>VZQC01012550.1:1199221-1509234 GCA_009823505.1 Rhizomys pruinosus
AAAAAAAAAAAAAAAAAAAAAAAAAAAAGAAAGAAAGCAACAACAGAATAAAGAAAACAACACCAAAGACTATGTGGACACAAAGAGAAAAAGTGCTGCACCACAGAACCACCCCCTAGCCCCCTTTTGGTCCTGGAACTAAAAATCCATACCCTTTGCATGGATTCCAAATCGCTGAGGTGAACCCCCTATTCCCACTCTACCAGTTGGGAGTTGAGGCATTCCCCATCTCCATGCTCAAGGAGCACTACTGCATCCAGTTTCTCCTTACAGACCACCTCAGATCAGAAACTGGAGTTTACCCAGAGCCAGTGTGAAAGTAAAAAGAATTGAGCATGCTCTTACCCAAAAGACATGGCCAACCCAAACTAGATGCCTCTAGTCTCTATGATGGTATTTGGGGGATCCTGGACGAGCCCCAAAGATGTTATGTTAGGGTCCAGGCATCCCCCTCAAATTGTTGTATAGTTGCAGTGGAGAGAACACTCACTAAACCACATGTAGTTTTAAGGGAGGGTTTAATTTAATTATGACACCTGGCAAAACTCAACTCAGGAGGAATGTGGCAGCTGAATATTATTTTTTTCCTTTATTTGTTTATTTTTTAAGGGATTCTACAATATAAGAGCACAGTTGTTTTCAGATAACATTGACGTTGTTCAGTTTGCCATACAATTAGGTAATTGGTGCTAGCATCCACAGATGAGGGATACCATTTTTCGTTTGTTTCTCTGGGACTGTGTTACTTCACTCAACATGATATCTTCTTGCTCCAACCATTTACCTGCGAAGTTCATTATGTCATCTTTCTTTACTGCTGTATAGAACTCCATTGTGTAGATGTACCACATTTTCTCTATCCTCCCATCAGCTGAGGGGCACTTGGGTTGGTTCCAGCTCCTTGCTATTGTGAAGAGAGCTGCAATAAACATGGCTGTACATGTATCTCTGCAGTAAGATTAGGTCCATTTGGTGTATCATATCATTCAGTTCAGATGTCTCTCTGTTTATTCTTTGTCTGGTTGACCTGTCCAAAGTGCTCAGTGGGGTACTGAAGCCCCCTACTTTGAGTTTACTGGGGTTAATCTGTGTCTTGTGGTCCTGGAGATTTGTCTTTATAAAGTTTGGTGCATCGGAGTTTGGTGCATATATATTTATAATTGTGAAATCTTCTTGGTGAATTGTTCCTTTGATAAAAATATAATGGCCTTCTTTGTCTCTTTAGACTTCTTTTACTTTAAAGTCTATTTTGTCTGATATTAAAATAGCAACACCTGCTTTCTTTTTGGTAACATTTGCTTGGAATATTGTTTTCATCCTTTCACTTTAAGGTGGTGCCTGTCCTTGAAGGTAAGATGCATTTTTTGTAGTCAGCATATTGATGGGTTCTGTTTCCTAATTCAATTTCCAAGTCTATGTCTTTTGATTGTGGAGTTTAGTCCATTAAGATTTAAGGTTATAACTGAAAGATGTATTTTGCTTCCTTTCATCTTATTATCCATTTGCATTTTTTTGGTCTAGGTTTCTACTTCTGCAGTTATGCTGCTATTAATTTCTCTTTCTAGGTGCCTGGGGATAGTTGCTCCTTTATTCTGTCCTTTGAATTGCTTCAAGTATTCTCTGAAGGGTTGGTTTTCCAGACATGTATTCTTTCAACTTGTTTATGTCATGGATGATTTTTCTTTCTCCTTCAACAATAATTGACATTTTTGCTGGGTACAGTAACCTGAGTTGGTCTCCAGTCCTTTAACACTGGGAATCCTTTGCTCCACGTTCTTCTTGCTTTCACAGTTTGCACTGAGAAGTCAGTTGTAATTCTGATAGGTTTCCCTGTATATGTAACTTTTTTTTTTCTCTTGTGGCTTTCAGAATTTTTTCTTTGTTTTGGGCATCTAGCATTTTAACTATGATATGGCTGGAGAGTTTCTTTTCTGATCTTGTCTGTTTGGAGTCCTATGTGCTTCTTGTATTTTTATTCGTTTGTGGTTTGTTGTTGTTGTTGTTGTTGTTTTAGTTTGGGGAATTTTCATCTATTATTCTGTTGAAGATCTGATCAATGCTATTTTCTTGCTATTATTCTCCTTCCTCTATTCCTATGATGCAGAGGTTTGATCTTTGCATAGTGTCCCACAGTTCTTGGTTGTTCCACTTTTGTGTATGTTTAAATTTTTCATAATCTTTACTTGAGGTTTTTAGTTGTTCTGTGTTATCTTCCAGGTCTGATATTCTTTGTTCTGCTTCCTCCATTCTGCTTCTGAGGCTTTTTCCATTCCTTTCTTCTTGATTGGATGACTGTTTGATTTCCTTTTTCATTACTTCTTCTGATTTCTTTAGTATTTCCACTTCCTTTTGGAGCTTCTCAAAGTCTTCCTGTAGTTCTTTGCTTCACTGGTTGGTTTCCTTATATTTTTCAACATGGGATCTTTTCAGTGTTTCCACTTCCTTCTGGAGTTTTTTATTCTCTCTCTCTAGGTCCTTCTTGAGTTTTTCATTCTAAGATCTCTGACTTGTTCTTTATAGTTTTTTATTTCTTTGAGTATGTTCACAATTGTACATCTAATATCTGTGTCGTGGGCCATCCCTAGGGGCATCCCACTGTAGGAGTCTTCCACAGGGTTGGTAGTGCTTGGAGTGGAATTATCCTGCACCTTTCCTATGTTGTCAATTCTTTATGTCCTTGGCATGTGGGTTTCTCTTTGCCTGTATTCCAATGTGAATCCCAAGTGCCTCTTCACTATGATGAAGCCTTGCTTTGCTTTCCTCTTTCAGTTGCCTTCATTTGTTGATTGACTGATTTGTTTTTCTTCTTTTCTCCTTGCTTATGGAGTGTTGACTTGTCTAAATTTTAGGGTTTCTATTGGATGTCTAACTTACTCTTCCCTTTCTGTTCTGAAGTTTCTCCAAAAAATCCACTTGGACAGTCTTTCGGCAATCCCAGTTGGGGGGGGGGGCAGGGACTACCTGTTTAGCCTCCGCCCTGGTACCTGTGCTTCAGGTAGTCTTGGGAAATCCCAGATCTCAAGACTCACAGTGGCAACAGGGCCACCTTTTATACCAGCTAGGAGGAAAACTCCACCTCCATAGCCACACAAGCCACCCAAGCCAAAGATGATTGAATCAAACCAAACAATCAGCTAGGCTGAAGCATCCAGCTCCTACCTGTGCTTCAGATGGTCTTGGGAAATTCCTGATCTCCCAAATATTATTCTTAAGTGTAAGATTTGCACCAATTGTAATATTATAATCAACATATGTTAAATGTAATTATTTTGTATTTCATTTAGGAAAAATGATCTAATGGTTAGTTTAGATCACTTAATTCTATTTTTCCTAATGCATGAAATAGAAAGAAATGTAAACAGAATGTAATGAAATACAAGATAGGCATATTTTAATATCTTATTGAAATAAAATTATGGGTTCAATGATTTGTGTGAATTAGTAATTACAGATTATATGTATCCTAAAAGAATTCCACATAAAGTTGTTTGAAGGAAACAATACTATGGAAATTAAGTAAGAGGTTTTATAGGATTGTGAAATAAACATTTTGTATCCTTTCAATTTTTATTCAATATTCATGAAAAATATTTCATCATATAATTTATTTTAGAAAACGAAGTACTTTATTTATTTATTTATTTATTTTTGTCTTTTTGAGACAGGGTCTCCCTGTAGCCCCAGCTGTCCTGGAGCTCACTATGTAGACCAGGCTGGCCTTTCACTCACAAAGATCCACCTACCTCTGCCTCCTGAGTGCTGGGATTAAAGGCATGTGCCAACATGTCTGGCTACAGTACTTTATTTTTTTTTAATTTATTTATTTTATTTTTATGTGTATGAGTGTACTGTCTGCATGTAGGTTAATGCACCCCTATCGTGCAATGCTGCAGAGGTCAGAAGAGGGCATCAGATTCCCCTGGAACTGGAGTTAAAGATGTTTCGTAGCCACCATGTGGGTGCTGGGAATCTAATCCGGGTCCTCTGAAAGAGAATTCAGCGCTCTTAACCACTGAGCCATCTCTCCAGCCCCTAAAGTACTTTATTTTTAAGATTATCACAGAGCCCAATGAACGTAACTCATTCTGTATATTTCAAAATCACTGACAAAGTAACATTCTAACAGTCAAATAAAAAATGGCAAAAACTTTATTTTATTTTGAATATGTTAGCTGAAACATTTCATTTTATTAAAAATGTAACATTGATGTGGACTCTATAAGTTTATGTAGCTATAAGTTGTCAATATATATGCAAAGAGAAGCATGTTAATTTTTTGGAATGTAGAGTTATCCAATGTTTTAACATATTAATATGCATTCCTATAAGTAAGAGACCTAAATTTCCCAACACCAAGAACGTGTATTACAATAAATATCTGGCATCATATATTTTGAAAAATTCTTCTCAAGAGATTTAGCTTCTCTCACAATACCTTGAACTTTGTGGTAACATAATGTGATTCTTTTTCAAAATGCTGATTTAATTTATTCCCTTGACAAACGTTTCTTAAGGAATTACTATGTGATGGTTCTTTTAATTGAAGTTTTGTGTAATTCATACAACATTTCTCAGTTCAATTTAGACTTATTTGCCTTTCTGTGCCCCCAACCCCACCTGAGTTCCTGAATTTTGCCATACATATGTTGCATCTTTTGTCATTCTTTTTTAAAGTTTTCTATGCAGAGGTTTATTGTTTTGGGCAGAAATTTAATGTTTCTGTCAGTTCTTTGACCCAGTCCTTTTGTTGTTGTTCCATGCAATGTGTATTGCTCTGAATATGTGTATATATGTCCCACATATACCAAAATTATGATGTTGGAAAGCAAACTGTATGTTAATTTCACAACATGTTAGGAATTCACATTTATCCTTTTATTTTATATTATTCTATAGTATGTATACATATTCTGCCCCCATATACCACAATTACAAAGTCTGAGGATAATTGATAGGTTAATTATCCCATTAAGTGATTCACATTATTATGGCACTGTGGCTTTCAGGTAAAAAGAAATAAAATTATATATATATATANTAATGTCATATATATACATATATATATATATATATGTATATATATGACATTAATGTTTCTCAGTTTGCCTTACTTCTAAATATTTAGTGCTAGAATCCACAAATGGGGATATCAACGTTTGTTTTTCTGGGACTGTGCTACTTCATATAACATAATGTCTTCTAGTTCCTGCAAAGTTCATGATGTCATCTTTCTTTATCACTGCATAGAACTCCATTGTGTATATGTAACACATTTTTTTTATCTACTCTTTGATTGAAGGGCATTTCGGTTGTTTTCAGCTCTTTGCTATTGTGAAGAGAGCTGCAATAAACATACATGTGCATGTATCTTTGTAGTAGGATGAGTCTTGTGGGTATATACCCAGGAGTGGTATGACTGGGTCAGGTGGTAAGCTCATTTTGAGTCTTTTAAGGGTTCTCCACACTGTTTTCCATAGTGGCTCTATGAGTTTACATTCCTATCAGCAGTGGACGAGTGTTCCCTTTTCTCCACAACCTTTCCAGCCTTTAGTGTCTTTTGTTTTCTTGATCTTAACCAGTCTTTTTGGAGTGAGATGCTATCTCAGAGTGGTTTTAATTTTCATTTGCCTTCATTATTAATGACATTGAACACTCTTTAAGGTATTTCTTAGCCATCTTTATTTCCTCAATTGTGAAGTCTCTGTTCAATTCATTACTCCATCTTTTGAGTGAGTCATTTGTTTTCTCCTTTGTTTTTTGAGTAGTTTATCTATTCTGGGTGTTAATGCTCTGTTAGATGTGTCACCGGTGAAGGTTTCCTCCCACTCTGTGGGTTTTCTCTTCACTTATTTTTCTTTTTAGAAATAAATAGACATTAAAATTGACTCCACATTCATAATAATTTGTGACTAGGCTCCATTTATTATTAAACTCGAGTTTTGGGGACCATCTTGTGGGGATAAGGTAGAGTTTGTCTTTGTGACAGTGACCTCAGTGGCAGACCTCTGTGATTATTTGTTATTTCAATTTCTACTACTGCTGATACTATTGCCATAGTTATAAATATTATTTAACACTTAAAAATGAAATAATGTTCAATGTTTTACTTGCTCTGTATTAGTAACTCATTAGTTTTCTCATTTACAAAGGTCTGCCATATATAGACCAAACTTTTTGTAATGGATAGAGGTAGTTGTTAGGAAATTAATCTAGAATATGCAAAGTAATATGACACAAAAATAAAAACAAATGGATTTCCCAAAACAAAGATAATACCATAACATACAAAGTAAATTTTCATTTTTAATATCAACTCATTTATAATTTACATGAGATAAAATTTATCCATATGTTGGGTTACTTTACATAGGTACCAACAGACCAAGAAACAATCCTATCCAAGTCCAAGTTGTTGAAAGAGTGAAATTACTGAAGTTACAGAATGTATCATCCTTTATACAAAAGAAACTGTTATACCAAATGTCACACCACAGCATGGTGTCCATTTGTCAAAGCTGTATCATGGAAGTCTTGCCCTTTGAGAACTTCCATTTCCTATGTGCACACCCTACTTGACCATGTTCAGCTGAGAGGCAGGAGGAAGAAGCCACTACAGTCTCAAGTAAAGAAATGACTTTCCCCTCTCCTTCTGGGAGGAAATGTCAACAGTCTGAATTCCATTATCATATACCCAGTTATCAATATATAATTATGCTTTCATCATGACTTTGACTTATGTGCCAAGGTAGTCTTTAGATCATTACAACATTATCTGTGATAGCAGAAGGTCATGTTAGGCTGTAGAAAAGAGCTTATACAATACTATTTTAGTGATAATTTTGGGTTTTGAAATGTATAAACCTAAACTACAATCAGAGCCAAGAAATATATTTATGTTACCTGTCATATTCTATGAAATTCAATGCATATAATTTTGCTAGAACTATGTATTAGCAAAGCTAAAACATTATTTTCATATCCTATAAAGTTCGTGTATCATAGAAGTTCAGATACATTATAAAATTAATTTTGTATTTAGCCACTAATTTTCAGTATGTTTTATAAATCGAAGCATAGTTGTGTTAATGAGTTGATTTTTATTGCCATTCACTTTTTAAAATATATCACTATTTTGGGGCTGGAGAGGTGGCCTAGCGGTTAAGAGCGCCGACCGCTCTTACAAAGGACCCGGGTTCGATCCCCAGCACCCGCATGGCGGCCGAGAGCCATCTGAAATTCCAATTCCAGGAGAACTCCAGTTCCAGGGGAATCCGAGACCCTCTTCTAACCTCCGCGGCATTGCACGACACGGGTGCACAAACCTGCATGCAGACAGTACATTGATACACATACAGAAATAAATAAAATTAAAAAAAAAAAGATGTACATTATTATATCTCTAAAAAAAAGAGTATCCAATGTCCAATCCAGACCAAAACAACAACAACAACAACAACAACAACAACAACAGCAACAGCAACACCAACAACAAAACCAGCATGATGGATGAGGTAGCCTAGAAGTCCCATCCCTAAGGGAGGATGTATTGGCAATTAAGAGCTGCTGTGAGAGAGAGAGAGTTGATTATTTTTTTGGAAGTATTTATGCTGATAGTTTTACTGGACTCCAAGGAATCGACTCACACTGAACAGCATTTGGAGACAAAACAAGCCTTTAGTAAAAAGAAAAATAATAGAGAACATGGAGTTTAGGGTGGTGGTAATTTGGAAGATGGGGTCTGAATATAATCACAATACATTGTTTGAAATTCTCAAAGGATCAATAAGAATTTATAAATCTCTGCAAAAATATTACTTAGTCCAAACCATCATTGATACAAATTAAAATTAGTATGGCTGAATTGTAATATGACAAATATCAGCTGAGTGAGTCCCATGAGTTCCTGTATTAAACCTAAACTACAAGTCTATTCCTCCTTTTCATAACTTTGAATAGTCTCTTATGTGGCCCCACCACTTTCCATATTCTCTGATCTCATTGCACTATACTTTATGTATAGTAATACATTCCAGTTTCTAAGGCAAGAATTCAGGATCCTAACTCATTGTCCAATTGAATAGTCCTCTGTCCACCCTTCACACACCTTAAAGCAAATAGGCTATCATTGGAGTTTCATAGGAATCAAAACCAAAATTCGCATTAGAATGTGAGGTAAGTGTAACAGACATCAAGGGGTTAAATTACTTTTTATTTTTTTAACACGCCCAAAAGATTGTGCTATGTGTAAAATGCTTTTGTGAATTATTTATTTGTTTATTTACTTATTTATTTTAATGAAGTTTTATGTATTTCATACATTTATTAATCAAATTTAGACTCATTCCCCCTTCCTTGCCCACCACCCCACCTAAGTTCATGCATTCTGTCATACATGTATTTCATATTTTTAATTGACCATTTGTCCATTTAATATAATAGTTCCTAATCAAATTTAAGCCCCGATCCCCCAATTCCATGTCACAGCTCATGCATTATGACGTCTAATTTAAGCCCTGTCCAGTCAAGTTTTTGAACCCAGATGTCTTTCACTGCAAATTCATCCACTGGAGTCTAGTCAGCACATGGAGAAATCTTAAGTAATGCAAACTCTCCTTCACCAAGCAGTAATCAGTTTCCAATAGTTCTCAGTCCAGGGCCAGTCTCCCACCAACTTCTCCTGTTTTACTCTGAGGCCTTGTCTAAGTTGGCATTAGTCCTGTGCCTGATGCCAACATTGCCACAAGTCCACATGTGAAAACTCAAAGTAGTCTTTAAGCCTCTGCTTTCTTCTGCTCATGCCACAGCCCATGGCACTTACAATCTTTCCACCCCCTCTTCTGCAATGATCCTTGAGCCATGGGTGGATAAAGTTTAATATAGGAGTACTATCCAAGGATACACACTCTGAAGCATCCCTTTCCTCGAAACATAGCCGGTTGTGGCTTTTCGTTTGCATTGAACTCTATTATATAAGGAAGCTTCACTGGTGAGAATTGAAGAATGCACTCACTTTCTCTCTGCCCCTCTTTCCTTGGTGGTCCAGGAGGATTTAGTATAGAGGTTCAACTGCAGGTGTGTCTCCTAGGATTGGTCATCTTTCAGATGTATATTTTCACTGTCTTACCAGTTGTGGGATTCTGCAGTAGCTGCCATCTTTTATAAAGAGAAGCTTCTTTGATAAGTTTTATATGTATGTTTGTCTCTAAATATGTGTCCATATTTAGCATATGGTAAGAAATTTCATGTGTTTAGAGATATGACATCGATGGGGTTTTCTCTAGGATCTATGTCCTCTCCAACCCTGTGCATTTGGCTGAGTTTACAGTGGCACTGGATTTCACTCGCTTTGAGGTGGTTTTAGGTCTAATTAGATAGGTGTTGATTATCACCAAGATAACAATGCCACAACAGCACCAATAGAGTTTATTTGCTGCACAGGTCATTATTGTTATTAGGGTTTAGGCCTGGAGTGTACCATTGATTGATTTTCACCCTCTTATTACTTTTAAGAAGAGAAAAATAAAGGAAGCCATATACCAACATACACATTTACATGTCAGAAATTTAGTATTTTACATGTGAAAAGAAGAAAAGAATAACTTCTGTCTTCCTATGTGTAAATTTATTTCCCAAGATTCAAATTCATTTTCATTTATGAAATTTTAAGTTAATTAGCTGAAGAAAAAAGTAAGCATTTTTCTTAAGAAATTAAGTTTTATTTTCTTTGATAGAGATCCCATTCTCTAGATTATGCATCTGATCCTTTGCTTCTGTTGTGTGACTTTTGAATTTGAAACAACTTACTACAGGACTTAACCTTTGCAATTCTGAAAGGAATAGTTCTAGTTAAAGAAAAGCCTTGGCTGTAAATTTTTTTCCACTCTTGTTATGAGATAAAAGTCTATTTTAGGAACTCAAGGTTGAGAATTTATCTCTGATCTCTCTATGATCTTCTCTAACTCAAATGATAATTGTCCATTAGAGAAAGCAGTATGAGAGTTAAAAGTTTCCTCATACTAATAGCAAGTATAATATTGCAATGAAACTATTGATAGATTGTATTTCCTTATTTTAGTTTTATATTCTGAAGCCTTAATCTGGAAAACACTGTAACAAACTTATCCCTTGGAGATAATGTTGCATTTTCCTCATTTCAATTTTCCATTTAGCAGTTTCTCCCAGGAATAATAAAATAAATCTCTTCTACAGTTTATTAACTTCAGAATCAATATGGTTTAACAGCAATATGCATAAATCTTTGTGGCTATTTCTTTTTATTTTTGACAAATATTAATGTATAAAGAAAATGAAACACGAATTATGTATAGTATTTATTAATTCATCATTTAGTTTTTGTGCACATCCTATTCATGTCTTTATCTCTAAAATTTCCTTAGGTAATTTAGCTAACTCCCATGTTATACAACCTCAATGACTCTCAGCTGTTTAACTGCAGCCCTGAACATGTAGTTATCTATGGTTAGTTGTCTAACAAGAATCTCATTTTTTTAAAACCTGTAGTGTAAGTCTATGAGATAACAAAGCCTGAGATAAAAAATTATTTGAACAAAAAATGCAACAAATTAAGAGTTGGGAAGAAAGACCAAGAACTAAAGGCTATATTCCCTAATAAGTTACTCTCTTAAGCATCTCGAGAAGGCTTTAAAAATACACACACACACACACACACACACACACACACACACACACATACTTGTGATGGTTAATCCTGGGTGTCAACTTGACTAGACTAAGGAACAAATAAGAGAAAAAGGACCTTCGGATTGGACCACCTCAATCCGGATGGCTCACCCCAAATGTGGGCGTTACCTTCTGCTGGCAGGCAGTATAAAGGGCCATGGCAGAGGGAGCTGGTCCCTTTTTTTCCTGCAGCTTGCCTTTCTCTCACTGGTGAGTTTTTCTTTCTGCTGTGATCAACCCTTCTGATCCCAGCGTGTACTGAGACTGGCAGATCTCCTGGAATCCACCAGGCCTTCTGCATCAAATTGGGACTACTGAGACATCCAGTCTTGCAGACTGAGCAGTTCCCTGGATTCTCAGCCTCTCTAGTTTGGCATGGCTACTGTTGGACTACTTATGCTCTGTCATGTGAGCAAATCAATAAATTGTATATAGTTATATATTTGTCCTGTTGCTCCTGTTTCTTTAGAGAACACTGACTAATACAATCCACATATACATATATATGCAAAATAATTGTTAAAGAACAAGTTTTGAAATTCACAATGAGATGGAAAGATAAGGGACAATTGGAAGGGCAGACATCATTAAATATAGGGCTTATATGTGAAATTAACAAAAATTAAAGTGCAATATGATAGAGAAGAAATAAATGTCTACATCTTTAAAATTAAAATAGATACTTGAGCAACCAATGGAAAGTATTAAGATATAAAGCTTAATAAGAGGGGCTGGAGTGATGGCCTAGCGGTTAAGAGCGCTGACCGCTCTTGCAGAGGACCCGGGTTCGATCCCCAGCACCCCCATGGCGGCTGAGAGCCGTCTGAAACTCCATTTCCAGGAGAACTCCAGTTCCAGGGGAGTCCGACGCCCTCTTCTGACCTCCGCGGCATTGCATGTCACGGGTGCACAGACTTGCATGCACACAATACATTCATACACGTACGGAAATAAAAAAAAAATTAAAAAAAAAAGCTTAATAAGATTGGCACCTTCTATGGGCAACATGAACAGATGCCTATGCAGCATCCTTTAAAATAAAGAAAATAAATGATACCAAATGCTGGAGAGGTTGTGGAGAAAGGGGAACACTCATTCTCTGCTGGGGGGAATGCAAACTCATGCATTCCCTATGGAAAGGAGTGTGGAGAATTCTTAAAAGACTCAAAATGAACCTAACACCTGATCCAGTCATACCACTGCTGGGTATATACCCACAAGACTCATCCTATTTTTCAGAGATACGTGCACAATTATTGCAGCCGTCTTCACAATAGCGAAGAGCTGGAAGCAACCCACGTGTCCCTCAACTGATGAGTGAATANCTTCTGGGTTATTGTGAATAAGCACCTTCTAACTTTCAGTAGAAAAATTAAGTGACAAGTTATTTTAATTTTATTTCCAACAAAAGCCATCTTTGATGTTGCTAATTCACATGATTATTGTGTTCTTGGTAAAAATATTTCATTTAGGAATCTGTAGAGATGGCTCAGTGGTTAAGAACACTGGCTACTCTTGCAAAGGACCCAAATTCAAATTCCAGCACTCATGTAGGGTCTGATGACCATCTCTAAATCCAGTTCCAGGACATCTAACAGCCTCTTCTGACCTCTGTGGTCACAGATATACCTGCAGGCAAAACACACATACATATAAAATAAAAAATAAAATTAGAAAAATAACATTCCACGCATTATTGCTTATTATCTGTATGCATATATCACCTGCATAAATGTAGATCCACCTGTGTGATGCAGTGTCCACATAGGTCAGAAGAGGGCATTTGATGCTATGGAACTAGAGTTACATACAGATGGTTGTTAGCTGCCTTGTGGCTGCTGGGAACCAACCATGGTCCTCTGAAAAAGCAACCAGTGTTCTTAACTGCTGAGCCATCTTCCAGGTCCTTGGTTATTGTGTTCTAATATTAGGAAAGCTACCTAATTATTTTCAAGCATGTTTGCCACTATCATCAGTGATAGTGTACTGATTGATATTAGTATTTAGTGGGTGTACTCCATGTCTTCCATGTTCTTTTATCCCAGAAGATAGAATTGAGCAGAAATACATAGTTGAGGTAAGTAAAAAAAAAAAATGCTTTTAAAGAAAGATTCATTTGCAAAGAATTAAGATTGTGAAAGAGAAGAAAGTTCAGCAGCTGAAATAGTACTATTGATCAAATTATGTGGGCTTAATTTCATATAATTTGACTTTTTGTTATTTGTATAATGTAAGGTTTGGGGGTCATTTGCACATCACAGGCCTGTAAACCCATGCTCTATTTTTTAATGTAGTTCTACATATAAATTTTTGTAGTATGTGTCTCATTAGTATCTTAAATACACAACCTAGTATAATGAACCTTAGGTCATTTCAGACACTCTGGAGTGCATTTGCCCCAGTTGTAGAAGCTCCAATAGGTTTGAATCAACCAAATATTGGTAGTAGATTGACTGATGAAGTAAGTAGCTAGGATTAACTGACTTCAGGATTTTAGAAAAACAACTAAAAATATATGGAAAGATTTTCATCTAAAATCTTTATCTATAAACCTATCACCTCAAAATTGCATGGAACCATGTTTCTTGCACAAACAGCACCACTACTCTGTCAAATACCACTCTTATCTTAACTCCAGCCCCACCCAATGAAGACTGCGGGGTAATATGCACTGCATACAGGCCTCCGGACTACACGCTAAGCTTCTCAAGACCTCCAATCCCTAACCTTCAGTTGGCCAGAGCTTACCCAAGGTAGAGCAACAAGACTTAGAAAGCAACACCAGAAGTAAGAGGAGGAGAAGACCACAAATGTAAAGCTAACTCTTGGACATTGTCTGTTCATGCTGACAGTAGTGAACTCTCAAAAAACTAGGGATAGGATCTGTATGCCTCAAGCTAAGTTCTTCAAAAGCAAAAAAAAAAAAAAAAATTCAACATTCTTACAACCGAATCCTCCTCTGTATATTTGTGAATGCTTACACTAAAAGAGAAAAGGTGATTTAAGCAAGGAAGACTCTGCTAACCAGCTACTTAATGTACCTAAGTCCCAGTGAAGAGAAAAAAGTTACATGATAAACCAAGACATGCCCCCCCACCAGCAAATTACTAATCCCATAGTAATCAACCCCAATGAACATGACATGGAATAGGTTCCAAAGAATTCAAAAGAATGATTATAACTATGGTAAAACAACCCAATGAAGACAAAACCAAATAGCTGAATGAAATAAGGAAGTTTATCCAAATTATGAAAAATGAATTGATCAAGGGAAATTGCCCAAGAAATTCCAAAGGTAATTGAGAACCTCAATAAGCCAAATAAGAACCTCACTGGAAACCTTATAACAGAATGGGTCATGTGGAAAGCAGAACATCAAGGCTAGAAAACAAAGTAGAAGAATTAAATAACTCAATAAATTTCAATAACACATGTGTGTGAATATGTATATATATATATGAAAAATACCACATCAAAGCCACAGAGTTTATTTTTAATAAGTTCATAAAATAACATATTTCTAGCAAAAGAAGGAGATGCCCATTCATACAGAAAAAGTTTAAGGACACTCTCTAGCATATAATAATTAAAAATGTGAAATGAAGGATACTAAAAGCCATAAGAGCTGGGAATGGTGGCATGTGCCTTTAATCCTAGCACCCGGGAGGCAGAGGCAGGCGGAACTTTGTGAGTTCAGGGCCAGCCTGGTCTACAGAGTGAGTTCCAGGACAGTTGGGGCTACAGGGAGACCCTGCCTCAAAAACACCAAAAAAAAAAAAAAAAAAAAAAGTCTAAAAGAAGGTCAAATCATTTAAGCTCATGATAAATTAACATCTGTTTTTCAACCAAAAGAATTAAAACCATAAGGCATGGGAATATGTATTTCTGAAAGACCACAAACTATCAACTACAGACTATTATACCAGAAGAAAAATATCATATAAATGACGACAAATATTAGTAAAGTGTATAATATGCTGAGGCCTGAACACAACAGCAAAAGAACAATTCTCTCTTTCATTTCTCTCTCTCTCTCTCTCTCTCTCTTCTTATATAATTATAAATATATATATATATAATATATATATTATATATCTGAAAAAAAAAAAAAAAGATAACCAATAATAGTGCTTTGCTGCATGTTTTAAAGTGCCGATCTGAGATCTCCAAGAACGAGCTAAGGCAAGGCCAGGTAGGTAGGCAGCAGCTGGGTGCTCACAAGGCTGACTGTTGACACGATCACTAGTTAATCCATTAGTAGTAGCCTTTGCTTGATTGGCTTTTGTGGCCTTGGGAGCAGAGTTATCCTCCCAGCTGGTATAAAACGGTAGACATTCTGAACTGAACGATATCATACACCAAATTAGGACACTCACAGACTCTAACAATTAATTCCCCCTAACATCAGAGAATACACTTCTACTCAGCACCCATGGGAATGTTCTCCAAAATCAGACCACTAATTACAGGGACACAGAAAAACCTCCACAATAACAAAAAATTGAAATAATTCATGCATACTATCAGACAAAGTGCAATAAACTCAACATCAACACCAGGATAAGCCCACTGCCCTACAAGAACAAGAACAACATTAAGGAGAAATAAAACACACTAAAAATGAAAACATGGTCAAGAGAGATGAAAGAAAAGAAATAAAAGCCATTCCTGGGAATTGAATGACAATGACAATACAACAAACAACAACCTATGGATCCTTAAAAGCGTCCTAAGAGGAAGTTTATAGCCCTGCGCTGCCAACATTAGAAAAACAGAAGGCACAAGGAATGATCTTAACACTCAGCTAAAAGCACTTGAGGAGGTCACAAATGAATGAACCCTCAAATGCTAACAGACTGGAAGAAATACAAAAAATCAGAGCAAGAATCAAATGAAATAAACAAGAAAACATACAAAACAGAATATGAATCCGAAAGTTGGTTCTTTGAAAGAAGAACAAGAATGAGACAGACCTTTAGCCAGTTAACCAAAAGAAAGAAGGAACAACTCAAATCAATACAATCCACGAGGAAAAGGGAAAATAATCACAACAGACAAGGAAAAGATCCAGAAAATCATATGGAATACTTCAAAAACACCTCATACCAAGTTTGAAAACACTAGAGGAAATAGATGGTGAATATCTGAATCCTGTGAATCACCAAAACTCAACCAAGGAAGAGATCCACAGCTTAAATAGACCCATAATACATGAAGAAATGAAGATGTAATAAAGAAAACATTTCAACTAAAAAAGGCCCACGCCCAGATGGTTTCCAAGCGAATTCTATAAACATTTAAAAAGACCTACAACCATTATTACTGAAACTGTTAGAAGGATACAATCAGAAGAAATTCTCCCAAATTCCTTCTATTGAAGCCAGCATCACTCTATTACCAAAACCATGCAAAGATACAACTAAAAGGAGAATTATAGACCCATCTCCCTCATGAACACAGATGCCAAAATTCTAAACAGAATACTGGCAAATCGCATACAGACCCACATCAAGAAGATCATCCATCATGACCAAGTTGGATTCATACCAGAGATGCAGGGATGGTTCAACATACGAAAATCAATAAACATCATCAAACACATAAATGGAATGAAAGACAAAAACCACACCATCATCTCAATTGATGCTGAAAAAGCCTTTGACAAAATCCAGCATCCCTTCATGCTTAAAGTCCTAGAAGGAATTGGATTGGAGGGATCATTCCTCAATGTAATCAAAGCCATATAAAGGAAACCCAGAGCCTATATCATCCTACATGGGGAAATGACATAAACATTCCCTTTAAAGTTAGGAACATGGCAAGGCTGTCCCCTGTTAGCACTCTTCTTCAATATAGTGCTTGAAACACTTGCTAGAGCAGTAAGGCAAGGAAAGGAAATTAAAGGAGTACTCATTGGAAAAGAGGAAGTCAAGCTATCCCTATTTGCTGATGATATGATTGTTTACTTAAGGGATGCTAAAATCTCCACCAGAAAACTACTAGAAACGATTAACAGCTTCAGCAAAGTGGCAGGATACAAAATTAACCTAAAAAAAATCAATGGCCTTTCTTTACACCAACGACAAGCAACTGGAGACAGAATTCAGAGAGACCTTCCCACTCACAATAGCCTCAAAAACAATAAAATACCTAGGAGCAAAACTAACCAAAGACACGAAAGATCTCTACAACAAAAATTTTAAAACTTTAAAGAATGAAATTGAAGAAGACATTAGAAGATGGAAAAACCTCCCATGCTCATGGATTGGGAAAATTAACATTGTAAAAATGTCTATTCTACCCAAACACTTGTATGGATTTAACGCAATTCCAATCAAAATTCCCAAGAGTTTCTTCACAGGCTTGGGAAAAAAAAGTCCTTAAATTCATTTGGCAAAAGAAAAGACCCCGAATAGCCAAAACAACCTTACACAGGGGGGATCTCTATACCAGACTTCGAAATATATTACAGGGCTATAGTCATAAAAACAGCCTGGTACTGGCAGAAAAACAGACCTGTTCACCAATGGAACAAACCCAAGATCCAAATCTGAGCACATACAATTTCAGCCATCTAATATTTGATAAAGGGGCCAAGAAGACACAATGGAAAAAAGACAGAATCTTCAGCAAGTGGTGTTGGCCAAACTGGATCAGCACTTTTAGAAGAATGAAATTAAACCCCTACCTCTCGCCCTGTACAAAAGTCAACTCCAGATGGATCAAAGACCTCAAAGTGAAACCTCAAACTCTGAAGGTGATAGAAGAAAAAGTTGGCAGCAGACTATAAGACATAGGCGTAGGGAAAGACTTCCTAAATCAGACAGCAGCTGCGCAAGCATTAAGGTCGACAATTGACAAATGGGACCTCATTAAAATGAAAAGCTTCTGTACATCAAAAGAAACAATCAAGGAAGTGAAGAGAAAACCCACAGAGTGTCAGGAAACCTTCACAGCAGAAACATCTGACAAAGCATTGATTTCCAGAATATATAAAGTACTCAAAAAACAAAGAAGAAAACAAATGACCCACTCAATAGATGGAGCAAAGAGCTGAACAGAGTCTTCACAAGTGAGCAATTAGAGATGGCCGAGAAACACCTTAAGAAGTGTTCAACATCACTAATCATTAAGGAAATGCAAATCAAAACCACTTTAAGATACCATCTTACTCCAATAAGACTGGATAGGATCAAGAAAACAAATGATACCAAGTGCTAGAGAGGTTGTGGGGAAAGGGGAACACTCATCCACTGCTGGTGGGAATGTAAACTCGTACAGCCACTATGGAAAGCAGTGTGGAGAACACTTGGAAGACTTGGAATGTACTTGCCACCCAACCCAGCCATACCACTACTAGGCATGTACCCTCAAGACTCATCTTACCACAGAGATACATGCAGACCCATGTTTATTTCAGTTCTCTTCATAATAGCAAGGAGCTGGAACTAACCCAAATGCCCCTCAACTGATGAGTGGATAGAGAAAATGTGGTACATCTACACAATGGAGGTCTATGCAGCAGTAAAGAAAGAGGACATCATGAGCTTTGCAGGAAAATGCCTGGAGCTAGAGGACATCATGCTGAGTGAAGTAACACAGTCCCAGAAAAACAAACGACAAATGGTATCCCTCATCTGTGGATGCTAGTGCCAGTTACCTAGTTGTAAGTATTTCTTGTGCACGGTCCCTTGAGCTTTTGTCCAAAGCAGTTGGGAGTGATGCATATTGGAAACAACAACAACAACAGCAGCAACAAAAAGGACTGCATCGAAGAACTGACTGAAACAGTGAACTTCTGCTCAAAACAGTCAACTTCCACATGGAGAATTTTGAGAAGACTGAGAAAGAGATGAAAAGCCTGTTTGGCAGAATGCATGAGCTCTGGTGGGGTGGGGAAATGGGGGGCGGGGCACGGGTCTAGATTTGAGTAAAAAATATAAAAAAAGAAAAAAATAAATATGTATATTAAAAAAAAGAAAGATGACATCATGAACTTTGCAAGTAAATTGATGGAGCTAGAAGATATCATGCTGAGTGAAGTAACACAGTCCCAGAAAACAGACGACGAATGGTATCCCTCATCTGTGGATGCTAGCACCAATTACCTAATTGTATGGCAAACTGAGCAACATCAATGTGATCTGAAAACAGCTGTGCTCATATTGTGAATCCCTTAAAAAATAAATAATAAATTTAAAAAACTGCATCAGTCTTGCACTGCTGGATAAAGTGTTCTGTCCATGGGCTGCAATGATTTGTGTGTGATATTGCCTGATTGCACTTGCTAATATTTTGTTAAAACTCTTGCTAAAAAAAAAAAGAAAAGAAAAGAAAATGCATCCACACCATGCACTGCCTTCAGAGGCCAGAATAAGCTGTAGGATCCCCTGGAACTGGAGTTACTGAAGGCTGTTAGTCTCCATATGTTTGCTGGAAACAAAACTAATATCCTATGCAGAGGTATCAGTACTGTTAACCTCTGAGCCATCCTTCCTGCTTTTCTTATTTTAAAATCATATATCCAAGAATATATGGGAGGCAAGGAAGAGGGGATGAATCTAAATTTGATTAATAAATGTTGTATGAAATGTACAAAATTTCAATAAAAAATAAGCAGCCCCTGGGACTTTCTCTGAAACTGAGATTTCAGAACACAAAGTAATTCCCAACAAATATAGGAAAACTGAAATAACTTTCTGCATTCTATCAGATGAAAAAAGAGTAAAGCTAGATATCAATAACATTAGAAACTACAAAGTACACAAAAATCCATGGAGACAAAACAACACATTCTGGATGATAAATGGTTCAAGGAAGAAATCGAAAAGGATATTTAAAAAATTCCCAGGATGTAATGGAAATAAACATACATCATATCAAAATCTATGCAACACATAAATATATCCAAAGATGGAAGTAAGTTTATATTGCAAAATGCCTGCATCAAAACATTTGAGAGATCTTAAATTTGAAACTTAATAATGTACCTTGGATAAAAGAAGACAAACAACACCCAGAACTGTATAAATGGAGACATAATTAAAACTAGGGCTGAAATTAATAAGAAAGGTATGAATGGTTTCCTTCTTTGCTATCTAATATGATGGTTAACATTGGTTATTTTTGTTGTTGTACTTTTTAAGCAGGCCTCCCCTGTAGCTCCAGCTGTCCTGAAACTCATTCTGTAGGCTAGGCTTGCCTTGAACTCACAGAGATCTGCCTGCCTCTGCTTCCCGAGTGCTGGGATTAAAGGCGTGCACCACCACACCCAGCAACATTGGTTATGTTGAACATTGAATGTGCCTTACATCCTTGGAATAAATTCAACATAGTTATGGCAAAATAAATAAATAAATAAATAAGTTAATATTAAAATAATAAAATAATAAGGGAAATGAAGAGTTGGTAATTTCTAAAACTTAACAAGATTAACAAATATGTAGCCAAATGAACAAAAGGAGAGAGATGATCCAAATTAAAATTAGAAATGAAAAGAAAGGCATTGCAGAAGAGGCTGAGGAAATTCAGAGAATAGGGAAAATTAAAATTATATAATCCTTTCTGTTTCTATCCCTTCTCTTAGGCTGACAGAGAATTCCTGATTTGCCCAGGACTCCTCCCTCTTGGAATGCTCCTGAGGAGCCTGCCTGGGTCCATCTCATCCCTACAGTATAAAATTAAGAGAGAGCCCAGTGTGGTGGTGCATGCCTTTCATCCCAGCACTTGGGAGGCAGAGTCAGTGGAATCTCTATGAGTTCAAGGCCAGCATGGTCTACAGAGAGAGCTCCAGGCCAGCTGGGACTAAAGGGAGACCCTGTCTCAAAAAGACAAAAAAAAAAAAAAAAAAAAAAAGAAAAATTCCAGAGAGCAAACCTAAATCTCAGGCAAGCTAACATTTCATATGTGATCAGATAGCAACCTGGCTAAATCAATAATATAAACAATCAAACTTCATCTCAACAAAGGTAATTTTGAATTTCATATCATATATACAAGCAACAAAAGAAATCCACAAACCCAAACCATAATCAAAAATAAAACAGCTTTCCACCCCAGTTGGCCAGACTAGTTCTTTGTCCAAACCTGCCCACTGTGTCATGATCCCTGCAATCAGTCCAGCTCTATTCTCTAGCTCCATGTTTCCCTTGGATTTCTGGTCTGACTGCTTTAGACCTGTTTACTACCCTCCTGATATGCCTGCCACAGACTTGCCTACTTCTCAGACCAGCCTACTGTGGCTGAAAACCTGAAGCACACACCAACTAACTTTTCATAGCTAAACAAAAATCAACCAAGCTACATTAAGAAAATAAAGAGAACCAAACTTCAACTAAACAAACTTGGAATAGAATTTGTTATTGGACATGTGACTGACAAAAGATATCCATACATCCAAATGACAATGCTAAAAACACAAATCATATGCAAAACCAAGAGAATAGGTCTCCAACCACCCACTGTTACTATTACATTAAGAGTTGCCCCCAAAATACTCTGATGCAGATTTAAAACAAACAAAAAAATCATAAACAAGATCAAAAGAATTTAAAGAACAGGAATACAACTCAAAGAAAAGAATAGTCATAAACTTGGGCCAAGAAGCTCAAGAAAATACAAATATGTTTTTAATGAAATAAAAAAGAAATCAGGACATGAAAAGTGAACTTATAAACTCAATTAGTCAATTTGAGGTAATAGGAGAAAGCCTCATAGACAGAATCAATAAAACAGAAAGTAGAATATCAAGACTGGACAACAAAGATGAAGAACTGGACTCCTCAAGCACATCCTAAAAAATATTGAAAGAATAAAACATGAATGGAATACACAGGTGATACCGGAAACCATGAAAAGACCAAATCTACGTGACATACACATAAATAAAGGAGAATGATCTCAAATCAATGACATTGAACAGATCTTCTAAAAAAATTTATCTGGCTGGAGAGATGGCCTAGCGGTTAAGAGCACCGACTGCTCTTGCAGAGGACCCAGGTTCGATCCCCAGCACCCACATGGCAGCTAAGAACCGTCTGTAACTCCAATTCCAGGAGAACTCCAGTTCCAGGGGAATGTGACACCCTCTTCTGACCTCTGCGGCATTGCATGATATGGGTGCACAAACCTACATGCAGACAGTACATTCATACACATAAAAAAATAAATAAAATTAAAAAAATAATAATAAAATTTTAAAAAATATATCAAAGAAAACTTCCCTAAATAAGTCTTGTGAGGGAGGTTTATAAAGCTTTAAGTCCCTATATTAAAAAATCAGAAAGACCACCTATAAATGATTTAACATTACACCTCAAGACTCTGGAAAGCCAAGAACAAACCAAACCCAAGCCTATCAGATGAGAAGAAGGAAGCCAGACATACTGGCACACACCTTTAATTCTAGCACCCCAGAGGCAGAGGCAGGTGGATCTTTGTGAGTTCAAAGCCAGCCTGGTCTACAGAGTGAGTTCCAGTACAGCTGGGGCTACAGGGAGACCCTGTCTCAAAAAGAACAACAACAACAAAAAGAAATAAGAAAGTAAAAGCAGAAATTAATGGAATAGAAAAAAAGAAAGAAAGAAAGAACAATTTAAAGAGTCAATGAATCAAGAGCTGGTTCCTTGAAAAGTAAAACAAGGGGGGCTGGAGGGATGGCCTAGCGGTTAAGAGCGACGACCGCTCTTGCGGAGGACCCGGGTTCGATCCCCAGCACCCACATGGCGGCTGAGAACCGTCTGTGACTCCGGTTTCAGGAGAACTCCAGTTCCAGGGGAATCCGAGACCGTCTTCTGACCTCCGCGGCATCGCACGACACGGGATGCACAGACTTCACAGACTGATGCGGACAGTACATTCTTACATATACAGAAATAAAAAAGAAATAAAAACACTTCTTTGAAAAAAAAAGTTTCTTAATTAAAAGATTTATTATGTCTGTCTTAGTATTCTCTCCTCTCCATGCGAACTCAGGTCTAGTCCTCATTCCCTTAAGTCTTGCTGCTTCACAGCTGGCTTCTTGAGGACCCCCTGGCCAGATACAAGCTGTTCCTCTGCCCTCACTGCTCTCCTAACCTTTCTGCTACAAGCCACCGTGAAGTTCTGAAGTCCTGTTACATATCCCTTCTGTAGGGAAACCTTCCCTGACTCATTTATGTTCCAAGTCATTATGTTCCAAGTCAGGCAACTGCTAAACTTGGAGTCGGCTTCAGGCTGATCCGGGCCTCTGAAAAACACATCATCTTACCTCTCCGTCTCATTTTCTCCATGACGGCTCTATCCTCAGAAAAGCTCATCTGTCATAGCGGCAAGATGATTGCAGCAGCTCCAGCTTTGTCCTCCACATTCAAATCCAGTATGAAGAATGGCTAGATTTCTCCATAAACATACTAAAATCCCAAGTGATCTGAAGTCTATACTGGCTGATGGGTTGCGTTCCAGACCAGTCTTCCTATTTTAAGATCAAATCAACTTAGTGCTCGTTGAGAACAGTGATGCTCTGACCATGTGCCACCCCAGAACTGAGGCTCTCCCTTGATGGCTGGTTAGGGAATTATAGCGAAGTGTTAGCGGGAAATGAGTCATTAGACAAGGTTGAGCTAAAAAATTTCTATAGGAATCTGCCTATACTAAAATGCTTCTGGCATCTCGATTCCTTATCTCTTAACGTTAGTGCTTCTGTGATAATATTCCTATGTATATAGATGTTATTCCAAATTCTAAGTGAACTTGGACGACAGGGGCCACCGATCTTCTTTTTTCACTATTTTCACACCCACTCGCCCATCACAGTTCTTGAACAAACAGGAGATGAATAATTTTCATAATTATTTACAATATATTATGCGCGACTGAGTGTATTGCCCTGCATGTATTGTAAATCGCACTACAGTGTCTTTACAATGCCCGCCCACGGTTGAAGGTTGGAAGGAGGGTAGTTGGAATTACTCCTCAAAACTTGTACGACGTTACGGGACTTATAGCTGCCATTCTTCAACATAAAATCCAGATGTTTACCCAAAATTTTCATCTCCACAGGTGGCCACATGAATCTGCCCTCTTCCAAGAAGGTATCCTTCTTTGTTCTCTATTTTAGTGAAAATAAAATTTATGGGAGCCTGGTGTTCCGGTGGCACAGCTTTAATCCCAGCACTCGGAAAGTAGAAGCAGGTGGCTCTCTTCAACACACAGTGAGTTGCAAGGCCAGCCTGGTCTGGGCTACAGGCAACGACCCTTATCCCAAAAAGAGCTGAAAAAAACAAATACTTTTTTGAAGGGCCTAGAACTGCCCTTCTCCTCCCCAGGCTCCTCCAGATTAGTGTCTTGGTTTCTTTCTCCTATTCTGGTCATTCCCTCAGACAATGTCCATGTGCACTGTTCTCCACTGCCGATGTATTTAATGTCAGTTGAAGATATAGTATATGGAAACACCCAAAATGGCTATAATCCCAGTGGCGGTGCGTATTCTGTGTGTGTGTGTGCTGTGCTGACTTCAAACTACCAAGTCTTCCAGATCACGCCCCATAGTGCTGAATGTGGTGTGAAGGCGGATAAGGCCAACAACTTGCTGAAAAAAGATGAATGTTAATTAAGATTATGGATATGCAATGGGTAAAGGTTCATCGATATTTTGTCTTTCACATGCTTCGGAAATCTAATCCAGGGACCTTCGATGCACACTAGGCAAGTTCTACCACGGAGTTCTAAAATGTGTACCTGTATATATAGCTACACAGATGCATAAGTAGAAGTACATGCAATACAATGCATGCATACAGTTCCTAACTTTGCCTATTGTAAGGACCTAGAAGCAAAGACAGCCTGGTAACAATGAGCTCATACAGGGCACAGATACTGGTTTTTGTACCAGTCACTACTAAAAGGAACCAGGAGTCCACAGACAAAGAGCTGGTTTCAGGGATGGGACACAGAAAGTATAAGATGAACTAAAACATCGCTATTTTTTTTTTGGCATGTTTTTGAGACAGGGTCTCCCTGTAGCCCAGCTGTCTGGAAACTCACTCTGTAGACCAGGCTGGCCTTGAACTCACAAGATCCCCTGCCTCTGCCTCCTGCCTCCTGAGTGCTAGAATTAAAGGCACTGGGGTTACCACCAATGCCCTGGCCCTTAGAAACATGTTTTTTATGCCAAAGAGACAAGGCTCCTAGTATGACTGACAAAGAACAGCTAAGAGCTTACACACTCAACAAAGCATGGAGAAATGGGGTATATTATCATATATAACAGCCATAAAACTAGCTGTAGAAACAGGGATCCAATGAAGGCAGAGATCTTACCTAGATGATGCTGAGGCCACAAAGATAGCCATGTCGGTTCGGCAGTCGGCCTAGAGTGAAGCATGCACTGAGTCGGTGCACCACCTTTCATCCCTCACACCAGTGAGGCAAGCAGGGGGATCTGGAGTTCGAGGCCAGCCTGGTCTACATAGCAGAGTTCCAGTCTAGCTGGGGATACCAGGGAGATCCTTCAATCTCAAAACATACAAAAAAAATTGGCTGTTCTTCTTTCTTTCCCTATAATGTGCCATTTCTTGTTCACTCTTTCTCTGACTTTCACCAGGCACACCTATGTTTTTTGTTCTTTTATTTACTGACAACCTATCTTTTTTGTTTCTTGTGGTTTTTTGTTTTTTTCTTTTTGTCTTTTGAGACAGGGTTCCCTTTAGTCCCAGCGTGGCCTGGAGTCTCTCTCTGAGACCAGGGGCTGGCCTGGAACTCATGAGAAGATTTCACCTTCCTCTGCACTCCACAAGTGTAGATGATTGAAAAGTGCTCCGCCACCACCACGCCTGGTGAACCTGCTTCTTCAACAGTTCAATTCTCTTGTTCTTTCTCGTCACCATGCCGAAGTTACATGTTAAAATTCTTCAATACCAAAGAAAGATATGTTAAGAATATCTTAGTTACTAAAGACATTCACGATAACATGCAACTATGCATCCTGATAGATGCGATTGATGTACTACACCACAGTGCGTGAAAATCACTTATAAGTATATTTTCTTATTATTAATAAATTGAAGGCCAGTAGTATATACAGATATTAACATTACTGGTATATATTTGTACTATATATTTAATATCCATTGTTCTTTGAGATATGAAAGCTTTCTATATATTATATATACATATGCAATTTATTTCTCAGATGCTTCAGCAAAGTAATCGCTGTACTGAGGAATACCATAAAAATAGACTTAAGGAAGGGAATAAAATCTATACAACATAGGCTGAACTGTAGGAGTAACGGATATATGATATTCTTTACCATCCTGGAATCTTTATGGATTTTATATTTGGGGGGGCTGTAATGTGTAGGCGCGAGATGCCATGCATGGCATGTGGAGCGGAGGTCAGAGAACTTTGGATCTTCCAGGCATGCAGCTCTATGTCAAATGTATTTAATTGCTGAGCCATCTCACCAGCCCCTGATGTGAAGCTATCTGTTAAAGGTTTTCTTCAGTGAGACAGGTACCTACCTTGGCCCATTTCTCTGAAAACTGTAAGATACCCATTGTAGTGGATGTTCTGGGCAGATGTCCCTCATGGGCTCAAGTATTTGAATACTCTGGTCAGTCTGGACTTGTACTGTTCGGGAGGTTATGACCCTTTAGGCAGGGACATAGTGCGAGACAACATGTCACCTAGGGTGCTTTGAGAGTCTTCAGATAGCCCTGCAGTCCACTTTGCAGTCTTTTCTCTTCTGTTTCCTCTGCCGTGACTTTCGAGGAGTATGAGCTTGAGCTTCTTTCCAGCTGCCTCTTTCATGGTCCCCCAACACCCCACCGTGGAATGAACTCTTACTCTGGATACTGTGATCCCAAAGACAACTTTTCCTCGTTTTGTAAGGTTGCCTCTGGTCATGGTTATTCCAAACAACAGCAAAAAAACTAATTGCACTCATTCCATTACCTCAACCACAGCTCTAGCCTATGATGGTGGGGGGGTCTAAATCTTTATTTGACTCCTAGCCTAGGCGTCAAAGTTCTATAAACTAATCTTACACTCATTTCTAACCTCATATATGCACTCATAGATGTTCCCCCAACGTTGTATTTCCCATTTCTCGCAAAGTCATCTTTACTCCCGAATATCATGCGGACACTATTTCCCTCTCATCACTTATTGGGAAGTCTATGAACTCACACCCCTGTACTTGCCGATGCATACTGAGGGTCAGTCAGACGACACCGGAGCACCTGCGGTCCTTTAGTAACCTCAATGGTCCATAGCAATGAGAAAATCTATGCCACCCCACTCCTTAGGCACAGTCCCATTTGTGACTCATGCCCAATCTACCTGGTTATGTATCTTGCGTTTCTTTATTGCTCAGTCAAGAGCTCTTTACTACTGCTTTCAGCCCTAACATTCTACCAATTTCTTCAACAGACCATCTCTCAACATTAAGGCTAAATGCGGTTATCGGTATTCAGGTCTCGTGCAACCATGCTCTTTCCCCCACTATGTAGCTACTCCTCCACTAAGGCCGATTTTATGAAATCGATTATTGTTCATTCTTTATCTAGGCCCGCTGTAATACTTATTCTGCCCTCCCATTTCTTCCATATATCTTATTTGAGGATCATCTGGCCTCTTTATGTACAGGACAGCTTTTAGAAGATGGAAGTGGAACGAACAGAAGTCAGAAATCCAGTAGGTAGTCTCATCTCAACAGTACCCAGGCTAGAAAATTCACTCCATGGGAGCTGTGACATAAATGATGGCGAAGAATCTGATGGTATCTCTCCAAAGATGGTCCCAGCTAATCACTGAAATTACTTTCCTTTCCATGCTCAAGGGAATCTCACTGATCATTCCAGCATCTGTACAGTTAACCTGCTGAGTGTCCAGAGGCCACACAAAGCGTTCACCATCAAAGCTCCCCAAAAAACTGTATCCGATTCTCATATTACTTCACTGCCAGCAACGCATCGATTCGGCTTTTATCCTCCCAGAAGCAAGCGATACTAGTTGGAACGACCATGTAAAAAATATCTGTACTACTTATATACTTTATATTACGAATATATCTGTATATCAATAATCATCCACACCTTTTTGTTTAGTAACTAAGCACCTAGCACGAGACAAGAGGACAAAATTTCATGCTCACTTTAAAAACTTTTGACATTAGTAATAACAAAGATTTAAAGCTTTTCCTTACATCCCTTTGGGAGATTCAAGAAACGCGTACCTTTCTTTCTACTCATCTTCACAGTCTCAGACGGAACACCAATCCTTGATGGAAGATACTGTGGGGTCTTCATTCACAAGCAGCAAACACCTGAGGCTCCAAGTTTGTACGGTCTGCACTATGAACTATCGAAATTACCATATCTGCGCTCATATTCTCCTCTTCTCAAGAGCCTAATTATGCCTGAGAAGAATTTCCCTGATGGGGACCAGATCCTCTAACCTCTAATGGAAAGCAAATTTCCTAAATCATTTTCTTAGTCACTCTGACACCAGAGGAAACAGAAGACCATCACTTAACGATACTGAGGCAAAGCAGGCCCCAAAGTGGGTGGGGTGCAAAACTAGAAAAATTAATATACTAATCTGAATATGCACAAGCACATATTATTTTGGTCTCTTGACTTCATTATTGCGTCTATTATATCAAATCCTGAGAGCCAGCACAGAATCAAAACTGTTTGAAATGTCGCCTGGCGGGACTTGTTTTGGTAACGCGTGTGTGTTTACTATTGTCAAGCTTGACCAAAACTTCTAGAATCATACAACGAGACAAGCTTAGGCGCAGTAAAATCTTGGATTAAGTGAGCCTTACTGGATGCCCATGTGATTTCTCACTGAGTTTATTGAGGTGGGAAGACCCACCTAATATCGTGGGTGGCATACTCTTCCCTGAGCTATTATCCTTCGGTACATAAAACGGAGAGAGCTATCCTGCGCCACCAGCGTTCAGCCTCCCCTCTGTCTTCCTGTCTGCATGCAGTTAGTATCCGTCAGCTTGCCTCTTGCTCCCTGACACTGACGTTCACCAATACGACGTGGACCATGTATACCCAGAAACTGTGAGGAATAATACTCTCTTCCTTCAGGTGCCAGGGTAATTTACTTGCGCAGCTGGTTAATTTTATCACGAGTCTATAAAACTATAATAGCCTCAGTAGCTCAAAAGAGCAAGAACGTAAGTATTACCAATACAGAAGCAGGTCGTGTCACACAATACTGACTATCCAGCCCACTTGGGAAGTTGAAGCAGGAGGACTACTATGTGTCTAGAGCCACCAGAGATGACATAGCAAGAGTCGATTCTCAATCAATCAATCATCAATAATAAACATTTTAAAAATATAGCCTGGTGCGTGTCGCACCACACTAATCCCCGCACTCCTGAGGCAGAGCCAAGGGGATCTCCATGAAATTGAGGCAAGCCTGGACTACAAAATGAGACCCATCTCAAAAAAAAAAAAAAAACCTTGTCTCCAAAAAAACATACCAAAATTAAACAACTATATCAAGCAGGGTGACAGCACGGATGTTCTGGTAATGCCCCCTCCAGCACTCAAGAATGGGCATGGAGGATCAGGATTTCAGGGTCATTCTTGGCTACATAGCTAGTTCTAGACCAGCCTTGGCTTACAGGGAAACCCCTGTCTCAGAGAAACAAAGCAGGAAGGAGGAGGAAAAAGATATAAGGCCAGGAAAAAACGATCAGCTCCCAAGGGATATGCCCAGCACACCTACTTTCCTAGCTGGCCCTACATCCTTACCTAACTCACCTAATAATCGTCAAGGCATATTATTATGAATCCATCAAAGCATTAATCAGGTCAGTCCCCCCATGATCCAACTGGCTCTGGAAACACCATCACAGACACACCCAAAAATGGTGCTTTAGGAAGCCCTGTTGGTGCCTCTTGATCCATATAAGTGACATTTTTAAGAATTAGCCCACCACAGCCTCCTAAAAAGTCTGTATCCTATTCTGGGCTCCTCCACTGCCCATCTGACCTCTGATTTTTAACTTTACCCAGAGATACTAAGTCCAAACAAGAACCCAGGGAATCCACTACTCTGGTTCACATTTCAGTCATTCACAATTTACAATATTCTTATCTCTCCTCCTGCACAAAAAACTCAGATCAGCAAGACCTAACATTAGACATGATACTCTAGAACACTAGAAAATAGGAATATGGTTCAACACACGATTGCTTAGCTAGAAGGACTTTCTGAATACGACTCTGGTAGCACGAAAATAAGACCAATCAAGAAATGAGATCTTATGAAATTAAAAAGTTTTACAGTAAAGGACATTGCCAATCAAGTGAAATGGCAACCCAGAGGATGGGAGAAAATTCTTTTGCCAACTCTACTTGTGACAGACTAGTGTCTAGAATACACCAGACATCAAAACTGAACACCAAGACGAAAAAAAAACTGAAATGAAAAAAAGAGTTAATGACAGGAGAATATGAGACTTAGTAAAACAATCATCAATGATCCTTCAGGCCATCAGAGGAATACTACTTAAGGTATACATTCTCCTGAGCGCTGTGCCTTCGGAAGCAGCCAGCAATGCTAAACTACTTTCTAATAGATTTCTCACTATTATTTATCCTGTAATACAGAAGTGTTTGCAGTGGGAAAGAAAGCAGGAAGTTTAGCCACAAGAAGCTTATCCATGGAGACAAAGCTCAACCAGAACTCCAGCCAACTGCCTCAAACTTCGCGCCGAGTCATTTTACTGCTGGGTGTTAACATGAGGGTTTCTAATTTAATTTATTTGTTATATTTGCTTCTGTAAGCCTGTCAACCACGTGAGAACTCTGTTGCTTTGCCCCCACACTCCATTAACGGGAAAGTCCAGCCAGTTCCTAAAAGGACTTCTCCAGTTGACCTCCTGCTGGCATGTCCATGACCATTTGACTATGAGCAACCTTTTCTACTGTCATTTGTTCTTGGACTTGGAAGCCTCTGCTGGGGACTCTGAGAATTCCAGCAGGCTACCTTAAAGGGGCTTCCTCAGATGGTTTCTGGATAATATGAGTACCCACTTTGATGATCTCTCCTCCACATAAACTTACTCATTTAAAGACAAAATATGGCCAATAAGTATTTTTTTTGAAGTGTGATCAAATCGCTTAGCTCTATGAGAGCAATGCAATTAAACTACTTTGCCACTTTCATCTCACCTCAGTCAGCATCCATCATCAATAATATGGAATGATTATAGCCATCGACGATGGGCTTCAGCATTAAGAGCACCTATCTGCTCTTCGAAGAGACCCAGGTACAAATACCCAGCACCACAATCGGGCAACACTGATCATAAAGCATTATGCAGGGATCTGATGCCCTCTTCTTGAATCTACAGGCACTACATGTATGTGCGTGGTTACACACACACAGGCAAAAAAAAAAAAAAAAAAATAAATAAAAATAAATATAATACTGCGTGATAGTGGGCACACCTTTACGTCAGCACCCAGGAGAGGCAGAGGCAGAATCTCTATGAATTCAAGGCCAACATACATAGCAAGTTCCAGGCCAAGCTGAGGCTACAGGAAGACCTGTCTTCAAAGATCAAAACTTAAATAAATATCAGATGACAATGCTGAGTTGGATGTGGGAGACAAGATTGAGCCTTAGTAGCTTGCTGTTTGCGGTAGTAAAAACTCAATGCTAACCCCACTTTGAGCAAATACTGTGAGGTCTCTTCAAATAACCATAAAATAGATCTACCATACGACCCAGTTATACCAACTCCTAGGATATACCCAAAGACTCTAGATCCCTGTCTACAGAAATTTTCGCAATATCCATATTTATTTTTGTTTTGCAATCACTAACAGCAAACGAATGGAACCAGCTAGAATTCGTCACGTCTACAGTGATGATCCAGATAATTTAAAATGATAAAACACAATGGAATTTTGCTCAGCCATAAGAAAAATGAATCATTTAATCCAGGAGCAAGTTGCGCACGTCATCAATCACACACTTTGGAGCAGAGGCAGGCAGAACCTGTGAGCTCAAGGCCAGCTGGTTCTTATTAACAGATCAACGAGACCCTGTCTCAAAAAAGACATAAAGAAGAATATGAGAAAGAAGAAGGAAGGAAGGGAAAAGGAGGGAAATGGAAGGGAAAGGACAAGGGAAAGGGAAGGAAAAGGGAAAGGAAAGCGGAAAGGGAAGGAAACGGGGAGGGAAAGAAGGGAAAGGGAAGGGAAGAGAAAGGGAGAGGAAAGGAAGGGAAAGGGACGAAGGAAAACAAAGGGAAGGGAAAGGGAAGGGAAAGGGAAGGAAGGAAGGGAAGGGAAGGGAAGGCAAGTTGGAAAGGGATCTGTCAAGCTGAAATGGAAAGGGAAAGGAAGGGAAAGTGGAAGGGAAAGGGGAAGGGAAAGAAGGGAAAGGGCCAAAGGGAAAGGAAGGGAAAGGGGCAAGGGAAAGGGAAGGGGAAGAAGAAGAAGAAAAAATGACAGGACAGGAAGGAGGGTAATGGATAAGGAAAGGAAATGCGAAGGAATTAAGGGGAAAGGGAACAAGGTTAGGAAGCAAGAAGGGAAGGGAAGGGAATGGGAAGGAACAAGGGAACGGGACAGGGAACGGCGAAGGGAAGGCAGGAGGGTAAGGGGAGAGGGACAGCACTAAGGGAAGGATAGGAAGGGAAGGGAGGGAAGGGAAGGAAAGGGTCAACGTAGGGAAGAGGAAGGGCAAGGAGAAAGGTAAGGGGAGGAGAGGAGTGAAGAAGGGAGAAGAGAGGGAGAGAAAGAAAAAAAAAAAAAAAAAAAAAAAAAAAAAAAAAAAAAAAAAAAAAAAAAAAAAAAAAAAAAAAAAAAAAAAAAAAAAAAAAAAAAAAAAAAAAAAGATAAAAAAGATCTAAACAGAGAGAAAACTCAAAGTCCTTCTTTGAAGCCAGCATCACTCTAATACTAAAACCAGGTAAAGACACAAGAAAAAAAACAACTATAGACACATATCCTTAATGGACATAAGTGCAAAGATTCTAAAAAAACATTCGTGTAAACCACATTCATACATGGATTAAAAAGATTATCTTCCGTGATCAAGAGATGTCAGGATGGTTATTCTAGAGATGAAGGGATGGTTTAAAACACATAGTTCAATAAATGTTCTAAATCACATGGACTTAAGGACAAAAATCACATGGCCATCTCAATAGATGCAGGAAATGTCTTTGACAAAATTCAATGTGCATTCATCTTAAAGGTCCTAGAAAGAATTGGCTAGAAGGAACATACCTCAACATAATTAAAGTTATAAACAAATCCACAGGCAACATCATTCTAAATTTAGAAATGAGAGCATTCCCATTAAAATCAGGACCAGATAATGTTGACCACTAGCTTCACCCCTTTTCAACATGGTGTTGAAACACTTGGTTAGAGCAACAAAAACAGAGAAAGAAAAAAGGAAAATAAGGAGTAACTAATTAGAAAAAGAGAGGTCAAATTATCACTATTTGGTGACGATACATAAGAGATGTCAAAAATTCCACAAGAAAACTGCAATATATGACCAATACTTTCAGCAAATTTGTAAGTTACAAAATCAACTTATAAAAGTCAGTGACTTTTCTATATTCCAATATCAGTCAATCAGTAAAAAAGAATTCATGGAAACTGTCTCATGTGCAGTAGCCTCAAAAAGTATCTAGGAATAAATTTAACCAAATATTAAGACCTCTACAATGAAATTAGTTCTTTAAAGAAAACATAGAGGGAGAAACAAGGAGATGGAAGGAGATAGGGGAGACACCAGGATATGGATTCAAGAAATTCATATTGTAAAAATGTAATCTTACCCAAATGAATCTATGCAGTACCTGCAATATTAATCAAAATCTTGATGACATTATTCACAGAGCTAGAAAAAAGCCATCTTAAAATTCATATGAAATCATGAAAGACACCATTTAGGCAAAGGAATCTTGGGTAAAATAAGAGCATTTTTTTTTTCGGAGGTGGTGGGGAGGACCACACCAGATCTAGATCTCAAACAATATTTCAGAGCTATCCCCATAAAAATAGCATGGTATTGGCATAAAAACAGGTATGTAGATTAAAGGAACATAATAGAATACCTAAACATGAGTACATGGAGATTCAGGCACCTAGTATTTGGCAAAGTTACTAAGAAAAAGGAAAGACAGCATCTTCAACAAATGGTTCTGGCAAAATTGAACCTCCATGTGTAGAAGAGTGAAACTGGATCCTTACCTTCCACACTGCATTGGTCAACTCCAAACAGATCAAGGACCTCAATATGAAACCTAAAACATTGAAACAGCTAGAAGAAAACATAAGTAGTACTTACTCTACAAAATACAAGTATAGGAAAAGACTTTATAAATCACACATTATTTGCCAAGGTATTAAGATCAATACTCAATAAGTGTGACATCATTAAGCTAAAATTCTTTATTCTGCAAAAGAAACACCCAAGGTGCCAATCGGTAAAGAGGTATAAGATGATTGAGATGTTCTGCATGGAATACATGTAAATTCAATAAAAATAATTTTATTATTTTATTTTAGTAAATTTTGTAATGGATTTTTATGTACTTACACAGAAAATCCCAATAATCTGGACACAAGCAAATTCACTGTAGACTTGAAAAATTATCCAGGAACAAACCTAAGCAAAGGCATCAAAGATCTCTATAATAAAATTTAAATGTTTGAATGGAATGAAGAAGACATAAAGAAAAGGAAATACCTACTGTGTTCAGGGATTAGTAGAATTACTATTGTTAAAATGACCATCCTTCAAAAGTAATTTATAGTTTCAGTGCAGTCTCAATTGAAATTCCCATGACATTCTTCACAGAAACTGACAAAAACACTCTAAAATTCACATGGAATCAGAAAAGATAACTGATAGTCCAAACAATCTTGAGCTCAAAGAGCCATGCTTAGGGGGATTTTCATTTCAGATTTCAAACTACATTACAGACCTATCATCATAAAAAATGTATTGCACAAATACTGACAAGTAAATTAAAATCCCCATGAGTTTCTTCACAGACCTAGGGAAAAGAAATCCTAAAGTTCATATGGAAAACAAATGACTCCAGATAGCCAAACCATCTCTAAGCAAAAAGAGCAATGCACAGAGTGGGGTTACTATACCAGACTTAAAACTATATTACAGGTCTATAGTCATAAAAGCAGTCTGGTGTTGACACAGAAACAGACCTGTAGATCAATGGAACAAAACTGAAATTCTAAACTTGAGCACATGCAATTTCAGCCACCTCATATTTGACAAAGGGGCCAAGAGGACTCAATGGAGGAAAGACACCATCTTTAGCAAATAGTGTTGACAAAACTGGATCAACAGAAGAATACAATTAAACCCTGTACATAAATTAACTCCAAATAGGTCAACGATATCAATGTGAAAACTGAAACTCTGCTAATGATAGAAGAAAACGTCCCCAGTAACCTATAAGAAATAGGTGAAGGAAAAGACTTTCTAAATCAGACAGCAGCTACACAGAAACAAGGTCAACAATTGACAAGTAAGACCTTATTAAACTTAAGAGCTTCTGTACTCTGAAGGTAACAATCAAGGAAGTGAAGAGACAACACAAAAATTGGGAGAAGTGGAAGGGAACCTTCACCAATGATACATCTGATAGAACATTAACATCCAGAATGTATAAAGTACTCAAAAACAAAGAAGAAAACAAATGATCTGCTCAAAAGATGGAGTAAAGAGCTGAACAGAGACTTCACAAATGCAGAAATAAAGATGGCTGAGAAACATCTTAAAAGTATTCGATGTTGGGGCTGGAGAGATGGCCTAGCGGTTAAGAGTGCCAACTGCTCTTGCAGAGGACCTTGGTTGGATCCCCAGCACCCACATGGCAGCTGAGAACCGTCTGAAACTCCAATTCCAGGAGAACTCCAGTTCCAGGGGAATCCGACACCCTCTTCTGACCTCCGAGGCATTGCACAGACTTGCATGCAGACAGTACATTCATACACATACAGAAATAAATAAAATAAAATAATTTAAAAAATTTTAATAAAAAGTGTTCGAAGTCACTAATAATTAAGGAAATGCAAATTAAAACCAGTTTAAGAATTCACGTTACTCTGGTAAGACTGGTTATGATCAAGAAAACAAAGGATACCAAATGCTGGAGAGGTTGTGGGGAAAGAGGAACACTCATCCACTACTGGTGGGAATACAAACTCCTACAATTCCTGTGGAAAGTAGTGTTGAGAACTTGTAAAAGACTCAAAATGAGCCATCCAAGTTTATTGTACCTCTTTTCACAATAGTGAAGAGCTGGAAGCAACACAAGTGCCCCTCCACCAATGAGTGCATAAAAAAATGTGGTACATATACAAAATGGAATTCTACGCAACAGTAAAGAAAGATAACATCATGAACTTTGCAGGTAAATGGATGGAACTAGAAGCCATATGCTAAATGAAGTAACACAGTTCCAGAAAAACAAACCACGTATGGTGTTCTTCATTTGTGGATGTTAGCACCAAATCTCTCTTTATAAGGCAAATAATAATTTCTTTTTTTTTAGTAAATATAACACCCAATGTTACTCATCAACTTCCTATGGAACATAGGAATGTAAAGGAATATTTTTCATTTACCCGAATGCAACTCTACTGTCAAAATGCAAATCCCTTAAACATGTTTTGGAATTATCTATAGCTTATTTTCAGTCATCATAACTTTGGTATATGTGTGCCATTTATGTAGGCATATTTTAGGCACATGGTGGAAGAAACAACAACAAAAAGACTGGGCCAAGGAGCTGACTGAAACAGTAAAGGTTTGCCCAAAATAGTAAACTTCTGCAGACAAAAAATCAAAAAAGACTGAGAAAGAGATGAAAGACATGCATGGCAGAAAGCATGAACTCTGGAAGGGTGGGAACAAGGAAGGGGGAATGGGCCTAAATTTGATTAAGAAATGTTGTGTGAAATACACAAAACCTCAAAAAAAAAAAAAAACAGACTAGTAGACTAATTGCACAAATTAGAGTAACTAGACATGAGTACAGGCAATTTAAACTACCTCATATTTGAAAAAGATGTCAAGAACACATGATAGAGGAGACAATATCTTTGAGAAATGGTGATGGGAAAAATTGATATCTACCCTGTTGAAGAATAAAATTAGACTCTGATCCATCATCCTGCACAAAATTAAACAATTCCAAAAGGATCAAAGTCCTCAGTGTGAAACTCGAAGTGCTGAAACTGTTAGAAGAGAACATAGGCAGTGCCCTACAAGATATAGTTGGAGGAAAACACTTCCTAAATCAGATATCTGTTGCCAGAAATTAAGATCAACAATTGACAAGCGAGAGCATATTAAACTAAAAAGCTTCTGTTCAACAAAAGAAACAATAATTCTAGTGAAGAGGAAGCCCACAGAGTGTCAGAAAATCTTCACAATCTATACATCTGAAAGAGGATTAATTTCCAGAATATACAATTAACTAAAAAATAAACAAGTAAACAAATGACTCCATTTTAATTTTGCTATGAATGTAAACAGACAGTTTTTAAAATAATAAATTAAAAATCAATAAACAGTTTAAAATGTATTCAAAATCCTTATTATTTATAAAAATTCAAATTAAAACTACTGAGCAGAGTTCATCTAACCACATTCAGGATGGCTAAATTCAAGAGAACAAATGATACTATGGACTAGTGAGAATGTGGAGAAAGGGAAACCCTCATTCTCTGCTCATGGGATTGTAAATGGGTATAACCACTGTGAAAAACAGAGTCTAAAACCAAAAATAAGTCTAAAACCTAAGAACAAATCTTTAAAACTAAAAATATATCTCCCACTCCCATGTGATCTGTTTATACAACCCCTTCTTGTATAGATGAAGGACCCATACAACTTCACAACCACATTTGTTCCTGCTCTTTGTGTGTGTGTGTGTGTGTGTGTTTGTGTGTGTGTGTGTGTGTGTGTGTGTGTGTGTGTTGAGACAGGGTCTTCCTATAGCCCTAATAGCCCCCGCTGTCCTGGAGCTCGCTCTGTAGACCAGGCTGGCTTTGAACTCACAGAGATTTGAATGCCTCTGCCTCCTGAGCGCTAGGATTAAAACCGTGCGCTAAAAGCAGCTTAGCTGACATGTGGGTGCTGAGAATCAAACCCAGGTCCTCTGTAAGACTTGAGCCATCTCTCCAGCCCCCTGCTCTTTCATAATAGCTAAGATATGGTAATGATAATGTGGTATATTTACACAATGGAGTTCTACTAATCAGTAAAGTAATATGAAATCAGAAAATTTGCAGGTAAATGAATAGAACTGTAAACTGTTGTACTAAGTAACATGCAAAACAAAACAAAACAAAAACAAACAAAACGAGCAACTTCTGTTCTCTCTCATTTGTGCATCCCATCTCCAAACCAGAAGTAATCACATGAGCCAGAGAAATAGAAAAGGTTTATGGGTTAAATGGGAAGAAATAGCCTGAGAGATTGGGCTAGTAGAAGACAAGTATTATGAAGGAAGAAATTGGAAAATGATTTTATGCAATGGGGAAGAGAGGGAGGAAGGGGGTATACAGAAAATTTCAGGGATCAAGGGGAAAAAAGGAGCTATAGAGAGGAATATTAGGAGATAAGGGGTATTCAGGGAGAAATTTGATTAGTGGGTGTAATTAATTGGGGATGGAGAGAGAACATTTATACAAGGAGAGAGAAAGATGAGATAAGCAACACTTAGAAAACTTGAAAAATCAGAGGTAAATATATTAGTTCAAATGCATACTGAAAAAAATGTATATGCATTTACACAGCTGAAGGCTATGAAACAAGAAACACAATGACATGTAGGAGAAATCTCCCTTCTTTTTGTTGGTCAAGGTAGTTCAAGAGACTCTCAAATTAACAGAGACTAATGCCACAGCCTTTGGTTATCTTCCATAACCTGGAGGTAAGAACCTATTGCTGAAGGAAGAATATAATTTGAACATGGGGCTTGGAACTTAGCTGGAAGCATCTTCCCTAAAGACAAGTTCTCATAGTGCCAGATACAATGAAAGCCATTAAGGGAAAAAAAACAATCAATGTTCCACCCCATCTGTAAAGCCTAATAATCACAATAATTTTCAGTGCAACAAATTATCTCTATTGACGCAGTAGTGGCTTTTTTATCTTGGAGGTAATCAACAGCTTTGTTTTGGACTTAAATCCCTCTCAATGGGAGGGAGCTGTTGTGTGCCACTATAAACATTGCCAAATGCATGTGGAATACACTGGAGAACTCATGGATACTAGAGGAAAAACCTAGGAATGTGTTTCACATTCCCAGACAAATGTAATTTCTTACATTTGTGTGAAATATATACATATATATATATATATATATATATAATACTCCTCACCACTCATCATGAACCTTCTTTTTGCAACAAATGAAGAGTATACAAAGTTGCACAATTGGTCACACACCCAGAATAAGTGTTAGTGAGATGCCCAGCTTTAAGTGACACATCTACAACATAACCTCTACACAAAGCTGCAGGGGTGTCAGTCCCTCAGTCTAACGAGTTAAAGAGTCCTGCTCAGTGTTAATCCAGTAACATCCCACCACATCAGAAGGTGCAAATCTGTTTATTTTATGGAACAAGCAGCTTATATAGGTCTGTAGCTGTCAGCCTCTACATCATATGGCACATACCATCCTGAGTCATCCCAGAACATGGGGTGTACCCAGAAAGGGGTGTGCAGACAAGTTGGCCCATGATACCAAGCACATGCTGGTGGACATTCCCTGAACTATAGCATTGCCTAGTGTGCTAGACAGATCATGCTTGCACATGTTTAAGATATGCCTGAACTTAGGACTGCTGTCCCACATCTCCCTCTTCTCTTTTTGTCTCCACAAGGTCTGAGACTGTGACAATAGTAGTGGTCAGTTGCCTTTGTCTAGCCAGAATGGCCAGGATTCTTTTATAAAACAAATAAGCAACTCCAATGCTCAATGCCCACGTGAAAACTGAATATGGGGTAAACCGATTAGTAAAAATATGTCTCCAAGTCTTTAAAATTCATCAAAGAATGAGAGAATCTGCTTGTATTCCAGAGTCCCATAATCAAACTGGAGAGGTTTGCATAAGCCTGGGTAGCACTGGGCACATCGACCTTATATGGGGTCACACAAACATGCCAATTACACCAATCACAAACAGTATGAATCATGTAAAATAAAAATTCACCTAACAGCATATGTATGGCCAGGTGTAGATGGTCACTAATAATTGTATCTTGTGTAAGAGCCTCAGCTGTCAGGACTGAAATGTTGTTGACTGTCACTACAGTCTGTAGGGTATTCATTTGACACCCCTGAGGCAACTGGTCCTCTAACTTCAACAATGAGGGAGATAATATTGAGGATGATGGCCCCTGCCATTTTTTTTGTTAGGATGATGGAGAATGACTGCATGTTCGAGCTTGGTAGGCCCTCCCCAAGGCATGGTCAGATTCACCAACAACCATATGATTCTGGAGTCCTAAGGATACAAATAAATGAAGTAGCATTGTGGGGTGTAATAAAAGTAGACATCCGGCCCTGGTGATTTTTTTTGTTCCCCTAGTTCTGGGGAGGAGATAATTACGAGGAACTCAAAAGGAGCCCTCAGGCAAGCCTGATTGGGAGCTTGGCACATTGAGTTCAGTAAAACCTGGAAAAAGAGAGAGCTGATTCCTATGAGGACAAATTTATTGCAAGGTGCTCTTTCAATTTTTAAGGTAGGGCCTATGGTTCCTTTAAGGGAAGAATTATTGCCAAAAAGATGCTAACGGAAAGGGTAGGTTGGGAACCGATGCCCATGTTATATGTGATATGGAGTCTGCTACACTATTGGTCATCAGGCCAGTGCATGAAGGGGCCTGTACATCATATGGTTCCACCTCCCAGCCCATGGGGCATAACCAGAAGGGGGCATGCAGACAAACAAGTTGGTTTATGGCACCAAGCAAGTGCTAACATCAGGTGACGGGGTGTGCCCTGTACTGTATAGCACTGCCTAGTATGTTAGATTGTGTTGACACATGCATAAGAAACAGCTAAATCCAGGGCTGCTGTCCCACACTAGGCTCCAGAATCATAGAACAGAAGTCACAGAAATTATTAACACATGTCTCAACTCTCACCACACAGCAGATGGTTATTAACTCGGGCACAACTAGCCTGAATGCAAAGAATAAATAGACTATAGAGTGCATGGCCCTGGATAGGCCTCATATATTAATCCTGCCTTCCAGTGTTCAGATATATCTTGGAAGAGGGGAAGGAAAGACTCTAAGAACCAGGAATGGTGGATGAGCACAAGGCAGCAGAGCTTTCTAGTTGGCTAGGAACTTGCTCATATAATTTTACAGAAATTATGACAGCATGCACAGGATCTATGCAATATTTACATATGTGTGTTAAAATTGGAATAACCATAGAAGCCAGGAAAAATATTTCTTCATTATTTTAAATTTATTAGAAATTATTTTATATGTTGACCCTATTATAATTTTCCATTTATTTGTGCTAGGGTATACTCTGTTAAGTATTGTTTTCTGGGCTGGAGAGATGGCCTAGCGGTTAAGAGCACCGACCGCTCTTACAGAGGACCCGGGTTCGATCCCCAGCACCCACATGGCGGCTGAGAACCGTCTGAAACTCCGGTTCGAGAGAACTCCAGTTCCAGGGGAATCCGAAACCCTCTTCTGACCTCCGCGGCATTGCACGACACGGGTGCACAAACCTGCACGCAGACAGTACACTCATACACATACAAAAATAAATAAAAAATTAAAAAAAAAGAAAGGCATCCTTTAAAAAAAAAGTATTGTTTTCTTCAATATGAATTACAAGCTATTCTAATTCACTTACTAATTTTATAAGGTTTAGTATCTAACCTAGAATTCTTATGTTTATGAATATTTTGTCTATCAAAATGGTGGTTGCTTATTTATTTTCAACCTGCATAATAGTCACTGTTTTTTTCTTAGTTTCATTAATCAAGGGAGGAAAGTAAAATACATAACAATAAAGTTTCATTTCACAGTGCTGTGGAAATTATTCTCTGGGAATTGAACCAGGATTGAACCCAAAAGAGAAAAGTATTAAGGAAAAACTTATGATCACCTTTTATTTTATGAACAATTGTACATTTCAATATACTTTTCCTGTAAAAAGTAAAATACATCAATTGACTGTAATGCTTTTGTAATAATCTCAAGCAACCTGATTATATTTCACACATCATTAGAGATATATTTTATCCATATTGGAAATAAAATATTTACCATAATAAAATATTTACTAGAGACAAGCATTCAAAAAGAATATATGCCTTTCAACTTCTGAGAACTTTCTGAAAATAATACGGTTTGATAAAAGTTGATTATGAAGAAAGCAGAATCTGTTCAGGTGTGATTTATATTTCAAGATGAAACATCATCACCCATATAAAAAAAGATGAGTGCAGTGACACAAAGAATTCAAAATATTAACCAGAAATACACAGAAGATACTTGTGCAACACAGTGTAGTGTAGCCTGATTTCTAGAAATTGAGGGTGTCTTAGAAAGTACAACATGCAAGTAGATATTGCAGTCCCCAAGCCAAAATTTTAGAATTGAAATTACCTCTATCTCTGATTGGAGTATGATGATAATATAATTTGCTCTTTGTCAATAATTTTGAAGAATATAAAACACCTATTAATCTGTGTGTATTAAATACAATTTTGAATGTACCTCAGTTTAGGAAGAAAGCTATTATTAGTACACTTTTAGGCAAAAGTATAATAATTGTCAGAAGAGTTATTACCATAATTGGATCCAAAGTTTCACATTTAATTTTAAAATGACTGCAGATTTTACTATACAGAAAACATTATCTGCCCATTTTCCAGGGTAGCCTCATAAAATGTTATTACTACTTTTCACGTTAATGAAAACCTACAATTTTCCACCACATTCAGTACTTGTTCTTCACTTCTTCACTACTCATTATATCTCTTTCCTCCTTGCAGATGAAATCTTCTGTGTGACTTTCTTGTGGATTTTTCTTTCTCCTTTCTTGCTACAGCCCTGACCCATGCTTTAATGAATCTTGGATTACAACCTTTATAGCACTAATTAAATCTGTGATTAAATAATTATGTCCTGTAATGATTCCATGATTATTTTCTTAATGTCTCCATTGCAAGACTTTAACTGTTCAAGAACAGAAGAGTTTCCTGTTTCTTTTTCTTTTTTTTATTTTTGTCTTTTAGAGACAGGGTCTCCCTATAGCCCCAGCTGTCCTGGAACTCTCTCTGTAGACCAGGCTGGCCTTGAACTCACAAAGATCCACCTGCCTCCACCTCCCAAGTGCTAGGATTAAAGGCGTGCACCACCACGCCCAGCAAGTTTCCTGTTTCTAATGACAACATTTACTTCCAACATTTGACATAAGTATTTACATTTTTTTTCTGAGAGGTAGGAACCTACGTGTACTGTTTTAGCCCTAGCATTTGGGAATATTACATGTGAAATGAATAATTTTTACATAAAGGAATGATGAACTGAATATATAGCCAAAGTAAGAGAGAAAAATTTTTGAATAAGTCAAAGATGGATTGCAAAGATAGGATGTGGAATTTTAGTTCTATTTTGGGGTACAACTTAAGTCTCCATCCCCTATACAATCTTAATCACATTCTGTGTTTATTTCATGGGTTGAGCATCTGTTTGCAATAAACACCTGATGCTAGGCAGAATTTTATATGTCCTCTAACATATTGGTATTCTAATATTTCATCTATTTCTACATTCTTCCTATTATGAAATAGACATTTTACATGCTGCTATCAAATTATTTTTTCATAAAAAATTAAGGCCACAAATAAGGTTATCTTTCAATAAGAAAGACTACATGGTTAGGTTTTCTGACATTAGAAGGACAGGTTTGAGTTAAAGAAATTATTGAGTTCTGTTGTTTGAAAGAAATTATATGCAAGGGGAATGGTTTCTGCTTTGAGGAGAGTGGAGAAAGTTACAGGAGAATACAGGTAACTTCTAGAACGTAGGGAGTAGGCACAGCGCCATAACAGCAAGGAACTGAAATATTTGAACAACCTGGATAAACTTGGAAACATATTTTTATCAGGATCCTTAAAACAGTAGTTCAGATTGAGCTTCATGTATGGACATAGACCCACTGTACACAGATGCTTGAATGAAAACATATAAAGTAACATTAGGAATAGGGCAGGGCAGTGCATGCATGTACTCCCAGCACTCAGAAGTGAGAAACAGGAGGATTGCCCCAAGTTGAGACCAGGCTCATCTACATAGCTAGATCCTACACAGCCAGGATTATATAGGGGAATTTGTCCCCAAAAATAAAATATGTAAAATAATAAGTAAACCATGTGATTTTAAGTTACTCGTAATAGAATTTTTCTGCAGTGATTAAAAATGCATTAAACTGTCGATAGAAGCAGAATTGATTTCCATGGGAAAGAAAAAATTATATGTGCTCAAATGAATTTAGTTTCTTTAGCCATAACTTTCAAATCCTTGATTTTAATTGTTTAATCCATGAATTTAAATAAAAGCACATTAACTTCCTGTGCTGTTTACTGGCTTGCTCTCCTGGCTTATGCCCAGCCTGCCTTCTTAAATGGTACACAACAACCAGCCCAGGGTGGCACCATTCTTTGTGGGCCAGGCCCTCCCACATTGCCCGACAATCAAGACAATACTCTACAGATGTGGCCACAGGTCAATCCAATGGAGCCAATTCCCCAACTGAGGCTCCCTCAACCCAGGTGTATCAAGTTGACACTAAAGCTACCCTGGGCAGGTTGTTGTGTACCATATAAGAAAGAAGGCTGGGCATGAGCCAGAAGAGTGAGCCAGTAAACAGCACAACTCCATAGCTTGTGCTTCAGCTCCTGCCTCCAGGTTCCTGCACTGAGTTCCTGCCTTGGGCTCCCTGAGTGATGAACTGTGACCCAGGAGATGTGAGCTGAATAAACCCTTTCCTCCTCAAGTTGGTGTCAGTCAGAGTGTTTTGTCACAGCAATGGAAGACAAACTAGAACAGAAATTGGTACCAGATTGGGGTATTGCCGTGACAGACCTGACCTTGGTGTTTTAGGGAAGGATTGTGGAGGCGTTTGGAACTTTGGGTTGGGAAGATCATTGAATGCCTATAGACTGTTGCTGTGGAGCTTGGAGCAGTTTTGCTGAAGGATTTGTAGAAGAAGGAAGCCTGGCTTGTGAAGTTTCTAGTTTCAAAGGGAAGCAGAGATCATCAGGACTGTGTAATCTGTGGGTTCTGGTCAGCTGGGGCTGAAGAATCAGCTGTAACAAGAGACCAGAACCTGAAGTGAAATCTTTGTTGTACTGGGACAATTGATGCTGGTTAGTTGGGGCTGAAGAATCAGCTGTAAGTAACAGGAGACCAGCATCATTGTGGTGAAATCTTCTGGGAAGAATTTCTTCAAGGTCAGCACACAGAAGCTGTGATCCAGAAGGGGTCTGAGCCTTCATCTTGGGCCAGAAGCAGGACTTGGTAGTGTGTAAGAGTCTCCTATATGGTTCTGGTGTTAAAATTTGAGGGGGTCACAGAGAACAGGCGAGACTTGGCACAGTGAGAGGTCAGGAAAGACCATTGGTGGAAGTGCACCTCGGTTGCAGTGAAGACCCCAAGATTGCAGGGGTCATGGGGAGAAGCTGAGGCTCTGCACCAGGAGAGGACAGAAGAGAACATTGGTGAAGGTGCTGGCTCAGTTTCAGTGGTGACCCCAGCATTTTGGAGATGCCGGGACCATGGGACCACCACCAAGAGCAACGGCAGGTGTGGAATGGAGTCGGCTTGGGCCTGTGAGATGAGCTGTGTGTGCCGTGGATGGCCGAGTCAGAGAAGGGGAGCTGCCGAAACCCTTTGGAGCCCAGAAGATAGTGAGTGAATCCCAGGTTTCAAGGCTTGAGCTACTTGCTGGACTTAGGTTTAGTTTGAGTGTGCCTGATTCTTCCCTTTGAAATAAGACAGTACTTGTTTTGGATTTTACAGCAGACCACAGTTAAGAGACTTTTAATAGACTGAACTTTTAAGCGTTTGGACATTTTAAGGACCGTGGGACTTTTAAGGTTGTACTGTCTTAGGTTGTGATTAGTGTTAACATCACACTTTGGGGATAAGAACTGGAAAGGTGCTGGTTTAATAGTGATGTGTTTTGTGTGTCAAGTTGACAAGGGGTCAATTGTGCTGGATAGCTTTAGTGTCAACTTGACACACCTGGGTTGAGGGAGCCTCAATTGGGGAATTGGCTCCATTGGATTGGCCTGTGGCCACATCTGTGGAGTATTGTCTTGATTGTCACGCAATGTGGGAGGGCCCAGCCCACAATTAGTCCTGCCACCCTGGGCAGGTTGTTGTGTACCATATAAGAAGGCAGGCTGGGCATGAGCCAGGGGAGCAAGCCAGTGAACAGCACAACTCCATGGCCTGTACTTCAGCTCCTGCCTCCAGGTTCCTGCCCTGAGTTCCTGCCTTGGGCTCCCTGAGTGATGAACTGTGACCCGGGAGATGTAAGCTGAATAAACCCTTTCCTCCCCAAGTTGGTGTTGGTCAGAGTGCTTTGTTACAGCAATGGAAGACAAACTAGAACACTTCCTTAATTGTGAAACTCTTAAAGTGTTAGTAAATAAAATGTTATCAATGATAAAAAAACAAGAGTAATATAAACAAGTTTCACCTTTACATTTGGATATTTAAATGGCAGAGATTTTGCTATTCATGCTTCAGCACAAAGCACATGGTGACTTGTTTTCATATGCCAGGGAAATAATCCAGATTTGTTGATTTTAAGACTTCTTTCAGGATCACTGCAGAGCTCACTTGATCTCTGACACTTCATGTGTAAATCATAGAAGGAAGATGAAAATGAGAGCCTTGTTGTGTATGAAGATAAAATCTGTGCAATTTCTGTTTATCCTTTGTTTAAAAAAAAAGGTGTCTCCAAGCTTAAGACTACAAAGGGATTATCTAAGGGATTATCTTCTCTGTGTAGCTGAAAAATTCCCAGTCGAGAAAACTTCACATTGAAGATTAAAGCAGAGCAGAGGCCAAAGGAAGAAGAAGCTCAGAATTTCTTCAACAGCAAGAGAACTGCAATGCTCAGTAATGTACAACTCCCACCATACTCCTTTTTCATGATGTGCTGAGAGTCATACTGAGCACCCCTTGTATATCTCAGTGTCCAGCATTGCTGTCTCATGCTGCTTTATTACAATAATAAACTTCTGAATCATAGTAACTAACTCAGTGGGGCTCCTATTGTGAATTCATTTTTATAACTTCCTTTGCTGTCACAAATGTGATCCAAAAGGGTGCCAAGTCAGCAGTTTCTAGCTGCTTATTAACATAGCAGAATGCAGAGGTTCATTTAAAACTTCAGCAGATGTATTATAATGAAACATTTTTCTTATAATTACAATTATGTTAACTGTTAATAATAATTGGGTTCCTGTGCCTATATTTCATTTTGCTTTAAAGACAATTGGATCTTTTCAAAAGGAGATAACCTCTCATCAGGTATGCTGCTTAAATAGGCAACGTTGTCAAGTGATAATAAGAAGTGCTTATAATATGAGAAACAACCAGACAGCAAGGAAATGGAAATTTAAGACACTGAGGAGTTTGACTTAACCATCCTTAAAAAGAAACCAGCATTACAAAATATCAGGCTGTTCAATGACAGTGTACAAATACATAGATGTAAAAAATAGTGAAAAGTAAATAAATTTTATTGCCAATGAAATAATATGTACAATTATATGTCAATTTAATTGAGCCCATCTCCAAAACTATAGTTTGGAAGTCTTAGAAATGACAGAGATCCCAAATAGTTTAGTGATTATCAAAATATCTATTTTCCATCCTACCCTATTGACCTCTGTTTCATCTGCATCCTATTGCAAGCATAGCTGTGGTATAAATTATTATAACACATATTACAATGGGATATTGGATAGCAAATAATTAAACTTCCTTTCTGAATACACTTTGTGATTCATTGGGGAAAAAAAAGGGCCTCACAACATAAGGATTCAGATATCAGATTAAAACTGCTGTGAGAGAAGAGTCAGATTTCTTTAAGCATATGATGCTGTGTAAGCTAACCAGGTTCCAATGGATGGACCCACATCAAAGGCCATTTGCTCACACAATTTAGTCCCAAAAAGTGAGTTCTGAGGTTCTGAATATGATCAAAACATACTGTATGAAATTTTCAAAGGTCAATTTAAAGAACTGCACATTTTAAATGGATTCCACTAAATGATGATAGAATCTCTTTATGCTTAGTCATACATGTGTATGTAGTGTGTGCATGCGTGTGCAGATATGTACCCTTTGTGTGCCCAGAGGGAGGTAGGGGGTTGATTTTGTGTGTCTTTACTTTTCTCCATTCTACTTTTTGGAAAACATTTTCTTGCTGAATCTAGAGCTCTCAGATATTGGTAGATTGGCTTGTGGGAAAAGACCCTTGAACTCTGCTGTCTACTCCTCTAGGATCTGGGAAAACAAGTGCATACTGTTAGGGTGTGAATTCTGCAAAGACCCTGAGTCCATTTGAAATATATGGGCATTCAAGGCTTGCACCAAGAAACCTGCCCTACCAGTTTACCTTTGGATATGGAAGAGAGGACCTTCACAGAATACTCAGCAATCTTCTGCCCTTTTGAAAAGCTGGAGATTTCTGCTTAACACCCTTCCCCCACCCACACCCACACCTGAGTTCTTACCTACTCCCTTAAATTCCCTGGCCAGATGCCATTCAGTGCTGGCTCTATCTTCATTTGAGCTTAGTCCCTGCTACCCTGAAGTAAACTTTATACTGGTGTGCCTAAAACCTTGTGGTGTCTTTATTTGTTTAGGGGACCATGCCATAACCTAACACATACCATCATATCTTGTGTTTTACATTGCAGCTCAGGACCTAATTCAGGTCCTTGTAAGTGAGCCTGTGATGTGCAGTGCCTCCTAAGATCAGAAGAAAGAATTGAATTCCCAAGAACTGGAGTTACAGAGGTTGTTAGCTACCATGTCAGTGCTGAGAATCAAATCTGAGTCATTTGCAAGACCAGCCAATGCTCTTCACTGCTGAGCTATCTCTTCAGTCCCTGAAGTGTTTAACTGAATAGACATAATTTCACTTTAATTAAGTTGTGAAATAAAATGGCAATGCAGTATTTATTTTCTCTTCTCTAGAAAATAATACTCAAGACCACTTTATATTAGAAAAATGAAGTGAATAATAGATGTTAGGTTTAGGGTGGTAAAAAAACAATCAGATACACTCTGTTCCTTTAGGAAATTTAAAGCTATGTAAATCACAGGCAATAGGTATGTAATTATAAATTGTGGTAATTATTACTATTAAAATGAGGATTTTTTTGTAAGAGAATAACTCAGAGGGATAGAATTGACAGTTACTGTTAGACATAGCATTTTTCCCAGTATTGCTCAGTGCAGGGTAATTTGGCTGGAAAAAATTGGATCAGATAATTTCAGGCCAAGAATATGTACACACTGGCTCTGAGTGGTCCTTCAGTATCAGTATCAGTAGAAGTAGGTTGCAGATACAAGGAAAGTTAACTTGGCTAAGAGTCTCCTAAGATGAGTTAAGAACTTTGGTATTTTAACTATAATAACTATATTGATTTATATATTAAATATAAATTTACTTTATATATTAAATATATAATCCTAAATATTTGATTACATGGAAAATGACAAATTAATCTTTCAATATAACTTCAGATGTTCTGTAGAAATAAAACAATGTATGAGAGAACTGTGTTGCATCAAGATCAATTTGGAGGCTACTATAAAAATCTAGGCTCATGATAATGACAGCTTAGACTAAGCTTTCAACATTAGATCTTTGGAAGCAACAATTATTCACTGAGTTTTTAAAGTTTTAAAGGTACAAGAAGTTAGTAATGTTAAAAATTCTGTTTATTTATGTGTTCATCCAACATTTTATATCCTGCCTTGCTGTATAACAGGATTATGTAAAATACACTGAAATAAAGATAAACATGCAGCTAATTATGAACACCGAACAAAATGACAAAAGTAAGCATATCCTAAACATTTATCCAAATTTATAGAATCCTGTAAAAGGAAGAAAATATTTTTCTTTTTAAAAAATAAAGTATATTTTACTAATTTAAATGATTAAAACAGTTTCTCAATTGAAATAAGAATTTTATACTGATATTTATTTTTAATATGAGAATTTCTTCTAATGAAATTTTCAAATATGATATATTTCTAGAAATATGACTACCACAACACTTTTTTTATTTATTCTGAATTATTAAGCTCTGGTTTAAGCAAATTATTCTTGAGAAATAATTTTTGGTTGACTTCAGCTGCTATTTCAAGTGATCTTAGAATCTTAACACAGCATTAAGAGTCCTGATTTTCACAGAAAACTTAGTTCCTAATAAATTTGAATAAATGGTCCAATATGGAGCAAAAGCCAAGAAAAAAAAAGTATGAAAAGAATCATTATTCCTAACCGATTTCTCCATACTTTTCACTGAAGCATGGAAATCAGGGTGAAAAGCTCAGGCCAAAACTGTCTCTTAATCATGCTCAACAATGGCCTGAACATCAAAAGTCTGTGGTGGTGCATGGGACCTGGACAGATCAGGTTGAACAAATATTACGTTCTTAAGGTGTTTGGATTTGAAAACTGCCTCCACACTCAGCAATGTTTTAAGATCACTGAGCCTCACTTATCTGGATATTAAATGCTAGTAAGACTCATTGAACATAGCCATTCTGGGATTAAATGAGATAATGCATGCAAAGCATCATTACCATCCCTGATGCATGAGAAGCTCTTAATACATCATAGTTATTCTCTTTACTTGCTTTAGCCAGAAAATAAAGCTTATTTGATATTGTTTCCAGAAATTTAATACTTGTAAAATATTTCCAGTAAAATTGTTGGTCTGATGAAATTGGCTGGAGGCAAGATATTTCTTTATTATGAAAGTCTAGGGAGTATGAATTTTAGGTGTTAGCTTACCATAATTACATTGACCATTGTACTGATTTCTGAAAAGTAACCCTGAAAACAAAACCAGCCTTTCTGTTAATACTACTACAGGAAAATCTGGCAAAGAAGTCTCGTGGATAATGGAAGAATGGAACTGCTGGGAAAAATGTTAGGAAGAAATAGTTTTGAAAGTAATAATATAATTATAATACTTTATTTTACTATTTAATACACTATTTTGCATTAAATCATGTGTTCACCTTTCAGTAAGAGAACAAAAGTCGATGTATGAATTAATCTTTTCTAGAAATTTTTATTGAGCTTTTATACATTCCATACAACTATTCTTAACCAAATTTAGATCCTCTCCCTCATTCTGGCCCCTACAATGCCACCCACTGTATCTCATGAACTCTTCATACATGCAGAGTCCCATTTGGTCAAGCATTTTACTCAGGTGTTCTTCCATGCAAGTTCATCCCCTGGAGTCTATTCAGCCTATCTAGAGATATTAAAGAATGCCCTTATCCAGGCATAATCAGCTCCAACAGTTTCCCAGCTAGGTCTGGTCCACCACATTTCTCTTGCATCATGGCTGAGCTTTTGTTTGAATGAGTTGGGATGGTTCTGTGCTCCATGTAAACACTACCACCAGTTCATGTGAGCAGGCTTCCAGTGGCCTGAAAGCCTGTGTTTCCCTAGGTTCATGGACCAGCCCTGACTCTTACAATCTTTCTCCTCTTATTCCAAGATGAACCCTGTGTACGTTTTAATATAGGAGTCTTATCCAAGGACACACAGTCTGCGGTCTCTTATTCTCCAAAACTTAGCCAGTTGTGGTTTTCTGTGTACACTGCATTCTATCGTATAAGGAGGCTTCACTGGTGAGTATTGAGTGATGCAACAGTAGTCTCTCCACCTCCTGTCCCACTATCTTTTGTGAGCTTTAGTCGTAGAGATTCCACTGTAAATATGTCACTGAGGAGTGGGTTCTCAGAACATATTATCTATGTGTTTCCAGTTGTGGAACGTTGCAGTAGCCTCCATATTTCGTAAAAATAAGCTTCTTTCATTAGTGGTGCACTGGATACTTCTCTGTAAGTATAAGAATCCATATTCAGAATATGGTAAGAAATTTCATTTGTCTAGAGATATGACATAGAAATGGTTTTTTCAATTGATTAGGCCATTTATGGATGAGACCCTCTCCATATTAACAAGCCTCTTTCTCAGCTGAGAATTCAAGACTTCCTGAGCTAGCCAGTAAGCATATATCCTTCTGGTGGCCCTAAAAGAGCAGGAAAAGAATAAAGGAAAGAAATAGAGTAGGGAAAAAAGAGAAGAACATACCAAACCCGGCAGATTGATTCTTTATTTTACTTGAATTAGAAATGGAAAACCCCCTTTTTAGTTTTTGTTGCTTTGTTTTGTTATTGTCATTTACAATTGTTTCTGTTTTCCTATGAAAAAAAAAAAAAAAAAAAAAGAAATGGTTTTCCCTAGGATCTATGACCTCTCCAGCCATGTATATTTGTGTATAATTAGTTCCACCCATGAGTTCTTTACCATTAAATGGGCTTTAATTCCAATTAGATAGCTTTTGATTACCCCCATCACCCATATAACAGTGCCACTACTACACCAATAGAGGTGGTTTCCTGTGCTAGTCATTATGGTTATGAGGCTTTAGAACTGGATCGGGACATTGATTGATTTTCTTCCTTAGCAACATGCACTTTTCTGTAGAACTATGAGAGCCAGTCTTCAGGGAAAAGGATTCCAGGAGAGTTCCTGCTCTATTGCTCCAAGCCATGTTCCTGAATTATGTACTGACTTCAGCAGTAGGGTCTTAACTTTGAGTTCCTGGAGCTAATCAAGGGTTCCTTTCTGGCACTGTTCTCCTTGCCATACAGCCCCCAGTTATACACATGCACTAATGTTCAGACATTGTATGAGTATTTCTCAGGTGGTTGCCAAGCAAATAGAGTTCTTTCTCTCTTCCCAGGCTGCCCACTTTCTGTTCATCTCTTCCACCCAAACTCCCTCCTCCCTCCAAGCACCCCAATTATTTACAACCTCCCACAAATAACACCAGCCTGCCCTGTCCCCCATCTCCTGAGTTCCTTTGTCCTTACTGCCATGGTCTCCTTCCTATACCCACTCCTCCTTCCTCCTTCCTCTCTCCTCCCTCCTAACTGAATCCTCCTACTTTCTCCACTTCTCCCTGGTAACGTCAGTTCACTGCTGTCCCCCTCTTTCAGGATTTTTCTTTCCCTTTTCTCCTGTGTTTCCTTTCCATTTCCTGTCTCTTGGTTTTCCATCAGGATATATACTTACATAAAAGGGATTGTTGTTACAATCTGAAAATAAGTTACTTCATTTAGTATAACAGTTTCAAGTTCCATCAATTTATGTGTGAATTTCATAGTTTCATATTTAATAACTGCTGGGAAGTATGGCATTGTAAAAATGTACCACATTTTCATTATCCAACCATCAGTTGAGATAAATTTAAGTTCTTTCCATTTGTTAGCTATTATGAAAAGAGTAGTAACAATCATAGTTGTACAGGTATCTCTACAGTAGGATGAGTCATTAACATTTAACATTTCTCTTCTTTTGTAGATATTCTTTAATGTTTTATTGAATTCAATGTTATTGAATTTTTGCTGTCCTCACACAATATAATTTATGGTATCTAGATCCCCTTCTTCATCTGCATCTCCACTCACTGCTATGAGCCCAATTCCATGTACTCTACTCTATATACAGTGTCGACTACAGTGTCTGAAATATGTCCCCACATGACCCTCTATTGGAACCTGGTCAACCCACCAAGAGTCCCATCCTTGTAAGAGATTGACTCTGGAGATAGTTTAATGCATAGACTTTTATTTGTCATGGAATTTTGTACCCTTACTATATGAGATGAATATACTGGAAATAAACATATTATATGGACTTGTTTTTGTCAATATTCTCTATGATGTTGGGTTTCTAATTTTCAGTTCTAAATAACTAAAAATTCTTGGCCCTAAGTGCTTATCAACAACTCCTTACATATGTTTTTTAAAGTCCAGAATATTTTATTACAGATTTTACAAGTTAATTTCACTCTGATTTTACCTTTAAGACTTTAAATGTTTAATGTTTTCAAAAGCACATTAAAGAACTTATGCAACATGGGAATTTTGAACTCTATTTCAGCAGGTTTTGTGACACAGTAGCAATTCTGAAATACATAAATAAATCCATTGTATTTGTCCATAATGTTATTTGTTTTTCATTTTGCTATTTGTTTTATGGTTTGGGGACAGAATCACCCTGTAACCCCAAATGGCTTTCACCAGTTGAGTTCCAGTTCACATAGATTCACCTGCCTCTGCCTCCCCAGTGCTAAGGTTAAATGCATGAGCCACCACCCTTGAATTTTTTTCATTTCTTGAAAGTGCTTTTAACCACATTATTTATGTGTGTGTCTGCAAGCCATGTTATGGTTGTGGAGGTCAAAGGACTGCTTGAAATGATCAGTTTTCTCATTACAGCAACTGAGTCCAGGAAATCCAACTAAGGTGGCAGGGGGAGGGCGGTTAGGGGAGTACAGCACATCACTGCTAGCTGCTGAGTTATCTTACTAGCCCATAGTCTGAAATTTTGAGTCTTTGATCCATAATGAATATTGATGTTCTATAAGATTGAGGATTTTAAAATGGCCTCAAATTTGTTTTTCCCCCTCTCAGTAACAATACATATTGGAATTTTCACAAAAACTTAATAATAGGTTTTAATTTATTATTTATTTGTTGATTTTTTAAGCAGATTCTGGCCATATAGCGAAATATGGCTTTGAACTTGTTGGAATCCTCCTGCCTCTGCTTCTATAGTGTTGGAATTACAGTCATATGCTACTTAAATCAAACCAGACCTCTAGATAAATATAAATTGCATATGTTTATAATGTTTTGTGTACCTGTTTTTCTTGAATAGAAGAATTCTGGGAACAAAATATCTCTAAGTATATGCTGATATTTAATGGAGTATATTTAGTAGATAATGGTGGACTATTTTCCAGCTAGAATACCAATAAAAAACTCAACACTACCCACAACATAGCTTAATGGAAACAACAAGATGACAAACTGTTATAAGAATGTGAGACACATTTCCCAAAGTGCAAAACACTAGACTGAGTAATGCAATTAAGCAAGTTGGTTAGAAAATATTTGCTCCTTTCCTTGGTTTAGAATTATAACTACAAACGGACTATGAAATTGTGCATCTGATCATTGATGCTGTTATTTGGGGTACATTTGGTGTTTTTGTTAGCTTAAATCTTGTGTGGAAATTGCTATTGACGTATAACAATAGTCTGAGATATTTTGGAGACAACATAATTATAGCGGTATGTTGAATTTTGAAACTTTTATTTTCCAAAAGTAATTTGTTGTTGGCAGAGAGAATAAGAGTCTTGGTAAATTAATTATTATGTTATCCCATATGGTCTATCCACACCAGGATCAGAGAGACAAGAAAAATGGGCAGATGGAAGGAATCACAGTTTGTCAGAACATTATGGGTAAAGCCCTGAGAGAGGAGAAACTGAGCCATATGTTGGTGCGCATTGACCTAATGTCCATGCTTCATTCAAAAACGGTTTCAATCAACAGCCAAATGAGATTTGAGCCAAATGAACACCCAATATTCACTTGGTTAACACTTCCAGATTATGACAGTTAATTCTGAATTCAAGAACCAGAAAATTAAGGATCTCTTAGGACTTAAATGTGACTCCTTTCTTTTTGTGCTGAACGCCATAGCCCAATGGTGGAAGCAGTCAATATCTTTGAAGTTTCTTTCTCATAGTGCCATCCACTGCCTTGCTGAAAGGCACAGTAACCAGGTTAGATGGCAGAGGAAGAAAGGACTTTCAAGTACTACTTCTGAGTGAAGAGTAGGAACATAGAAGCATTCCTACTTGCATGTCTTTCATTAATAGAAGTCCTATTTTAAAGCTCTAATGATTCTTATAGTGCTTCATACTCTGTATCAGGTCAAGAACCCCTCATGAATACTTTACAGACCATTATGTTCAGAGATATTAAAAAATAATATTTTAATTGTGCAAGTATTAAATCATTGGCCAATACAGATAACAATTTAAATAGCACTTAATTTATGACTAATAAAAATTGATGTTAACAAATTAAAGCTTTAAATTCTTTACTTAAAAATGTACAGTTAACACTGTCAATTCTATACACAAAAAGCAATGTTCTTGCCAATTAATTATCATTTTCAAAACTAATAAATATGCTAGAATTATTTTATGATTGAGGAAAAGCAATTTTATATAATAAATTGAGAATTATATTTTTAAAATCAAGATCTTTATGTAGATGAGGTTCTATACAAATTTGAAGAAATTTGAAAAGCAACAAATGAGAAATTATTTTGAAGGAGCTCATAGGAGGCAAGAGAATATTTTATCATCTTTCTGAAATATACATTTGAAAACTTGAGCAGTAGGACTGACTCAAGAGACACCAGCATGGGAGAGCAAGATAGGTCACAATGAGCAACAAAGAAATAATTTGGCAAGACATATGAACTTCAAGTTTATCTTTTTTTTTTTTTTTTTTTTTTTTTTTTTTGAGACAGGGTCTCCCTATAGCCCCAGCTGGCCTGAAACTCATTCCGTAGATCAGGCTGGCCTTGAACGCACAGAATCCACCCGCCCCTGCCTCCTCTCCTGAGTGCTGGGATTAAAGGCATGCACCACCACCCCCAGCTTAAAGACAGTTCTTAGCTGCCATGTGGGTGTCTGGGAATTGAACCCGGGTCCTGGGCAAGAGCAGTCAGCGCTCTTAACCACTGAGCCATTTCTCCACCCCAAGTCTATCTCTTTTTAAGGCATTTTATTTTAAGTTAATATGAAATTGAAATGGAAGTTAGATGAACATGTACATATAAAATTAGGTTTATAATTATACTAAGTATCACAGGTCAATTCATAATGTGCAAATATAATGTATTTTGTTTTGAATTTTGTTTTATATCAAATAAAACTATTTTAATTTTATGATAAATTTAGTTTAAATGATGTCATAGTGAAAATAATATATTTTGTCACTTGTGTTAAGACTAAAAATGTATTAATGAATATTGAAACTTAAAGTGGAAACACTACAATTGGATCTTTTTCCAAACCAGAAAAAGTAAATCACCCAAAACATATAATTTGTTTGGTTATATGTTGTAAAGGTTATGTTTATACTACTAGCAGTGAATGAGATTAATGAGTTTTCTCAGCACAGTAAACCAAGGAAACAGAAGCCAAATTGCAATAAATCACAGGTTTATGTTCACGTATTTATGGGATAGGAAAGATTTAGAATTCCTCAGTAGAGGAAAGCATCTTGAAGTAAAAAAAGAAAATTATGGCTTCTGTAATGTAAAGGTAGATAAGACAGTGCATGCTCAAATCTCTGCACATGATACATTAAATATGTCAATAAAGTAATTACCATGCAAGTTCCAAGCTCATACTTTGCCAGACATGACAAAATATTACTTCAACATGTTAGCTACAGTCAAATGATTATATATTAAGGCAAATTAAATTAGAGCTGTGATTTTTCTTTACTTTTCAAATAAAATGTAATCAAATTATTATTGCAGGTCATCTGATCCCACTAGCCCACAAAAAATATATTCTGTTATCATTTGAGAAAAAACTTAACATTATATCTGTGATTTTAGGAGAAAGGATGAGTTGAATACTTAATGAGATTATTTATGTAAAAAATGAACAACATTGTGTGGATAAACTTATTAAAACTCATCTTAAAATATTTTGTTTTTAATTAACATGGTCTTTTCTTACTGTAAAATTAGTAGAGACAAACACAGAAATGAAATTTTAGCAATACTGGAGCCCTTTGCCAAAATCCTAGAAAGTATTACTTTGCCCAAATCAATGACTGAAGGATTTTACTATTGGAAACAGTGTAGCAATTTCTTGAACTTTAAACAATAGAATTTGGTAGGTAGGTATAGAGACCGATATATTTGCTTCTGGAAATGTGAACCAAACATTCATATACAATGCAATGCTAAGAAAAAAGAAAAAAAAAATTGGTTCATTTTGTTTTGTTTTGCTTTTGACAGGGTCTCCTTAGTCCCCTTCCAGGTAGAAGTCACTATATTGACCAGACTTTACCCTGTTTCACAGAGATCCACTTGCCTCTGTCTCCTGTGGACTGGATGACCAAAAGTGCTTCCAAAACTTTAATAAGTAAATTCTAATAAGACTACAAAGAAAACAATTTTGATTCCTAAAGTTTTACAATAAACTTAAACAAAATGGTATAACATTTGGAATGTCACATACTAGACATTTTAAAATACCTGCCTTTTCTCATCTATCTTCATACAGAATCAGACAGACCAAAGAACTAAGCATACCTTTTGTTTCTTTCAAGTGGATAACGTGTCTCCCATAATTATTATTTCTCAATTCATTAGAGAAAAATAATTTTTAAGAAGGAACAGGAAGTTTTTCAAATACAAACACAATGCAATTTTTCTAACAGACTTTATTATATCTTTTAAGGAAGTGTGCTCATTTCAACATGAACAATCAGTTTCATATTCTGATATCTTGATATTTTTACATAATGGATTTCTAGTACATGCTAACTGTGCTGGACAGATTTAATATCAACTTGACACACTTGGGTTGATAGAGCCTCAACTGGAGAATTGCCTCCATTGGACTGGCTTGTGGTCATATCTCTAAGGGCATCTTCTTGATTGCTGAGTGACGTGGGAATGCCCAGCCCACTGTGGGTAGTTGCCATCCTTGGGCAAGTGTTTTTGTACTGTATAAGAAAGCAGACTGAGTATTGGCCAGGAGAGCAAGCCAGTAAGCAGCGTTCCTCCATGGTCTGTGCTTCAGCTCCTGCCTCAGGGTTCCTGCTCTGAGTTCCTACCTTGGGCTCACTAAGTGACGAGCTGTGACCTGGGAGATATGAGCCAAATAACCCCTTTCCTCCCCAAGTTGGTATTGATCACACTGTTTTGTCACAGGAATAGAAGAGAAACTAGAACACTAACAATGAACCAAAAATGTCAACATTAGTAAGTTTAATGCTTAAGATAGTCAATAATCTCTGAGTCTTGATAATATACATAAAACACATTTTTATATATTCTGAAACCAAAATATTATTTTTCATTTAATTAACATGTAACCTTAAATATAAAAAAATGAATGTACTAGTGTTTTTTTTTTTTAATTTCTAAACAAATAGCAAATTGACTAAAGGGAAACTATTTCTGATGTAGTAACCCATAGATGCTGTACTGTAAACAAGGGACCAAATCCATGTTTTATATAAACTTGTGCTGGTCACCTTTTCACATTCTGTCAATATTTGGATATCTTGATCTTCCTATAATCTAAGACCATATGTTGAGAGTAATTAAGAGGTACACTAAACAGTTTATTTTATTTCAGAAACAAAAAACATGACTTTTCTGATCTCTAAATTCTTTTACTTCTGAAGGTGAAAAACTTGAAGAAGTATTCCCCGAGTTTTCAAAACTATAGTTACACTTATTTAGAAAATTATACTGTTTTATAAGAATCATATTATTGTAGAAAATTATGAAATGCCACATTTGTCAGAATTAAACAAATTTATATCCTATATCTTGCTTTAATATTATTCTAAGGTATGCATCATGAAGACATAAAATTCCAGTCTTTCTTAAAACAGGTATCAACTTTAAGTGAGATTATTTTAAATCTATCCATTTCAAAAAAATATGATTATAATTGGAAGGAGCAAATTTTTTCTGAATATCCTTATAAAAGATATTATTAAGATATCTTATTATTTCATCAATAATAATAAAGCTGTGTTCACTACAAGGGATTTTTTTTCTTCATTACACATGGCACACAGTAATTCATCATAAGGGATTACAGAGCATGAATACAAGATAACTAATGTTGTTAATGAAGAGTTGGGGAATAAATCAGTGTTTCACAGATTAAAGGATCATTCAGATTAATACAAAGTCCAAAGATGGTAAAGTGAATAGAACTATCAACAAAGGTAAGTTTATAGTAGAAATATATTTTCATTCACTTTTAAATGAATTTAAAACTTTCTTAAAAATATAAAAGTAAATATTTGTGGAAAAGAAATCAACTGGTTATGACATGCTGTTATATGTATGAACTGACAGCAGTTGCTGCTACCTGGAGAAGATCTACACAAGATCAAGCCAGTCAAAACTCCAGCATAGATAAGGAAGGGTGCCTTGAGGCCCCCAATCTTAGTTAAGGAGTTGTTAGCCTTTGATGACTGATGAGGGAAGATCAGCCTCATTTGTGGATGGATGTGGACCCTGGTGGGCTGGTTACTCCTGCCTGCATGGCCACATATGTCTAAAGCTAAACAAAATAAAGATAGTGGGTTGAAAAAATGATGCAGAACCAAAAAGTGTACTGTTACATTGATTTACTTAAGTAATTAAGTAATTTAATTCAGTAATTAAGAGGTAAAACATGCAATTCTACTTCATATGATATATATGCCTATTCAAATAAACTTGTAATTTGGGTAAACTAAAAATTACTGCACCAGATAATTAATAATAATACAAATACATGGATAAAAACAAAAATATTAAAATTAACCAATAACATTGCTCATTAAAATTATTTTTAAAATGGAAAACATGTAAAATAGACTTCCAACACTATTCAAAAGTAGGTAAGAGCTGGCAGCCTGGCTCAGCAGATACAGATGCTTTTAAGAGCCTGACAATCTGAGTTCTATCCCCAGAATCCACAGAAAGATGGAAAGCAGAAATGGACTCCTCAAAGTTCTCCCCTGAACTCCACATTCGTGCTGTGACACATCTGCTCCCCCTTATTCATATGCATAAACAAAAATGTAGTAAACCACAATTTTTTAAAATATTTTTTATTATTTTTATTTTATATGTATGAGTGTATTGCCTGCATGCATTTAAGTGCACCCATATTGTAACGTGTCCACAGATATGAGAAGAATGTGTCAAGTTCCCTTGAACTGGAGTTGCAAACAGTTGTTAGCTCCCATGATGCTGGGTCTCGAAACTGGGTACCCTGTAAGATCAGCCAGCAGTCTTAATGGCACTGCACCATGTCTTCACACTTAAAAACATATATTTCAATGAGAATTTGGTAGGAGTGATGTGAAATGAAGCAGAAATACCTTACCAAGACAAGTGCTTCATTTGATTTTAGAACACAGCTATTAATAAGATTAAGGATATTAAAAGAACATTTTGAAAAAAGTAACTGGAGAAAGATAACTATGTGAAAATAAGTGTTTGTTTTCTGTTTTTGATCTTTTTTGCAAGCTATGATAAGGCTTTGATGTCCAGTATATATAAAGAACAACCTATGGGATACCTTAAAACCAGTGCTAAGAGGGAAGTTTATAGCCCTGGATGCCTACATTAGAAAAACAGAAAGAGCACAAGTGAATGATCTAACACTGCAGCAAAAAGCACTTAAGAGGCAACAACAGATGAACCCTAAATGCAACAGAAAGGAAGAAATAACAAAAATCAGAGCAGAAATCAATGAAATAGAAACAAGAAAACAATACAAAAAAAAAAATCAATGAATCCAAAAGTAGGTTTTTTTGAAAGAATAAACAAGATAGACAAACCTCTAGCCCAGTTAACCAAAAGAAAGAAGGAACAACTCCAAATCAATAGAATCCATGATGAAAAGGGAAATATCACAACAGACAAGGAAAAGATCCAGAAAATCATACAGGAATACTAAAAAAACCTATATTCTACCAAGTTTGAAAACCTAGAAGAAATGGATGAATATCTGAAATCCTGGGAATCACCAAAGCTCAACCAAGAAGAGATTGACAGCTTAAACAGTGCCATAACACATGAAGAAATTGAAAATGTAATAGGAAACCTCCCAAATAAAAAGAGCCCAGGCCCAGACAATTTCATGGCAGAATTCTATAAAACATTTCAAAAAGACCTAAAACCATTATTACTGAAACTGTTTAGAAGGATACAAACAGAGGTAATTCTCCCAAATTCCTTCTATGAAGCCAGCATCACTCTATTACCAAAGCCAGGCAAAGATACAACTAAAAGGGAAAATTATAGACCCATCTCCCTAATGAACATAGATGCCAAAATTCTAAACAAGATATTGGCAAATTGCATAAAGACTCACATCAAGAACATCATCCATCATGACCAAGTTGTAACAGAGATACAGGGATGGTTCTATATATGAAAATCAATAAACATCATCAAACACATAAATGGAATGGAGGAAAAAAACCACACCATCATCTCAATTGATGCTGAAAAAGCCTTTGACAAAATCCAGCATCCCTTCATGCTTAAAGTCCTAGAGGGAATTGGATTAGAGGGATAAGTCCTCAATGTAATCAAAGCCATGTACAGGAAACACACAGCCAATATCATCCTAAATGGGGAAATGACAGAAACAGTCCCTTTAAAGGTACGAATTCGGCAAGGCTGTCTCCTGTCATCATTCCTCTTCAATATAGTGCTTGAAACACTTGCTAGAGCAATAAGGTAAGAAAAGGAAATTAAAGTAGTACTAATTGGAAAAGAGGAAGTCAAGCTATCCCTATTTGCTGATGATGTGATTGCTTACTTAAGGGATGCTAAAAACTCCACCAGAAAACTCCTAGAAACAATTAAGAGCTTCAGCAAAGTGGCAGGATACAAAATTAACCTAAAAAAATCAACAGCCTTTCTTTACACCAACAACAAGCAATTGTAGAAAGAATTCAAGGAGACCTTCCCACTCACAATAGCCTCAAAAACAATAAAATACCTAGGAACAAACCTAACCAAAGAGACCAAAGATACTTACAACAAAAAATTTAAACTCTTAAAGAAAGAAATTGAAGAAGACATCAGAAGATGGAAAACCTCCCATGCTCATGGATTGGGAAAATTAACATTGTAAAAATGTCCATTCTACCAAAACTCTTGTATAGATTTAATGCAATCCCAATCAAAATCCCCAAGATTTTCTTCACAGGCTTGGAAAAAAAAAGTCCTTAAATTCATTTGGAAAAACAAAAGACACCGAATAGCCAAAACATCCCTGAGTGAAAAGAACTACACAGGGGGGATCTCTATACCAGACTTCAAACTATACTACAGGGCTATAGTCATAAAAACAGCCTGGTACTGGCACAAAAACAGACGTGTTGACCAATGGAACAAAGCTGAAGATGCTAACCTGAGCACATACAATTTCAGCCATCTCATATTTGACAAGGGAGCCAAGAAGACACAATGGAGAAAAGACAGCATCTTCAGCAAGTGGTGTTGGCAAAACTGGATCACCACTTACAGAAGAATGAAATTAAACCCCTACCTCTTGCCCTGTACAAATGTCAACCCCAAATGTATTAAAGACCTCAACGTGAAACCCCAAACTCTGAAGACAATAGAAGAAAAAGTTGGCAGCAGACTACAAGACATAGGCGTAGGAAAAGACTTCCCAAATCAGACAGCAGCTGCGTAAGAATTAAGGTCGACAATTGACAAATGGGACCTCATTAAACTCAAAAGCTTCTGTACATGAAAAGAAACAAAGACATGAAAAGAAATCCCACAGAGTGGGAGTAAACCTTCACAGCAGAAACATCTGACAAAGCATTGATTTCCAGAATATATAAAGTACTCAAAAAACAAAGAAGAAAGAAAACAAATGACCCACTCAATAGATGGAGCAAAGAGCTGAACAGAGTCTTCACAAGTGAGCAATTAGAGATGGCTGAGAAACACTTTAAGAAGTGTTCAACATCACTAATTATTAAGGAAATGCAAATCAAAACCACTTTAAGATACCATCTTACTGCAATAAGACTGGCTAGGATCAAGAAAACAAATGATATCAAGTGCTAGAGAGGTTGTGGGGAAAGGGGAACACTCATCCACTGCTGGGGGGAATGTAAACTCATACAGCCACTATGGAAAGCAGTGTGGAGAACCCTTGGAAGACTTGGAATGTACTTGCCACCCAACCCAGCCATACCACTCCTAGGCATGTACCCTCAAGACTCACCCCACCACAGAGATACATGCAAGGCCATGTTTATTTCAGCTCCCTTCACAATAGCAAGGATCTGGAACCAACCCAAATGCCCCTCAACTGTTGAGTGGATAGAGAAAATGTGGTAAATCTGCATAATGGAGTTCTATGCAGCAGTAAAGAAAGATGACATCTATGGGGGGGAAGGCAAGAAAGTCTCTCATATCAGAACCTTTGTGGCACTTAGAAGGTAAGTTTCATTAGGACTCATTATAACTAGTTGTTACATGTAGGATCCACAGAGGGGTTTGATGTTTATGGCAATCTGAGGCTTTTCTTCCTTTGAATGTTCAGACGGGTCAGCCTTTCCGTTGCCACTTTTTGGTACATCCTACTCAATGCAAACCTGTATCTTTTCTTTCTCAGCCGTTAAGTTGGTGACGTTTTGTCCTGTTGGAACAAACAAATCTTTTCCCATAGTTAGTTTTAAGATTTGAATTGCAGGGGTTTGATGAAAAGGTTTCATGTCTTTCTGTATCCCCCCCCCCCCTTTTTTAGCGTATGAGTTTCTCCAGAAGATAGTTGTATTATGACATGACTCTAGGGTGAGAGTCAAGGGCACAGATGTACATAATCACCCTGTTGTTTTGGGTGACCTATATAGATTAACTTGGGAAGCAAACTTAATTTTTCGTTAATCCATCTTAACGAGAATGCTACAACAGGTGATAACTGTACAACAGAGAAATTTTAGAGAACATTTTGTATGTGTCAATCCAAATTCTTGCTCTACAGATTTATGTAACCAAATGTGAGACAACACGCAATTATATCTCCATTTAATTTCAGATGCATTACCATTTTTATGCAGATTCTGTAAAACCAATGTTGTTTAATCATAACACTGTTCTACTTTTACTTTTAACTAAGAAGTCCTTAAAACACATGTGTCCTGAGACAGTGTCCCCGAGGAGAAACTGGGTACTTGCTGAGCTCACGTCATATTAAATATTGCCTTAATCGAATAGACCCCGTGTCCCTCTCCCACCCATCCCCCCTTCCAATTCACCATTTCGGTCCATTTTCTGATGCAGTCTTTCTGTTGTTCTTTTACTATGGGCATCCCTCTCCATGAGAATTTTATATCTGGGTTGTTGGTACTTAGCGATCACATATGAGGGACAACCTATTTTTCTTTGCGCGTCTCCCCCCAATAAAAAAAAAAAAAGAACAAGGTAGAAATATGACGATGATGAGGTTGCTCCCCAACTGTAAATTGGAGACAACTATTGTAGAGGTAATCTCTTATAAAAACTAAACGAGGTAAAACTGCTTTCTTCTTTCTTAATTGACTACTGACATGGTAACTGTGGAAGGGATTACTCGCTCTGTTCAGAACCAATATAATACTAAAGTCCTAGGGCTATGACTCAGGCAAAATATTAATACAGGAGCTCTGACATCAGCAATGGATTGTTCTTAACCAGGTGGATGTTGGCCAGGGGATCCAAGGCCCCACACAAAAGGTAAGGGCTCCTTGCCTCTAAGTTGGGATACCTACAGGAGGAGAGGCAATAAGACCCTGCTGCCGAAGACCTGACATTAACATGGGAGGGATGTATTGAGACCACACATGCAAGTGTACAGATGGCCTCTGGAATGCCAGAGAGTGTTACCAAAGGCCACTAAACCAATAAAGCCAAATATGGGTCTCCTTGAGTCAAGCAATACTCCACCGTCAGCACCAGCTACCCTCACCTGCCTGGAAATACTGTGCAGCAGAGGCAGCCGTGCCTGTATATATCCAAATCTAATTGGCCTTGGCTCTCTCCCTTGGAGAAATAACCCATGGCTGATGCCAAAGCTTAACCTCTACAGGTTAGGAGATGTTATAAGCACAGTAAGACCCTGTCATATTTAACAGGGGGAAAAATTGTAATCATGGATTAACATATCCAAACATGTGTCTATGCTAAAGTAACCTACCATAACTATTAGTGCTGCTTAAATACCGTATATTCTAATTGCTTGTTCTTCATTAATAGGATCGAAAGGTTATTCCTGGACAAACTGTCAGCTCATGAAAGGAAACAGCCATAATTGACCAGAGTCCAAGTTAACAGCTCCAGAGAGAGTAGACTGTTTTTACCTCTGCATCCACCTGTGCCCCTTTTTCTAAGCCTAGGGAAACAACCTGCGGAAGAGGGGGGTGTGGTAGAATGTAAGGCTGCGATTGGGGTGAATGGTGAAACTACAGCAATGTAGTCTGGACACTCATTTGATCAACTTGATTGAACAAACAACCTGTCACCCCCCCACTGGATGGTGGGGCTGTAGGTGTTTGGGCACAACAGCCTGCAGATAGGTTTTGCTGAAGGATGCTTGTACTCATGGATTATCACTTATAGCTAAAAATAAAAAAAAAAAAAACTGAGAGAAAGATGCAGGACAGTTTGGCAGAATGCATGATCTGGGATGGGGTGGGGGTGGGGGGGAGGAAAAGGGATAAGCCTGAACTGAATTGGAAAAATGTAAATGAAATGACAAAGCACATACAATGTAAAAAAAAAAAAACTATTTAAAAAAAAAAAAAAAGAAAGATGACATCATGAGCTTTACAGGAAATGGCTGGAGCTAGAGGATATTATGCTGAGTGAAGTAACATAGTCCCAGAAAAACAGGGGATGAACGGCATCCCTCATCTGTGGATGCTAGTGCCAATTACCTATTTGTAAGTATTTCTAGTGCACAGCCCTTTGAGCTTTTGTCCAAGCAGTTGGGAGTGATGCATATTGGAAACAACAACAACAACAACAACAACAGAAAGGACTGCATCAAAGAACTGACTGAAACAGTGAACTTCTACTCAAAACAGTCAACTTCCACATGGAGAATATTGAGAAAGACTGAGAAAGCGATGAAAAGCATATATATATATATAACTCAGTAGCAATAATCCAAATAACTGTTTAAAAATGAAGAAAATATCTTAATTTCTTTTTACAAAGAAGACAAATGGTCCAAAGGAATAAAAATGTGCATATTAGTAGTCCAGAAAATGCAACCCAAAATCCAAATGAGATGTCAATTTGCACCTATATAATAAATATGTAATTTTAGTGAATTCTTATTCATTTCACAAAATACATATTAATTATTTAGAACCCCTCACCCCTTAACCAGCTCACTGGATTCCATGCATTCCCTATGGCCTATCGAAACACAATCCTAAACCCATATGTCCTTGGTGTAAATTCATCCACAGAAACCTGGTCAGCTTATCTAAAGTAAAGCCCTTAAAGAAGATTAACTTCCTCTCACCCAGCATTAATCAGCTGCCAATAGTTCCTTGCTTAAGATTGGGTAATCCTGGCTATTTTCCCAGTTCTATGCTTGACTTTTGTTTAACTGAGTTTGCTAGAATCTTTTGCATGCTGTCACCATTGTGGTTAAATTCATATGAGGAAGTTCCAGATTCTTTTTAATGTGTTCATGCACCACCCCTGGTTCTTACATACTTTCTCCTCCATCTTCTACATTGCTCCCTGAACCCTGGGTAGGAATTACTGTTTTTAAAGATAACTATATTTGTTCATGATTTTTATTTACAATGTGATCTCTATAAGAGCAAAAAAGTAGGTTCAATTTATGATATCTTTAACATCAAATCTCTCATTTTAGGACAACCACATTCAAGACAGTTGTCAGTTTTAGTCTTAACTCTGTGCTTAATAGTTATGCAATTTAAATTTTATTTATGTGCCTGTTTCTCATTTGTAAAAATAATAGAAAAAAGTTTGCATTTCATGACATTTTTATGAAAATGTGTTACTGATAAAATGCAATTCATATGAAAAAGTAGAAATCTCAAATATTCTTTAACATTTAATTCTTTTTTTAATATTTCATGAGAAGTAATTATACTTACATATTAATATAAAAGTTAGATCAACTCTCCATGCCGATAGGTACCAATGGCATAGATCACTAAATTTGATGTAACGGTCTGTAAACATTTGGAAAAAAAATCGATTGCTAAAGTGAATTTTCATTTCAGGCCTTGAACATGATGTGTGACCTTTGAACACAGCATATAATCATTAAGACATTTGCTTTTCATATTTTGCTGCTTCTTAATGATGCTGTCTGCTTCAAATAGTTCCATCTGTGTTCCATTGGTAAACACAGAATTTTGTAAAAATCAACCAGTTTTGCAGATGTTTTCAGGTATAAGAGTGTTACTGTCCTCGATATAAGACATTTATAATATAATGACTTTCTACATATACTTTAAATGTCAAGACATGCTCTTAAGATTGTGCAGGATTTTTATTTAGTAGACCTTATCATGCTCTCATGCTTTTAATTATACATATATTCCTTTAGGAACAATCACAGAAGATTTTCTTGACAATTTATTTTCTTTTCTTGAACATTGACCAAACAGTTCTCTTAAGCAATTTTCCATTGTTTTCTATTGAGTGCTAACTGTTCTAAATTTTCATGAAAATTACAATCATTACATTTGCCAAAGTATTTAATATGAAATATTAAACTTAAGTCATACACTTGAATTTAATTTATCTATTTATGCTTGTACATATCAAAATGAATATACACGAAAATCTAAAAATACACAGTTTCAACAGGTTAAGGAAGCCATATTCGACACTTCTTAGATCAGTGAAAGAAATATATTAACTTACACCAGGGAAAAGAATTTCAAAAGACATTATATAGATATGGGAAAAAGTGAATGTACTGTAAAATAGCTGTAATGTTCCCTATACTTCTGAAGAACAGGGCTATATAATTTCTAGTCTTAAAAAAATACTTTCTTTTGTCACATGGATAAAAGAAGCCTCTCATAACTCCGTTTGGGACTGACTCCTCCATGGAATGATTGCTGGAGTTCAGCTCATGCTAGTGGATAAGCCATGGGCATGAAATAAACTCCCTCTCCTCACCTAAAAAATATTAAAAGAAGCTTTATAAATGTTAAGAAATTACAACATGTTACTATGTTATACTTTCACAAAGGGTACTTTTATTGTTTACTTTTTATAATAGTATTTTTATTTTGGTCATTCATCTTTGACTAATGAATATGTCTATACAAAATCATAATTTTTATTAAGCTTTGTTTCAATTAGACAAGCTAGCATATATTGAACTACTGCCTATGTATTTGTACATGTATATAATTTCCTTGATAATGCATCATCCCAACATGACTTTCTTTACTTTTACTATTCAAATAAAAAATAACCAAACCAAACCTGGATGATGGGGCTAGCAAAATGGCTCTGCAGTTAAGAGCAGTGGTTACTCTTGCAGAGGACCCAGGTTTGACTCCCAATACCTACTTACTGGCTAACAACTGACCATAACTCCAGTTCCAAGGGATCCACTGCCTTTCTGTGACCTCAACAGACATTGTGCAACAAGGGTACACTTATATACATGCAGGCAATACATTTATACATATAAAAAATAAAATAGTTTCTAAAACCTGAAGGATATTGTTTACTTCTCTGTTTTTGTGATAGGACATTCTGACCAAGAATACTTATAAAAGGAAGTTGATTTGAACTTATGGTCCAGAAGAATCACAGTCTATCATAGCCCGAAAGCATGGTGGTAAGAAGTGACCCAGAGCAGAAAAAGGAGCATTCACATCTTCAAACAGGCACAGGAAGCAGAGTGCAGCTGAGGATCTTGCAAAGCTTAAGAACTCTCAAAGCCCACCCCGAGCGACCTGCTTTCTCCAGCATGGCATACCATCTAAGACTTTCCAAAACAGTTCCACCAACTGGGAACAAAATGTCCAAATACTTCGTGCCTGTGGGGCCATTCTCATTCAAAGCACAACAGTAACTTAAGAGCTACAATAAATCATTAAATAGCTAAGTAAGTCAGGTAAAATAAAAAGTTGTCAATACACAGAAAAGTTAAGTCAATGTGAAAAGAATACAATATACATTTTAAAATACACATGATAATTTCATCCAAATGTTGAACAGAGTTAAACTGCTTGCATTTTTAACATGAATCCAGAAAGCTAACAGAGTAACCAGTTAGTAGAATAATCATCAATTTAAAAATAAATGAAGATGGGGCTGGAGAGATAGCCTAGCGGTTAAGAGCACCGACTGCTCTTGCAGAGGACTCGGGTTGGATCCCCAGCACCCACATGGCAGCTAAGAACCGTCTGTAACTCCAATTCCAGGAGAACTCCAGTTCCAGGGGAATCCGACACCCTCTTTTGACCTCCGCGGCATTGCACAACACGGGTGCACAAACCTACATGCAGACAGTACATTCATACACATACAAAAATAAATAAAAAATAAATAAAATAAATGAAGACTAATTTCTCCAGAGACCTTTAACCCTTCTTAGTTAAATCCATTAATTTTTTTTTAAATTCCTAGCCTGAACACTTTTATTTTTTAAGATTTATTTTTGCTGTTTTAAATAATACACATTTCTGTGTGTCTGTTTGTGAGCATGTGAATGTTAGTATAAATGTCCATAGAGGCCACAGGTATCAGAAGCCCCTGAAGCTGGGGTTGCAGGTAGTTGTGAGCTACCCAATATGGGTACTAGGGATCAAGCAGATCGCCTGCAAGAGCAGTACATGTTCTTAGCCACTGAGCCAGCTGATTAAGATGGTAACCTCCAGCTGCAATAGCACACATTTTGAAAAAACTGATATTTTTAGTTTAGAATTCTATCCAAAGAAAGAATTGCAGAAAATATTCATTCTTTTGATCTAGTCCAATTCATCTCTTCTGGGTTGTCAGGGAGATGTGTATCAGAGATAAATCAAAATCTTTGTTAATCTTTCAGTGTATTTCAATGCACTTAAGAAAAAACAAAATTCTGACCTCTTTTTTGGTCCTTCATAGCTGTATATCAAGTAACCCTTGACCATGTCTAGGATTACTCTTATGGTTAGCATCTTCAATGATATTCTCTCTGATCTACTGATTATATATATATATGTGTGTGTGTATGTGTGTGTGTGTGTGTGTGTGTGTGTTTAGAATGTCCCAGGCACCAATGAGATTGTTCAGTTACTGAAAGAGCTTATCTCTGAGTCAGAAACCTGAATCTGATCACTAATAAAGTGAATATGTGAATTTACTAGTACATAATTTTCATCTGACTTCTACATATATCATGACAGGTATACACACACAAACCACAAAGATAATAAAAATAATTTTAAAATTAGAATAAGCCGATTGCAAGGGATTCATATCATAGTTTGCTAACAACATTCAAAACATTACAACGAGGTGTCATTTCATTACAGACGTTCTCTCTGTCAGTACTTATTAGAGTGCTGACCTTGGCCATATCAATGACACAAAGCCTTATAGGCCTTGACCTTTACAGGGAGCAAAAGTGTGCTACAGTCTTCAATGTTAAGGGGAACTGTGATAACGGTATTATGGTAAAGCTTGTTTGTCCTGGAGATGCTTATCTGAGTAGAGTTGGGCTGCCCCCACAACACAGCATATGGGTTGTCAAAGGTGGGTTTTTCTCTTTCTGTGTCATTATAGATAATTTTCAGTACTGCCTTCTTAGTTTCCAAATGATAAGAGCAGGAGGTAGAAAGCAGCTACTTAATTTAGGGTAAAATTTTCTAAAGAAAAGTGGCCAAATTCTTTCTTGGCAGGAACTGGAAATTCCTTTGGATCTTCCCAAAAACGTCTCCATACCTGAGACTAGAGAAGCCAGAAATGAATAATCCAAAGATCGCTCTGGTTCTGCCATAGCTTAGAGGCTGGGGATGGCAACACTGGGGTCTGTGTTTGTATTCTTATTCCTCTTTTTCCTGTTCCTGGATGACATGCTGAGGACATGACCAGTACCTCAAGGGGCCTGGACAACTAGAATAAGAACAGGACTGCCAGTTCATTTCTCTTATCCTTCCTCTCTCCACTAAATCATATTAACTCTTGGGCAATGAAACTCAGTGTAGTCTCAGTCCTGGGAACTCCCTCCTGCTTTCTTTCTCTTAAGCTCTCTGTAATAAAACACTGCTCTTCTAAAACTCACTCTCTGTGGCCTGTAAGTTTCATTCTTCAAATGTGTGAGACAAGAACCAGAAAGCCTCTGGTTTGAGGTTACTTTGGGAACTGTTGAATTTCCAAGACTCTAACATTTCAGGCTAATTACAACAGAGCCAAGAAAGACTGTCCACTTTCAAAGACACCCCAATATTCATGTATCACAAGTTTTTGCTTTAACTTTGGGTTAGAAAGGATCAAGAATCTCCTTCTTCACTTTTGGTGCCATGTGATAAAAGTCCTAAACAAGAACCTTGCATGCCACTCTGCTCATTGATGTTAAAACAAGCAAATTTCAATATATTTTAGGATTGTGGCAACTGCATCTTTCATTTCATTCAAGTCTACACCCTCTGATACTCCGGAGCAAAACTAATTCCATTCATTTTGGGCACTGGACTAAAGTAAAAGTGTTCTAACACCATTCTTCAGTAAAAGTCTGGCTTATAATTTTCATAGAGCTTTTAGTTATGTGATAATAACTGTGGTGCGTCATACTTTTTACTAAGCAAGGAATTCCCATCATAAAAACTCACTCTATGACACAGTCCAAGTGGGAGACACTTGCCACATATGTGTAGAGTTTACAGCTGTAAGTCAGCACCAAGAAACTGTCTGGTTCAACTCAGTCGTATGATGATAACGTTGAACAATTGAAAGAATGGGAAACAAATGTAATAAAATATACTTTTGGGATACTCTGACTAATAGAATAACACAAATTAAATTATCTCAAGGATTAGTTTTCAGCCTTCTAGACGTGAGGGTTCTGCATTAGTTCCAAGGACACTGGAAAGTTGACTGGATGACTGAGTGTGTGCCAATGATGTTACCCACATTGTCCACTAGAAGGAGGGCTTTAAAATCTACTTTAGCTTTTCTGGTTCTGTGTAGGCTGTTTTTGGAGAGAAATATTTCTTGGTATTGAACGCCCTACAAAAGTATTTATAAAATATTTATTTATAGAGATGTGCGGGGCTCATGATGTTTACAGCAAGTGATGCAGGGGTCTGGGATTGGGCCCTGAGAGATGACATCATTCTGTCTAAATAAGTGAGGTATTGTATACAATAAAGTGGATCTTCATTACTATCTGAAAAAAAAAAAACAAACAAAAAAAAATATTCCTTTTAATTTTAATTTTGTAATTTTTATTGAACTTTTGTGCATTTCATACAACATTTCTTAATCAAATTTGGACCCTTTCTCCCATCCATGCCCTCCTTCCTCATCAGCCAGAACTCCTACATTCTGCCATACATGCTAAGTTCTGTCTTGGGCTTGAATCTTTTTTTAATTACATTTTTGATGCAGAAGTTTACTGTTTTGTTCAGTTCTTTAAACAAATATTTTGTCATTGTTGTTCCCTTTAATCTTATACTGCTCCAAAATATGCATACTTCCATTCTTCACATGTACCAAAATTACAAAGTCTTGACTTACATATATGAATTTGGTGCTAAGAAGATCCACAAATGAGGGACACCATACATCTTTCTTGTTTTGACACTGTGTTACTTCACTTAACATAACAGCTTCTGGTTGCATCCATTTGCCTGAAAATTGCATGATGTTATCTCTCTTTAACCTTTGCATAGAACTCCATTGTGTAAGTTTACTATATTTTCATTATTCATTCATCAGTTGAGGGACACTTGTTTTGTTACCAGCTTTTCACTATTGTGAAAAGAGCTGCAGTAAACATGGTTGTGGATGTATCTCTGCTATAGGATGAATCCTTCCTGTATAAACCCAAGAGTGGTATGACTGAGTCAAATTGTAGGTTCATTTTTAGTCTTTTAAGAGTTTCCCTAAGTCTTGTCAGTGTTCTCCTTTATCCAATACCTCTCTAGCATTTAAAATCTTTTGTTTTCTTGATCATAGCCAGTCTTACCTGTGTAAGATGAAATCTTAAAATGGTTTTAACTAGTATTTCCTTAATTAGTGTGTTCAACAATTTTGAGATGTTTCTTTTTTCTTTTTTTAATTTTTTTTATTTATTTATTTATTTATTTATTTATTTATTTATTTATTATTTTTATGTGTATGAATGTATTGTCTGCATGCAGGTCTGTGCACCCGTGTCGTGCGATGCCGCGGAGGTCAGAAGAGGGTCTCGGATTCCCCTGGTGCTGGAGTTCTCCTGGAACCGGAGTCACAGACGGTTCTCAGCCGCCATGTGGGTGCTGGGGATCGAACCCGGGTCCTCTGCAAGAGCGGTCGGCGCTCTTAACCGCTAGGCCATCCCTCCAGCCCCTCTTTTTTCTTTTTTAAAAATATTTTTATTGATTCCTTAAGAATTTCATACAATGTATTTTGATCATATTCAGACTTCCTCTCAAATCCCCCCAATTTCATGTCTCCTATATTTTTTCCATTTTTTTATTTTTTATTGTTATTAAACTTTTTCAATAAATTATATATCTTTTCTAAATTGAATTTAGAATCACTTCCCTTTCCAAGTCCCCACCCCACCTGCATCCCTACACTCTGACATATATGTCTTCCATCTTTTTCTGAGTTTTTCCAGGTTTTTAATTTCCATTTATTTTGTGTTGATTGTCCTCTCTAACTTGTGTTGCATATATATATATATATATATATATGCATATATATATTTATGATAATATATACATACATATATAATTGTATATATAATATACATATATATATATATGCTATATATATAAGCATTTTTATATATATTTATATACATATATAGGTGATTATATATATATATATATATATATATATATATATATATATATAATCACCTGAATTGGAGGATTTTTTTTTCTGAAAGATGTCAGGATTTCTGTAAGGAAGTGTTTGAGTGTTCCTCCTTGGCAAGCGCAAAGAACCATCAATCCTGCCCTTGTGCTCACACTGGGGTCTTCCCTCCCCTGGTCCCTCAAACGATGTCCAGTAAACACATGTCCTGCCTTGATCCCCCTGTACTGGCCTCCATGATAGCCCAAGTAGTCCAACAATGGGCTCTGCTGAGGCTAAAATCCCCTTAGCTGCTTAGTATCTACAAGCTGGGTAACTCAGTAGTCCCCATCTGGCATTGAAAGTTTGGAGGATTCTGGAAGAGACATGAGTCTTCAGTCCATATTGGAAGGTTACAAGCTATGTCTCATGTCTTTGGGAGTGGCAAAAGCAGTGGCAGCCAAGGTAGATGCACTTGCCAGTAAGAATTGAAGAGCAGCCAAACAACAGTGGTTGCTCTTTTTTCTTTTTGTCTTTTTACTAAGATCTCAAGTTTTATATCTGAATTAAATTCCTCTGTTCTTACTGATTATTTATTTCTTGTTTTATTTTACTTTTGGATGCTTAAGGCCACACGGTTGGCCCAAATTAACCATTTTTTTTTTCTTGAGCGTTGCAGTTGAGGATTTGGTCCTCAAAGGTCNTCTCAATCCAATTTAGAGTCATTTCCCTTTCCATGCCCCCCACCCCACCTGAGTTCCTGCACTCTGCCATGCATGTCTTGCATCTTTTTCTGAGTCTTTCCAGAGTTTTTTTTCAAAGCAGAGGCTTATTGTTTGAGGAAAAACTTCACTGTTTCAGTCATTTTTCCCCCAGTTCTTTTGTTATTGTTGTTCTCTCCAACTTGCATATATATATATATATAATCACCTGAATTGGAGGATTTTTTTTTCTGAAAGATGTCAGGATTTCTGTAAGGAAGTGTTTGAGTGTTCCTCCTTGGCAAGCGCAAAGAACCATCAATCCTGCCCTTGTGCTCCACACTGGGGTCTTTCCCTCCCCTGGTCCCTCAAACGATGTCCAGTAAACACATGTCCTGCCTTGATCCCCCTGTACTGGCCTCCATGATTCAGCCCAAGTAGTCCAACAATGGGCTCTGCTGAGGCTAAAATCCCCTTAGCTGCTTAGTATCTACAAGCTGGGTAACTCAGTAGTCCCCATCTGGCATTGAAAGTTTGGAGGATTCATGGAGAGACATGAGTCTTCAGTCCATATTGGAAGGTTACAAAGCTATGTCTCATGTCTTTGGTGAGTGGCAAAAGCAGTGGCAGCCACAGTGTAGATGCACTTGCCAGTAAGAATTGAAGAGCAGCCAAACAACAGTGGTTGCTCTTTTTTCTTTTTGTCTTTTTACTAAGATCTCAAGTTTTATATCTGAATTACAATTCCTCTGTTCTTACTGATTATTTATTTCTTGTTTTATTTTACTTTTGGATGCTTAAGGCCACACGGTTGGCCCAAATTAACCATTTTTTTTTTCTTGAGGTCAGTTGAGGATTTGGTCCTCAAGGGTCTCTCTGGATTTTTTTCCTTTGGGGGAGGAGTGTGGGAGTCCCTTGCTCCCTTCAGCTTTTCATTTACTAGTTCCATCCATGCAAGAACAAAAATCATGTCTTGCTAGACCAGGCTTCATTTTCTGAAGCATGAGCAGACTGTTATCTTTATAGACTGGACACTGGCTGAAGTCCCATTAGTGAATCTCCAAGATTTCCCGAACAGGAACAAGTGACCCACATTTGCAGGACAGAGATATTTCTTAACTATCTTTATTTCTTCTCTTGAGAAGTCTCTGGATCTTTAACACATTTTTTAATTTGGTCATTTGTTTTCCTGGTTCTTTGTTTTTGAGTAGTTTATATACTTTGGATGTTAAACCTTTGCCAGATGAGAAATCTTCACTGGTGAAGATTTTCTCCCATTCCGTGGGTCTTCTCTTCACTTCTTTGGTCAGTTCTTTTGCTGTACAAAACCTTTACAGTTTAATGAGGTCCCATTTGTTGATTGTTGACATTATTTCCTGCACAAATACTAGGTGATTTAGAAATTCTTTCCCTACACTTATATGTTGTATGCTATTGCTAATGTTCTCTAACATTTTTTTTTAATTTTTATTTATTTATTTTTTAAGGGATTCACAGTATAAGAGCACAGTTGTTTTCAGGTTACATTAATGTTGCTCAGTTTGCCATATAATTAGGTAATTGGTGCTAGCATCCACAGATGAGGGATACCATTCAGCTTTTGTTTTTCTGGGACTGCATTTAGCATGATATCTTCTAGCTCCATCCATTTACCTGTAAAGCTCATGATGTCATCTTTCTTTACCACTGCATAGAACTCCATTTTGTAGATATACCACATTTTCTCTATCCACCCGTCAGTTGAGGGACACAAGGTTTGGTTCCAGCTCTTCATTACTGTGAAGAGAGCTGCAATAAACATGGCTGTACATGTATTTCTGCAGTAAGATGAGTCTTGTGGGTATATACCCAGGAGTGGCATGGCTGGGTCAGGTGGCAAATTCATTCTGAGTCTTCCAAGGGATCTCCACACTGCTTTCCATAGTGGTTGTATGAGTTTGCATTTCCACCAGCAGTGGATGAGTGTTCCCCTTTCCCCACAACCTCTCCAGCACTTGGTATCATTTGTTTTCTTGATCCTAGCCAGTCTTATTGGAGTGAGATGATATCTTAAAGTGGTTTTCATTTACATTTCCTTAATTATTAGTCATGTTGAACACTTTTTAAGATGTTTCTCAGCCATCTCTAATTCCTCACTAGTGAAGTCTCTGTTCAGTTCTTTGCTGCATCTTTTGAGTGAATCATTTGTTTTCTTTCTTCTTTGTTTTTTGAGTAGTTTATATAATCTGGAAAACAATGCTTTGTCAGATGTTTCTGCAGAGAAGGTTTCCTCCCACTCTGGGTTTTCTCTTCACTTCCTTGATTTTTCTTTTGATGTACAAAAGCTTTCGAATTTAATGAGGACCCAATTTGTTGATTGTCAACCTTAATTCTTGCACAGCTGCTGTCTGATTTAGGAAGTCTATTCCTACACGTATGCCTTATAGTCTGCTGCCAACTTTTTCTTTTATCACCTTCAGAGTTTTGGGTTTCATGTTGGGGTCTTTGATCCATCTGGAGTTGACTTTTGTACAGGGCAAGAGGTAGGGGTTTAATTTCATTCTTCTACAAGTTGTGATCCAGTTTTGCCAACACCAGTTGCTGAAGATTCTGTCTTTCCTCCATTGTGTCTTCTTGCCCCCTTTGTCGAAAAGGAGGTGGCTGAAATTGTTTGTGCTCAAGTTTAGATCTTCAGTTTTGTTCCATTAGACAAAAAAAGAAACCATTAGGTCTCTTTTTGTGCCAGCACCAAGCTGTTTTTATGACTATAGCCCTGTAGTATAGTTTGAAGTCTGGTATAGAGATCCCCCCTGTATTGCTCTTTTTGCTCAGGGTCGCTTTAGGTATCCAGGGTCTTTTGTTCTTCCAAATGAAATTAAGGACTTTTTTTTCCAAGCCTGTGAAGAAACTCTTGGGGATTTTAATTGGAATTGCATTAAATCTATACAAGAGTTTGGGTAGAATGGACATTTTTACTATATTAATTTTCCTAATCCATGAGCATGGGATGTTTTTCCATCTTCTGATGTCTTCTTCAATTTTATTCTTCAGGGGTTTAAAATTTTTTGTAGAGATCTTTGGTGTTTTTGATTAAGTTTGTTCGTAGGTATTTTATTGTTTTTGAGGCTATTGTGAGTGGGAAGTTCTCCTTGTATTCCTTCTTCAGTTGCTTGCTGTTCAGGTAGAGAAAGTCTACTGATTTGTATTGGTTATTTTTTTTTATCCTGCCACTTTACTGAAACTCTTAATTGTTTCTAGGAGTTTTCTGGTGGAGTTTTTAGCATCCCTTAAGTAAACAATCATATCATCAGCAAAAAGGGATAGCTTGACTTCCTCTTTTCCAATTAGTACTCCTTTAATTTCCTTTTCTTGCCTTATTGCCTGCCCTAGCAAGTGCTTCAGGCACTATATTGAAGAGGAGTGGTGACAGAAGATAGCCTTGCTAAGTTCCTACCTTTAAAGGGAATGCTTCTGTCATTTCCCCACTTAGGATGATATTGGCTGTCGGTTTCCTGTATATTGCTTTGATTACATTGAGGAATGATCCCTCCAATCCAATTCCCTCTAGGACTTTAAGCATGAAGGGATGCTGGATTTTGACAAAGGTTCCAGGAATGCTTTTATTTCTTTCTTTATCTCTTCCTTACCCATTCATTATTCAGGAGTGTTTTTTAGTCTCCATGTGTTCTTGTAGATAGTAGGGCTTATCCTGGTATTTATAGTGAGCTTTATTGCACTGTGGTCTGATAAAATGCATTAAATTATTTCAATCTTTTTGTATTTGTGGAGTTTTTTTCTGTGTCCCAGTGTGTGGTCGATTTTGTAGAATGTTCCATGGGGTGCTGAGTAGAAAGTGTATTCTCTGGTATTAGGGTGGAATATTCAGTAGATGTCTGTGAGGTCAGTTTGGTGTACAATATCATTCAGTTCAGATGTCTCTCTGTTTATTTTTTGTCCAGTTGACCTGTCCAAAAGGCTCAGTGTGGTACCGAAGCCCCCTACTATGAGTGTATTGAGGTAAATATGTGCCTTGATGACCTGGAGAATTGTCTTTATAAAGTTTGGTGCAACAGAGTTTGCCCCATATATATTAATGATTGTGAAATCTTCATGGTCAATTGTTCCTTTGTAAAAGATGTAATGGAATTCTTTGTCTCTTCTGATTTCCTTTACTTTGAAGTCTATTTTGTCTGATATTGAAATAGCAACACTTTTTTATGTCATTTGCTTGGAATCTTTTTTTTTTCCATCCTTTCACTTTAAGGTGGTGTCTATCCTTGAAGGTGAGATGTGTTTCTTGTGGACAACATATAGATGGGTTCTGCTTCTTAATCCAATCTCCCAGTCTATGTCTTTTGACTGGGGAGTTTAATCCATTAATATTTAAGCTTATAACTGAAAGATGTAGGTTGCTTCCTTTCACCTTATTATCCATTTGCATTTTTAGTCTCAGTTTCTACTACTGCAGTTATGCATTTATTAATTTCTCTTTCTAGGTACCTGGGAATAAGTTGCTCCTTTCTTCTGTCTTTTGAATTGCTTCAAGTATTCTCTGAAGGGTTGGTTTTCCGGACATGTATTGTATCATTTTGTTTATGACATGGAAGATTTTTCTCTCTCCTTCAACTATAATTGACATTTTCACTGGGTGTAGTAACCTGATTTGGCATCTATTGTCCTTTAAAATTGGAAATGCTTTGCTCCACATTCTTCTTGCTTTCATAGTTTGCACTGAGAAGTCAGCTGTAATTCTGATGGGTTTCCCCTTATACATAACTTGTTTTTCTCTTCTGGGTTTCAGAATTTTGTCTTCGTTTTGGGAATCTAGCATTTTAACTATGATATTGTGTGGAGAGTTTCTTTTCTGATCTTGCCTGTTTGGAGTTCTATGTGCTTCTTGTATTTGTATTGGTTTGTCTTTTTTTTTTAGTTTGGGGAAATTTTCACCTATTATTCTGTTGAAGATCTGATCAATATCATTCTCTCAGGATTCTTCTCCTTCCTCTATCCCTATGATGCAGAGGTTTAATCTTTTCATAGGGTCCCACAGTTCCTGGTTGTTCCATTTTTGTGTGTTTTAAATTTTTTCATAATCTTTACTTGAGGTTTTTAGTTGTTCTGTGTTATCTTCCAGGTCTGCTATTCTTTGTTCTCCTTCCTCCATTCTACTTCTGAGGCTTTTTCTTTTCCTTTCCTCTTGATTTGATGAGTGCTCGATTTCCTTTTTCATTTCATCTTGTGATTTCTTTAGTATATCCACTTCCTTTTAGAGCTTCTCAATTTCTTCCTGTAGCTTTTTGCTTCACTGGTTGGTTTCCTTTTTTATTTCAACATGGGATCTTTTCAGTGTTTCCACTTCCTTCTGGAGTTTGTCATTTTCTCCCTCTTGTTCTTTCTGGCATTTGTCAATTTCTCTCTGTAGGTCCTTTTTTGAGTTTCATTCTCTGTCCTTGGTTCTCTGACTTGTTCTTTATATTTTTTGATTTATTTCAATATGTCTGAAATTGTTGCTCCAAGATCTGTTTTCTGGGCCATCCATGGGGTATCCCATTGTAGGAATCTCCCACAGGGTTGGTAGAGCTTGGTGTGGGATTATCCTGCACCTTTCCCATGTTGTCCCTTAGTCGTGTCCCTGGCATATGGGTTTCTCTTTGCCTGTACTCCAATGTGAATCCCAAATGCCTCTTCACTGTGTTGAAGGCCTGTTTTGCTTGCCTTCATAGTTTGTTTGTTTGATTTGTGTTTCTCCTTGGTTACAGAGTGTTGACTTGTCTGTGTTTTAGGTTTTCTATTGGAAGTCTAATTCACTCTTCCCTTTCTGTTCTGAAGGTTCTCAAAAGAATCCACTTGAACACTCCCTCAGCAATTCCAGTTGGGGGGGGTTAGGCCTCTGTGCTTCAGGTGGTCATGGGAAATCCCAGATCTAAGCTCTGTGCCCTCAAGTCTCACTGTGGCAACACACTCACCTTTTATACCAGCTAGCAGGATGGATCCTCCCCCACAGCCACACAAGACAGTGATTTAATCAAACCAATGACACAATCATCCAACAACCCAGAGATAGAATGATCCAACAATCTACCTAGCTGAAGTGCCTGGCTCCTACCTGTGCTTCAGGTGGTCCTGGGAAATTCCTGATCTAAGCTCTGTGCCCTCTTTTCTGGCATTTTTACTATTTCAGGCTTAACATTAAGGTCATTGATCCGTTTAGAGTTGACATTTGTAAAAGGTGAAATGAAACATCGGGTTTAGTGTCATTCATCTATGACTGGTAATCAAGTTTTGCCAGAACCATTTGCTGAAGATACCGGCTTTCCTCCATTGTGTGTTCTTGACCTCTTTGTCAAATATCAGGTAGATAAAATTTCATGCACTAAAATTTGGGTCTTCAATTTTATTACACTGATCTACTTGTTTATTTTTGTGCCAGTAACATGCTGTTTTTTGACCATCACTCTGTAATAGTGTTTGGAATCTGGTCTAGTAATCTTTTTGCATTACCCTTTTTGTCAGGTTTGCTTTGGCTATCTGGGTTTTTTTCTACATTAATTTTAGGATTTATTTTCTTATTCTGTGAAGAAAGTTATGGAGATTTTGATTGGGATTGCATCAAATCTATATATAACTTTAAATAAGATGGTCATTTTCACTACATTAATTCTTCCAATCCATGAACATGGGAGGTCTTTCCATCTTCTGATGTCTTCCTCAAAGTCCTTCTTCAAAGATTTAAGATTTTCATTTCCTTAGTGTCTTTGGTCAGGTTTGTTCCAAGACACTTTTTGAGGCAATTGTGAATGAGATGTTTTCTATCAAATTGCTTTTATTGTCATATAGAAAGGCTACTTATTTTTGTAGATTAATTTTGTAACCTGACACATTACTAAAACTGTTGGTTTCTAGGCATTTTCTGATGAAATTTTTGTCAACCTGCAAGAGAAGATAGTTTGGCCTCCTCTGTTCCAGTAAGTACTCCTTTAGTTTCTTTCTCTTGTCATACTGCTCTAGCAAGAGGTTCAAGTGCTATGTGAAGATAGTGGGCAGTATTGCCAATTCTTGACTTTAAAGAAAATGTTTGTAGATTTGGGGTTTTTTTGTTGCTTTTGTTTTTTTTCCATTTAGGATGATATTGGCTATATGTTGCACATAGCTTTAGTTACGTTGAGGTATGTTTCATTCAGTTCCGTTTCCTTTAGTACTTTAAATATAAAGGCATGTTGAATTTTATCAAAGGCTTTTTCTTCATTGATTGAGATGACCTGTGGTTTTTGTCTTTTATTCTATTTATATGATTTATAACATTTATTGATTTATGTATTTTGAACCATTCCTGAATCTCCAAAATACATCCTACTTGATAATGGTAGATGACCTTTATGATGTGTGCTCGTATGTGGTTTGCAAGTATTTTGTTGAAAATTGTCACAATTGTAATGAATAAGGATATATAGTTTTCTTTTTTACTTGTATCGTTGCCTGGTTTTGGTATTAGGGTGATGCTGGCTTCATAGAAGGAGTTTGGTAGATTTCCCTCTGTTTCTATCCTTTTGAATAACTTGAGTAATATTTTTAAATATTTTAAATATCTTTAAATGTCTGATAGAATTCTGTGTAAATCCATCTGGGTGTGGGCATTTCTTAGTCGAGAAGTTTTGTATTACTGTTTCAATTTTGTTATTTGTTATGGGCCTATTTAAGCTTTCAAACTCTTGTTGGTTAAACTTTGGTGATTCCCATCATTTCAGATATTCATTTCTCTTAGGTTTTCAAATTGAATAGAGTATAGGTTTAAAGTATTCCCATATCTTGAAGCTTTTAGTATACTCTCTTTGTTTTGAGGAACTAATGTTTTTACCATGATATGGTATGAGGAATATCTTTGCTGGTTATTTTCTGTATGTTTCTTGGATTTGTATGGGTATGAATTTCCTTAATTTGGGGAAATTTTCTTCTACAATCCTGTTGACAATTTGATCAATACCATTATCCTGAGAATCTTCTCTGTCCTCTATACTTATGATGCATAGGTTTCTACGTTTTTTGTTTGTTTGTTTATTTTTTTTGGTAGTTTTGAGACAGGGTCTCCCTGTAGTCTCAGCTGTCCTGGAACTCACTCTGTAGACCAGGCTGGCCTTTAACTCACAGAGATCCATCTGCCTCTGCCTCCTGAGTGCTAGGATTAAAGGCATGCACCACCACACCCAGAGGTTTCTACTTTTTATGGTCTTCCACATTTCCTTATTATTCCATTCCTTTGTTTTTCTTTAATTTTTCATAATCTTTTCTTGAGCATCTGATTCTTCCATGTTACCTTCCAGTCTTGATATTCTATTTTCTACTTCATTCATTCTGTTAGTGAGGCTTTCTCATGTCTTTCCAGATGGTTTACTGAGTATTCCACTTCCTGTTTAATTTCAGCCTAATATTTCTTCAGTGTTTCTATATGTTTTGCAATTCATTTCCAAGTGTATCATTATCTTCTTTCAGTTTATCTCTATCTTCTTTTACTTTATCCTTATATTCTTTTAGTTCTTTGATATGTTTGTATGTTTTAAAATTACTTGAATTTTTAATCATGTTTATGTCAATTCTCTTAAGGCCTGTGTCCTGGGTTACATCTAGGCAATCCTAATTATAGGACTCTTCAAGCGTACATTATTTGGATTTTTCATGTTATCTTATTTTGTTGTGGTTTTGGCATGTGGATTTCTTTTGTTGTTTGTAATTCTGATATGGAGCTCAAGTATTTCTTAGTTGAATAAATACTGACTATGGCTATGTTCTTCAGGTGCTTCTTTTTTCTTCTTATTTGGTATGAAAGGCTGGTTTGTCTAGGCTTCAGGTTTTTACCTCTGATTTTGTACTGCAGAGACCAGCTAGTTCTCATCCAGGTAGTTGGGCTCTCCTCCAGAGGCCCAAGACAGATAAAAATCAGGTAGGCTTGAACATCACTCCATGTGAAGTCTGCCTATAGACTCTCCAATACTGGTTGCAAGCCCCATCCAGGGGCAGGGAAACCTAGCTGGAGCCGGGGAAGGAACCCCAGGTGTTCCATAGCTAGTGGGTAGGGAGTCTGAAATATCTCTGCTGCTGCCACAGCACAGCTGGCCACTCTCTCCACCAGTCCAAAGTCAGCCTCATACACTCATTAGGAGAGTTGTACTCACAGAACTGCTGTGCCACTTGGGGTTCATCTAAAAGCTCTCAAAGGCTGGTTGCTAATATCTGAATCTGGATCAAGGGCAGGAAAGCCTAGCCTGCAGCCAAGGGATGGGCCTCGGGTGATCCTTAGGTAGTGGGTGGGGAGTCTAGAATGCCTACCATATTTGCAAGAGCAGTTGGGGACTCCCACCAGTGAGCACTAAACACACATCATTCTGTACTCATGCTCATGGATGTACACAAAACCACAAGCTTCTTCAGCTGCCTGACACTGCATGTCTCTCCAGGCATGAATTACATACTCAGCAGGGTGCATGCATGTGTGGGTGTCTATGCCCATTGGTGATACTTGGAATCTTCTTTGATCACTTTTTACCTTATTTATTGAGTCGGCATCTCTCCACTGAACTTAACAACTTTGTTGCCAGTTACTCTATATAGCCAGCTTCTCCTGGGGATTTTCTATCTACATTTCCTACAATAGAATTACAATTGGGCTATTATATCCACTTGGTGGGTTCTGAAGATTTGAACCCCAGTCATCACACTTGTCCTTCAAGCATTTATTTCTACCACTGAGCCTTCTTCCCAGCCCTTAGAAAACAAATTTAATCAAAGTAACTCAAGTAACTAACTCTAATAATAATTCTTAGCTGTAAATACATTTATTTGAAACTGTTTTTTTTTGTGAAACCAACTTTAATGTAGATAAGTTTATACTTCAGTGTGTTCATTATTTTTATTGTGATTTTATACAATATGGCCCATTATCATACAGTTACAAACTTTTGACACATACATAAATATACACATACATAAATATGGAGGCATGCACAAATATGTTTCACATGTACCTGCATTACATATGATTGCTTTTTCAGACAGTCTCCTCAGGGTTCTCAGGCTATTACTTAAATAACTGGTAAAGGTAATGAAATTGTTAAAGAAAATCCTATCAAGCATCATTTTCATGGCATCAAAACAGGGATATCATTCCAAATAGAATATTACTATGAACATCAAATAGTCATTTTACTTATAATAAGGTAATAAGGATATTTGTAAGTACAAGTCAAAGGAAATATTATGAAATGAATTCATGATTATTTTCTCCCATTAAGTACTGAGGTAAACTATCTTCCTTTGGGACATGAGAATGCATTTTAGACAAAATAATGATAAATTAATACAATTTAACTTTGGGTCAGAAATAAGAGCATGTCTTTGGATTCTGAAAGATCCTATTTAGTTCAAAATATCTTAGCAAAGACAAGGAAGACCTCTGCAGGTCAGAACAGATTACAAGTGAGTCTCATCTAGAAGCCAGAGGGTTTTCCATGACAGCAGGATATTAAAAGAGACCAAGAAAGACCAGATTATAAAGTACAGCTCTTGAGCACTTCAGTTGCAGAAATGCCAAGATAGCAAGCAGAATTGTGGTGACAGATAGCCTTAGAAAGTTGTTCAAATATTTCTGTTGCACTAAGCACCATGCTTCACTATTCTAGAATAAATCTGCAAAAGCTCAACCTTTCTTATGATATAGTCAGACAACATAATCAAATACAGCTAGACACAAAAGTGAATGAACAAGAAAATGGAGAACCAATTTTATCCTCTTTTTCTATAATATTTGTTAATGATCATTTCACGATGACCTGAAGGATATAATTATTTCTAAGCAAAATTTATAGACATATAAATCATAAAACTAGTTCACCACAAAAATAAAGATGCCAGCTTCCATGTATAAATTTTCTGGGTTTTATCTCTTTTGTATATTATTTATATGTCCTTGTTTTGTATAGTCTTACCTGTGATTTCATCAAACTCTTACCTAAAATGTACATATTAATTACTGACTGATATTTTGCTGTCAAACATTAGTTAAAAATTCAATTCACTGTGTAAATCAAGGCCATAACAATATAGAAAAACTAAAATTGGGATAGAGAGAGAATTCTCCAATGAAGCTAGTTTTCTTATAATGGATGTAGGGGAAAGAGGATATTTAATACATTTTTCTAATTGAATGACATTTTAGTTATCCTTCAACTATCAACAATGACTAGTCAAGCAACAGCATTCAGAAAATAAAATTTAAAAATTTTATATTATTTTTTATTTTTTTATAGAAATGTCTGACATTTATTATGCAATGATTTTTTTTTATCACTAGAAAAATATGTCATGCTTTTAGTATGATGCCCATAATTCAGGGAACAGGAAAGTGATGATACTTAATAACTGACTGTTAAGTGGATTTAAACAAGCATGTAATAAGACAGACATTAATTATCTCTCCAGCCCCTGACTGCATTATTCTTAGTTGCAGAACTTTGTGATATGTGCTCCATCAGGATTAGTTAATAGTTTTGCATTATTATTTGTACTTTGAAAATATTTTTAAAGTTGTATGGTAGGTTCAAAGTACAAATAATAATGCAAAACTATTAACTAATCCTGATGGAGCACATATCACAAAGTTCTGCAACTAAGAATAATGCAGTCAGGGGCTGGAGAGATGGCCTGGCCAAGTGGTTAAGAGTGCTGACTGCTCTTGCAGAGGACCCGGGTTAGATCCCCAGCACCCACATTGCCGCTGAGAACCGTCTTTGACTCCAGTTCCAGGGGAATGTGACACCCTCTTCTGACCTCCGCGGCATTGCAGGACAAGGGTGCACAAACCTACATGCAGACAGTATATTCATACATATAAAAAATAAATAAAAAAAGAAAAAGAAAAAAAAATTGCAATCAAACTAGTTTCTTATTGAATCAAATTTAAAGTGTCTTTGGAGCCTGGTGTGGTGGCCCATGCCTTTAATCTTAGCACTTGGGAGGCAAAGGCAGGCAGATCTTTGTGAGTTCAAGGCCAGCCTGGTCTACGGAGTGAGTTCCAGGACAGCTGAGGCTACAAGGGAGACCCTGTCTCGAAAAGACAAAAAAAAAAAAAAAAAGTGTTTTTGGAACAGAATGGGAAATGTTACCTTGGCTGTAACAATTTGCGGGGGGAGGGTCTTTTTTTATAGCTCCACGTGCCTTTGAACTAATGATCAGACTTCCTCAGCCTTCTGAGATTAGAGGTATATACCACCAATCTCATCTATTCTCTTAGACATATCTGAAAGATAAATGTTTTAAAAACAAAATATATTTTTTCATAGCATCACACTATCTTGTACAAAGGATCAGTACCATGGAGAAGATGCATATTTCCATAAAAAATTTCATAATTTCAGTAAGTCCAGTACAAGGCAGGAATAGTATTGAAAACAGGCAATCCAAATGGAATAGAATCTGATGACAAAGCAGATAAAGGAATTAAATGAACAAATGAGGAATAGAAAAAGTATGTACTGCAAGCAAACAGAATTCTCCATGGTTGTAGCAGTAGTCTGACCTCTATAAGCATCTCCATGCTTTCACATGCATGATCTTCCATAAGCTATGTGCTTATTTATAATAGAAACATTTACTCTACGGTTTAGTACTATTAGGTTCAAAATGTTTACCAAATTCAATAAGCATATAAAACTTTCAAAAATGAAAATATTATTGAAAAGTAACCACATTATTACATAATAGATAATGCAGCATTCTCTTTTTCACCTTGGTAAAATATAACATATTAAAATTATTTGTTACTTATCTGATCTCTAGTGGTGTTTCAATACATGTACAATCTGTGTAAAAGTTTAAATTAGGATAAATAGGTCTGCTACACTCCTTCATAAACATTTATCAATTTCTTGTATAGAAAACTACAAAACAATTTTTCTCATAGCTTTTGTCAAAATAAAGTGTATTCTTTTCTGTAGTCATGGTACTGTCCAATACCACACCAGAACTCACTTCTGTGTAACTGTAACTAGAAGACAAGGTTGATTTGTGATATATAAGATTCTTTGTAATGCAGGGAGAGCAACATTCAAGGTTTCCTATCATTTCCCTCTTCCAAATATACTCCAGCCTTAGGGAAACTTGCCATTCTTGGCTATGTTTCAACTCAGTATAATTATCACTTCCTCTTTTCAGACCTCCCTGGTGCCTTAGGCAGTCAGTCCTTCTCCCTTCTCTGGTCCCCTGAAATGAGATAATTGGCTGCCATTCAATGACCTTTTTTGTGACATTCCAGTATTGTGACAGAGGCTATATTAGATAACTTCAGAAGTCATGTACAAAGCTTTGTTCCTTCCCTACAAAGTTTGATATTTGCATATACATTACCTAAATCAATAAGCACAATCACAACTGAAATAGTTGCATTTAAGTTGTTTGAATAAAATTAATTCATATCTCATTTAACTTACAAACTACTTTTTAAAAAAAATTAGCTTAAAACATCTTTCAGAATACTGTCAAATTTTTCATGGATAGTAGATAAATTAATATAGGCATATAATTTTGGGATTGCTCCATTAATTATAGTTGTATTGTGGTATATTACAGTGTATTTGTTTGGTGGGTGTGTTACAGAAGTTTCAGAAACTTAGTGACCTCACAGAAATTTCTTGTCTCTTGGTGCTACAAACTGAAAATCAGGGATCAAAGTATTAATAGAACATAATAAGTCAGTGAGGGAAAATCTGTTCCAAGACTTTCACCTGGTGATGTGCAGGAAAGGTATGGGTAGTTCAGGGCAACGGATGCTTTCTCACTACAGGTAAGCAATAATGAGGTGGTCTAGCCTCCCTGACGATCACCTACCATCAGAACCACCCACGGCCAGTGGGTTGCTCTCAAAATCTCCAATGTTTAATTTCATGAACAGGAGGAGGATACGTTTTAGAAGATTTTTATTATAGGAGATAGCTTAAAAAAAAAAAAAAAAAAAAAAAGAAGCACGCTGTGTTCATATATAGCAGAGTGGGTCCCAAGAAAGGTTTGTCATTGAGATTAGAGAATTTTATAGGAATTATGGAGGAATTATGGAGGAAACTAGGATGAGGCATGGTCAATCCAGCTGTTCCTTCCAAGAAGTGTTCAAGCACCTCAATTTCAGTTTCATACTCATTTAAAATCACTCATTGGCAGTTGTAAAAGGAGAAGAGATAGCAAGGAAACAGAAGAGGAAGTAGTGTCCCTAAACCCTTCTATCATTTCATTCACCTAGGAGAGGGATTAGAACCATTCTTCGGGTCTCTATTCCTAAACCACCTGGGGGAGTGTCTTTCACCTTATCTCTTCACTAACTTCTGCTGGTTTGTTGGCCATTCATTGTCTTGAACAAAATTGGTAACAGAAAGGTAGTAGGATGTACACATTAAAAACAGCAAACCTACAATCTGTCTCTGATGCTGCCAATATCTAGAGGCAAGATTCCCTCAGTGGTAAAGTGTAGAAATAACAAGTGGGTTGTAAGTCCACTTGCCAGTCCATAGCCACCCACCATATCTACATTGCCTGGTGGGGAAAGGACAGTGAGTGGGTGCTGGCACAACAGATACTCATAGGAAGAAATATTCCTTAAGAGCTGAGGTGGATACCTGTTCACAGTCTCAGTTGCTCTTAGCTGGGTCAACCAGAATGCAGGACACTCGACAATCAGAAAGGGCAGAACAAGGTCAGAGGCAACAAATCCTGGTGGGAGACAGTCACTGGAAGTGCCCCTTATTACTAGAATATGTGGCACCTGTGCATTGGAGACCAGCATCTGCTGGGAACCTGGAATCTGTGTTTTTAACCCCCTTCTGAGGGAAGCTCTTCTGAGGCTTCCCTTCTCCTACCAGACTTTTTTTTTTTTTTAATTTAAAAAAAATTTTTTTTTTTTATTATTTATTTTTGTATGTGTATGAATGTCTATTGTCTGCATGCAGGTCTGTGCACCCGTGTCGTGCAATGCCGCGGAGGTCAGAAGAGGGTCTCGGATTCCCCTGGAACTGGAGTTCTCCTGGAATTGGAGTTACAGACGGTTCTTAGCCGCCATGTGGGTGCTGGGGATCGAACCCGGGTCCTCTGCAAGAGCGTCGGTGCTCTTAACCGCTAGGCCATCCCTCCAGCCTACTCTCCTCTTGTTTCTGGTTGTTGCCTGCTGCTTGCTCCTGAGAGTTGCTGATTATACTAGGTGCTCACTACTGTTGTGTCAGCTAATTCTGATATGAGGATATTTAACAGGAGCGCCTCCATCTGTTTGTCTTATTTTTGCCTTAAGTGTTCACTACAGCTATGCCTGAGGTTATTTGATTGTAGAAACATCACTGTCTGCCTTCATCTTCATATAACTTTATCCTTGAGTACATTGATGGGTCCAAATTTCCCATTTTTGCAAAAACATCAATTATACTGGATCTAGGAGCCACGATTAAGAATGAATTATAAGTTCATGTATTGAATTCATAATATGGACAAAAAGTTTGTTATAGATTCAATAATATGAACATACAATTTTGTACCAGTCCATAGATATATTGATATTTCAAGCACATGGATATATTGATATTTACGTTATTAGAATTACATTAGCTAGTATTCATTTATGTGATTTTAAAATGATATTGATATAAATACAAAGCATAGGTGGTGTTTAGCAAGGATATTTGCATATCTTGCTAAATGATGAAATAAATTAGCATATTTCATATTATAAAGTTATGATAGATATATCTATAAGAAGTATACTTGATAAACTTATAAACCTATTCCAGGCAAAAGGCACAGATTTAGTAACAGAGTTCCTAAAATACTTTCCAAGAACATATTTTTTTCCTTTCAAACTCTCCTTTTTAATAACTCTTTTTTTGAATTATTTTTATTGAAGTCTTATGCATTTCATACAACATTTCTTAATCAAATTTAGAGCCATTCCACCTTCCTTGCCCCCACCCTGCCAGAGCTCGTGCATTCTGCCATACATGCCTTGCAGCTTTTTCTCAGTCTTTTAAAAAATTTTTGATGAATAAGTTTACTGTTTGGGGTTGAAGTTTACTATTTCAGTCAGCTCTTTGAATCAATCTTTTTGTTGTTGTTGTTCCTTACAATTTGTATTGCTTCAAAATATGCATATATATATATATATATATATATATATATATATATATATGTGTGTGTGTGTGTGTGTGTGTGTGTGTGTGTGTGTGTGTGACGCATATGCAAAAATTATGACATCAGAAATTAAACAATAGGTTAATTCCAAAACATGTTTAGGGAGTCAAATTTTGACAGTAGAGTTGTATGCAGGTTAAGAAAGAAATATTAATTTACATTCCTACAGAACATATCAAGTTGATAAGTAACATCAGGTATTGTATTTACTTAAAAAAATATTCAGTTTGCTTTACAAATTACAAATGGAGATTTGGTGCTAGGATATAGGATCAACAAGTGAAGGACACCATACGTCATTTATTTTTCTGGGACTGTTACTTCACTTAGCATAATGACTTCGAGTTCCATCCATTTGCTTCCAAAAGTCAGGATGTCATTTTTCTTTACTTTCTTTACTTCTAGAATTCCATTGTGTAGATGTACCACATTTTCTTCTTTATTTAAAGCCAATTTTTATCGGGGCTTTGTGCATTTCATACAAAATTTCCAATCAAATCTAGACCCGTGCCCCCTTCCTTGCCCCCCACCCCACCAGAGCTCATGCATTCTGCCAAACATGTTTTTCATCTTTTTCTCAGTCTCTTCTAAAATTTTCGATGCAGAAGTTGACTGCTTCCAGCAGTTCACCGTTCCAGTCAGTTCCTTGACCCAGTCTTTGTTGTTGCTTTTGTTGTTATTCTTTCCAGTTTGCATCACTCCAAAATATGCATATATGGGGCTGGAGAGATAACCTAGTGGCTAAGAGCACCGACTGCTCTTGCAGAGGACCCAGGTTCAATCCCCAGCACCCACATGGCGGCTAAGAAACGTCTGTAACTCTAATCCAGGAGAACTCCAGTTCCAGGGGAATCTGAGACCCTCTTCTGACCTCTGTGGCATTGCACGACACAGGTGCGCAAACCTACATGCAGACAGTACACTCATACATATACAAAAAAAATAAATAAAAAATCAAAATATGCATATATGTATGCCACATATATGATAGATTTTAGCATCTTCAGCATATGATTTTTTTTTTCTTTATTAGGGTGAAAGACGTCATGTTTGAAGGTTCTTGCTTGGCAAGCCCAAACCATCAGTTCTGTCCTTGTACTCCACCCTGGGGTTTTCCTTTCCCATGGTCACCAAATGAGGTCCAGTAACCACTGTCTTGATCTTCCTGTACTGGTCTCCTTAATACAGCATGGGAAATCCAACAGTGACAGTCTATACTCTGAAGAGGCTGAAACCCCAGTAGTAACTCAATCCACAAGCTGGAACTCTCAGCAGTCCCCATCTGGCAATAAATGTTTGGAGGATTCTTGGAGAGACATGAGTCTTCAGTCCATATTGGAAGGTTGAAAAGCTGTGTCTCCTGTTTTTAAAGGATGGCAAAAGCCGTAGCAGCCATAGGGTAACTGCACTTGCCAGAAAGACAGGCAAAACAACTGTGCTCTTTTTTGCTTTCTTTCTTTTTTTCACTTTTTGTCTTTTTACTAAGATCTCGTTTTAATTTTTTTTATATACTCTTGTATGTGTATGAATGTACTGTCTGCAAGTAGGTTTGTGCACCCGTATTATGCAATGCCACGGAGGTCAGAAGAGGGCATTGGATTCCCCTGGAACTGGAGTTAAACACGGTTCTCAGCCGCCATGTGGGTGCTGGGGATCGAATTAAGGTCCTCTACAAGAGCAGTTGGTGTTCTTAGCTGCTAGGCCATCTCTCCAGCTCCAAGATCTCATTTTTTACCTGAAGTACAATTTATCAGGCCTTACTCTTTATTTATTTATGGTAGTTTCCTTTTGTATGTTTAAGGCCACACAGTTATCCCAGATTAATCAAGGTTTTTGTTGAGGATCTGGTCCTCAGGGGTTACTCAGGCTTTGGAGGGAGGGAGAGGTAGCCCCTGGCTCCTTTTGGCTTTTCCTTTACCGGTTGCATCCACTGGAGGACAAAGTCAGGTCTTGCTAGACCGGGCTTCCCTTTTTGAACCATGAGCAGACTTTTTTCTTTATAGACTGGACACTGGCTGAAGTCCCATTAGTCCATCTCCAAGAACTCCCTACACAGGAAGACTGGTGACTCACATTTGCAGGATATTTCAAGAGATGCCCCCATGCATAGTCCCCTGGGACTTAGTTGACCTCTGAGGGCAAAAAACAAAGTTATTCCTTAAGACCCTTGGCCATATTTTTATGGGCATTATGTATGGTCGTTAAGCATCCAGAAAGGATAAGTTACACCAGCCTGATACTTTTCACTACTGTATAATATTTTAGAAAAGCCTTGGACAAAAGGTCAAGCAGCCTTGTATAAGAAATACTAAGAAGCACTCCCATAAAATAAATATTGCGGTTAGACATAATATCATGACAAACTCGTTTTTTCCTCATTCTTTTGATCTAATATTACTCTAAAATATGCATACATATTCTCCATCCATATACCAAAAATTCCCATCTGAAAATAAATGGTAGCAGAGTTCTAGAACCTGTTAAGGGATTCATAATATAAGATCACAGTTGTTTTCAGATCATAAGGAATATAACATTAATGTTGCTCACTTTGCCTTACAGCTAGGTAATTGGCACTAGCATCCACAGATGAGGGATACCATTTGCCCGTTGTTTTTCTGGGATTATGTTACTTCACTTAAAATGATATCTTCTAGTTCCATCCATTTACTTGCAAATTTCATGATGGCATCTTTCTTTACCACTGCATACAACTCCATTGTGTAGATGTAACACATTTTCTCTATCCACTGGTCAGTTGAGGGACACTTGGGTTGGTTCCAGATCTTCACTATTATGAAGAAAGCTGCAATAAACATGGCTGTGTATACATTTCTGTGGTAAGATGAGTTTTGTGGGTATATATCCAGGAGTGGTATGACTGGGTCAGGTGGTAGGCTCATTCCGGTCTTTTAAGGATTCTCCACACTGCTTTCCATAGTGGTTGTATGAATTGACATTCCCACCAGCAGTGGATGAGTGTACCCCTTCCCCACAACCTCTCCAGCATTTGGTATCATTTGTTCTCTCGATCCTAGCCAGTCTTAATCAAGTGAGATGATATCCTAAAGTGGTTTTAATTTGCATTTCCTTAATTAGTAGTGACATTGAACCTTTTAAAGATGTTTCTCAGTCATCTTTAACTCCTCACTTATGAAGTCTCTGTTCAGCTCTTTGCTCCATCTTCTCAGTGAGTCATTTGCTTTCTTTCTTCTTTGTTTTTTGAGTATTTTATATATTCTGGAAATTAATGCTTTGCCAGATGTATCTGTGGTGAAGGTTTCCTTCCCTCTGGGTTTTCTTTTCACTTCTTCGATTGTTACTTTTGCTGTACAGAAGTTTTTGAGTTTAATGAAGTCCCATTTGTCAATTGTTGATCTTATTTCCTGTGCAGCTGCTGTCTGATTTAGAAAGTCTTTTCCTACACGTATGACTTGTAAGTTGCTGCCAACTTTTTCATCTAACACCTTCAGAGTTTGGGGTTTCAAATTGAAGTCTTTGATCCATTTGGAGTTGATTTTTGTACAGGGTGAGAAGTGAGGATTTAACTTTTTTCTTCTACAAGTGGTGATCCAGTTTTGCCAACACCACTTGCCGAAGATTCTGTCTTTCCTCCATTGTGTCTTCTTGGCTCCCTTGTCAGATATGAAATGGATGCTGGCTTCAGAGAAGGAATTTGGGAGATTTCCCTGTTTCAATCCTTTTGAATAATATGAGTAGGGCTGTTTGTGGTATTGATGTTAAACTTTATTGCACTGTGGATGGATAGAATGCATGGAATTATTACAATTTTTTGTGTTTGTTTAAGTTTGCTTTGTGTCCCAGTCTATGGTCGATTTTGGAGACTGTTCCATGGGGTGTCAAGTAGAAAGTATATTCTTTGGTATTTGGGTGGAGTATTCAGTAGATGTCTGTTAGGTCCATTTTGTTCATTTCTGATGTCTCTCTGTTTTTTTCTCTGTCCATTTGACGTGTCCAGTGGTCTCAGAGGTGTATCGAACTCTCCAACTATTAGTGTACTGGGATTAATCTGTGCTTGAAGCATTGCAGAATTGTACTTATGAAGTTCAGTGCACCAGAGTTTTGTGCTTATATATTTATGATTGTGAAATCTTCAAGGTTAATTGTTCCTTTGATAAAGATGTAGTTACCCTCTTTACCTCGTCTGATTAGTTTTAATTTGAAGTTCATTTTTGTCTGATAGTAGAATAGCAATTCCTGAATGCTTTTTGCTACCATTTGCTTGGAATACTTTTTCCATCCTTTCACCTTAAGATGGTGTCTGTCTTTGATGGTGAGGTGCTTTTCTTTTAGACTACAAGAGATGGATTCAATTTCTCAGTCCATTCTCCCAGTCTGTGTCTCTTGATTGAGGAGTTCAGACCATTATTATTTAAGGTTTTTATTGAGAGATGTATATTGCTTCCCTCCAATTTATTTTCCATTTGTAATTTTGCTGTAGTTTTGTATTTTCATGGTTATACCTTCATTAGTTACTTTCTCCCCTTTGAAATACTTGTTCTTTTCCTCTGTCCTTTCAATTGCTTATTTTCTGAAGGGTTGGTTTTCTGCACATGTATTCTTTTTTTTAATTTAATTTTATTTATTTATGTGTATGAATGCACTGTTTGCGTGTAGGTCTGTGCACCCGTGTTATGCAATGCCGCAGAGGTCAGAAGAGGGTCTCGGATTCCCCTGGAACTGGAGTTCTCCTGGAATTGGAGTTACGGACGGTTCTCAGCCGCCATGTGGGTGCTGGGCATCAAACCCGGGTCCTCTGCAAGAGCGGTCAGCACTCTTAACTGCTAGGCCACCTCTCCAGCCCCCGCACATGTATTCTTTCATCTTGTTAGGTCATGAAAAATTTTCTTTCTCCTTAGATTATAATTGATTTTTTCTGTATAAAGTAACCTGGGCTGACATCTATAATCATTTAGTACTGGAAACACTTTGATCCACACTCTTCTGGCTTTCATCATTTGCATTGAAAAGTCAGATATAATTCTGATGAGTTTCCCTTTAATGTAACTTGTTGTTTTTCTCTGTGGCTTTCAGTATTCTATCTTTGCTTTGAGCATCTAGTGTTTTAACTATGATATGGCATGGAGAAGTTCTTTTCTGACCTTATTTATTTGGTGCTTTATGTGCTTCTTATATTTGTATGGATATGTCATTTTTCAATTTGGGGGAATTTTCTTCTATCATTCTGTTGAAAACCTGGTCAATACCATTGTCCCCATGATTATTCTCCTTCCTCTTTACCTATGATGCAAAAGTTTGATCTTTCCATGGTGTCCCATATTTCCCAATTATTCCACTCTAGTGCTTTTTTTATTATTCAGAATATTTTCTTGAGCATTCTAGGTCTTCCTTGTTATCTTCCAGGTTTGATATTCTATTTTCTAATTCATCATTCTGCTATTGAGGGGTTCTCTCATCCTTTCCTATTGATAAGGTGAGTGTTCAATCTCCTTTTTCATTTCAGCCTTAGATTTCTTTAGTATTTCCACTTCCTTCTGTACTTTGTCATTCTGTCTCTTCTTTGATTCGTTTGTCTGTATGTTCTTTATATTCCTTGATTTCTTTGAGGATTTCTACAATAGTTCTTTTAAGATTTGTGTCCTGAGTTACCTCCAGGGAGTTCTCATTCTAGGAATCTTCTATAGTTCTGGTAGAATTTGGTGTGGATTTTCAATTTGGTTTTCACATGTTACTGATTTTTTCATTGTGTTTTTGAAATGTGGATTTTTGTTGCAGCTGTTGTTTGTACTGTTACAGAACTCAGGTGTTTCTTGTTGCATTGAAGGCTGACTTTGTTTTCTTCAGATGCCTTAGTTGCCATCTTATTAGTTATGAAGGGCTAACTGGACCTGACTTCAAATTTTCCCTTTGGGATTTGTATTGGGAGGACCAGCTAGCTCTCGCCCTTCTGGTCTAGAGCTTCTTAAGGGATCCAGATGGGTAATAACCAGGTTGGCTTGATCCTTGTACCAGTGTGATATGAGTCTATCAGAGTTCCCCTGGCCTGGCTGTAGGCATCTCCAGAGGTCTTCAGAGCCAAGCCCCTTTGCTGTGTGATGGAGCTGCTCCTGGTTCCAGTTACCTGTGCAGATCTGCCTGGGCTGGGCTGCTCACCTGGGTGTTCTGCTGGGTGATCGCCAGAGCCCCACTTGGCTCACCTGGTTTGTACCAGTCTTCCTGGGTCTGATTCTTCTGCTGGGTGGCTGTGGAGCTCCACCTGGTTCAGCTTGCCTGCACGGGTCTTTCTAGGCCTGGCTGCCACTGCCAGGTATGTCAGGAGTGGGAGCTAGAGCCGTTGGGTATAGAGCCAGATCCTTCATGCACCTCCGGGCCGCTGGCACCAAGAACTGCATGTGCTCACCTCAGGCCAGTCACTCCTCACCACTGTACAGGACTGCCACTGCCAAGCACCATGTGTGCTCTGTTGCCTGTGGGCCTGGCTCTGTCCTGTTGCTCTGGGCCACAGCCTGCCAGGTGGCACCACCCCTCTGCTCTGTGCTGCAGCTGCTGAGTGCCAAGGGGTGGTTCTACCCCACTACTCTAAGCCTCTGCTGCTGAGTACTGCTTGTGCTCTGCCTCCTACTGGGTGGCTTAACTGGGCCTCTACTACAGATTGCTGTGTAGACTCTGCTGCTTGCCTGACAGGCTAACCCTGCTGCTGCTGAGTGCCAAGTGTGCACTGCTGCCTGCCAGGTGGCTCTGCCCTGTTGCTCCCTGTTTAATAACTCTTTAAAAGGAAAAGTAGACAGATAATATGTACTTGTCTCTTTGATGAATTCAAGCATACTCTTTCTGGGCTGGAGAAAATGGATCAGTGGTTAAAAGAATGAACTTGTTGGTTTTCTAGAGGACCTGTGTTCAGTTCCCAGCACCCATGTGTGTGGTCTCAATCACCTATAAATACAGTTCACAATGATCCACCATCCTCTTCTGGCCTCCATGGGTGTCTATATTAATGTAGCAACCACACATAGACACACACACGCACACACACACACACACACACACACACACACATCTTAAAAGAAAAATAATTTTCTTTCTATAGTGATCCTGAGCAATTGGTATCAAAATGTATCTATTTTGAGCTGGGCATGGTGGCGCACACCTTTAATCCTAGCATTTGGGAGACAGAGGCAGGCAGATCTTTGTGAGTTCAAAGCCAGTCTGGTCTATAGAGTGAATTCCAGGACAGCAGGGGCTACAGGGAGACCCTGTCTCCAAAAGACCAAAAAAAAAAAAAAAAAGTATCTATCTCATCTTTCCAGGAATTTACCATATGATAATCCACAAAATCTTCACTCCAAAATAATCTCAATTTTTTTCAGCAACTTCCTGTCCATAGTCTGCTTTATTGCCTCTTGTTACTCCTTTATTTGGAAAGATGCTATGTAACCTCATCATCAACTCCATGATTCCTTACTCATTCAAGTTTGCTACCATTTTAGCTCTCCATAATGTATTATGCAGAATTCTTTTCACTGTCACTTAATTTTTCAAATATTATTTCAGAGATTTCAGTCTAATTTCTTTTTTTGTAATTTATTCATTATTTTTTATGTGTATGAGTGTACTGTCTGCACGTAGGTTGGTGCAGCCATGTCGTGCAATGCCGTGGAGGTCAGAAGAGAGCATAAGTTTTCCCTGGAACTGTAGTTAAAGATGGTTCTTAGCCACCATGTGGGTGCTGGGGATCGAACCCAGGTCCTCTGCAAGAGCAGTCGGCACTCTTAATCGCTGAGCCATCTCTCCAACCCCTCAATCTAATTTCTTAGATCTCATTTTCATTAATTTATGACTCCCTATAGATTATAATTTCAATAATATTGTTGAGAATCTCTGAGGTTCTTTAGGTTTTATAAGTGAATTGAATTTTTGGTCCTTTGTATTAATTTTTTATTGAAATTTTGTAAATTATGTGTGTGTGTGTGTGTGTGTGTGTGTGTGTGTCTGCATGTTAAGGCCTATAATGTCAGTTCTGTGTACCCAATTGTACTTTCATCTACTGGATCATGATCACCCTATTAAGAGCCTCATCCTTAAACAGGACGGAATCTCTCATGCCCAGCAGCCATCAATTACCAAGAGTTCCTCAGATACTATTGGGATTTCTTAACTACTGCCCTCCATCTATGCTGAGATTTTCTAGCTGGAGCTTATGTGAAACTTTATGCTGTCCCCATTGTTGTGAGCTGATGTGGTAACTGACCAGTTGTCTGGAAAACTCTGTTTCCCTGTGGTCATTCACTTCTCTAGCTCTTACGATCTTTCCAACCCCTCTTTGGCAGTAATCCCTGAGCCTTAGGAGGCAGAAGTTTGACACCCTGCAGCCTTTTATGGTTCACCAGTTAATGGTTCTCTCTGATGCTGAATTTTCTCTTTGGGTAGCTTGCATAGCACTTCCTGTAGGAAGATCCAGTTTGAATTGGGGGCTAATTCTCAGCTAGCACCCCTCAGGGCACCTCGTGGATGGGAGTCAGGGGATTTCTCTGACCTTGCCCCAAGAAGAAGCAGACATTTTGCCTTGCTGCATGATGCTGGGTGAGGCAGCAATGTGAAGTGGCATTGGGGGCCTGTGATTGGCTCTGAGAGCTGACGTCATTTTGCTTATAAAAGCAGGTTGTAGCAGGCAATAAATAAAATTCTCCTTCATTACAGAATTCCTGGCCTTCATTTTTTGCGCACATACAGGGCAAAGCAGGCCTCCATTTCTTCTGGTGACCAGTGGGTTGGACCGCCAGACTGCCAACTTGGATAGCTGGTGTGGTGAAGTGAATTGTGAGTGGACATAGGCTGGAGATAGGCCATCAGCAATCAACATGAAATTCCTGTCCAGGGGCCAGCAGTCTCTGGGCAGGTGGAAAATCACAGCCAAGAGTGTGAAACATTCAGTTGTCCCAGTCAAAGGACCTGAGTGGGAAGTACCCAGGTCAGGTAAGGTTACCAAGGTAACCGACTGACCTGTTCCTTACAGTAGCTGCAGGCGGGTACTGTGCTCCCCCTTCCCTTAGCAGGGCCTCATTGTTCTCGGCAAAGGAAGCTTCCTACAAGTTCCCATGCTGTAAAATCTACGCAATAAATCTGAGGCTTTGAAGTCAGCATCAGGTCGATTTCTCTTTATTCTACAGATCTTATTTGTAGTATCTTCAGCAGTAGGGTCTTACTGTGAATTTCCAGAGGGTAGTAAAGAACACAGTTAAGGGTACGTACTGTTTGAGGGTCTATGAGACCCCTTGTCTATAGCTTAAAAGAGGTGGTCATTCCTCTCACTGGGCGTTTACTTTGCAAGCCTATGTTGTCTATTAGGGGAGATGTCCCCCACCTCCTCCATTGTAAGGTAGTACCTTTTAATCTCTTTTTAGAATGTATATCAATGATCTTTACATAGCTTCTTTTTTTTTTTTAATTTTTTTTTATTTATTTCTGTATGTGTATCAATGTACTGTCTGCATGCTGGTTTGTGCACCCGTGTTGTGCAATGCCGCGGAGGTCAGAAGAGGGTCTCGGATTCCCCTGGAACTGGAGTTCTCCTGGAATTGGAGTTTCAGACGGTTCTCGGCCGCCATGTGGGTGCTGGGGATCGAACCCGGGTCCTCTGTAAGAGCGGTCGGCGCTCTTAACCGCTAGGCCATCTCTCCAGCCCATACATAGCTTCTACAGTGGTAAGTTTGCATATGGCTAGTTATCCCTAGTGTTATCTTTTTCCATACTCCTTTCTCTGTCCTGCCCTCCAATTACCCAACTCCATTTAAACTACCTTCTTATTCCCTTCTCTCCCTTTATATCACTGCATTCTTCCTCCCCTCCCAAAAGTCTCCTCCATACCCATGGATGTTTATTAGTTTCTTATTTTCTCTGTATTGTCAAATTGATACATGCACATGTAGGATTTCAAGGCTAGCACAGATCCGTGAGAAAGAGCATCACGTTTTGGTTTTTTTTTTTTTTTCTGGATCTGAGATACCTCATTCAGGATGATTGTTTCCAGTTCTATCCATTTACCTGTAAATTTCATTTTTTCCTTTCTTTAACAGCTAAATAATGTTCTACTATGTGTATGTACACATTCATTATCCATTTATCAGTCGATGGACATCTAGGTTTGTGATCTTTTAAAGATAGTGTCTACCTGAAGCACTAGCTGGCCTGGAACCCACTCAGTAGACCAAACTGGCCTTAATCTTACAGGTACCCACGTGTTTCTGCCTTGAGAGTGATAGGAATTATATCACCTTAAAGGCTACAGCCACCAAACCAAGCTTAATTTTTTATTAAAAATTTTTTATTTCTGGATCGTTGCAACATTTGATGCTTGCTTAATTGGTGGAGATATTTTGTCCTGCAGTTTTTGAGTATACAAACCACTAGCAGTAACTTAGATTTGACCAAACTCCAGTTTATTAAGGTTAATCATGTCTGTTATTCACATACTGGACAAATTTTGTTATAGGTTGTGAACACAATTCTGAAAAAATTGTTGTTGTTGCTGTTTTTGCATCCCCATTAGCCTATGTTTTTCTCCCTAGGATCTTTGCTGTGAATTTCCCTTGCTTACTCCATAGTTAACTTCCATTCAGTCATATTTCTCATGTATTCTATAGTTTTTGCTTATGAGCTTATCCTCAATGTAACCTTCCATTATATCATTGTAAGATACTTCCATTATTACCTTTTTGTAGTAAATTCCAAAACATCGCTGCTTACATCTATTAATATACTAAACATCCAAAGTTCCTGGTGAATCATTGTTTTAGTCTTAAATCTAACTTCTGTTTTCTTTTACTGTAACTTGTAGAGGAAGCTACAATGCAGTAGTGTCTGAATAAAGTATAAATCCTGTAGTTATTTAAGCCAAGAATGAGCCCAAACTATTCTCAGAATTATTGCTTTCTGATTTCTCTCAGAACTGTTTCTCAAACAAGGGACACCCTTGTTTCTCAAACAAGGCACACCCTGCATGATATAAGAAAAGAATGTGGAACTTTGTTTTGATCTTAAACAAGGAAGCATTTGCCTTGTCTGAACTTCACTGACCCAGAGCAACATAAAAAGCCACAGACAGATGTTATCCACTTAAGCCAATATATTATTCTCCAACATATACTACTGATGGTTTGGTGCTTTTGCCAAGGATATTTTCACACACAAGGCCAAGGAAGGATCCTAAAGAGAAAATAGGGAACATAGTTTAAAATGAAGGCTATGTGTTTAGCTTAGCTAGGAAAACTTGATTATAAAAGAAGCCCAAGGCCTAGAAAGATTTTTTCCATTGTTTTTCTAAAGGAGAGCTAAATTAAAATAAGCTGATTACACAGTAGGAAGGCACATTGAATAGATAGTGTTAACTAATTTCAAAATGTAAGATTAACTTTGGTTACAAGATTAGGTAAATGAGGAATTATTTCTAGAGAAGTCATTCCCACAAACTCATACCCATGGATGTTTAAGTTTTCAGTTTTTCAACATTTGTTTCTCTGGTGTTTTTTAAATCCTAGGTGCAGAATATCTTCAGCTGTGGCCTTAAGACAAATGCAAAACTGTCCTCACCTTTATTTAAAGGAACATCATACTTTTATTCCTTCTGGTTTTATGCAGACCAGACTAATTTCTGAGAAGTATGATATAAATTTCATTTTTTTTTAAATATGTTTTATTTATTTTTATTCTAGGTATATGAGTGTGTTGTCTGCAGATGCACCTATGTCATGTAATGCCTGTAGAGATCAGAAGAGGATATCAGATTCCCTGGAACTGAAGTTACAGATGGTTAAGACACCCTGTAGGTGCTTGGAATTGAACCTGGGTCCTCTGCAAGAGCAGTCAGTGCTCTTAATCACTGAGTCAGCTCTCCAGCCCCCAAGAATTCCATTTCTTGTCTTTTTGGTTGTGAGCCTGAGCCTATAACAGCTGCACCAGCTCTCCAGCCCAAATTCCATTTCTTAAGATCTGTATTTGTTCCTTGTCCCTTTGTGGGTCATGTAGATTTAAAGCCTCCCCACAACTCTATAAACACTTTATGTTTCTTATCATGTCAAGATATCCTATATAACTATAGTTATATTGTAAAAATTCAAGGAATATTTATTTGCAATAGAAAGCATGACAGGATGATATTAATCAGTCACCTTGACAGAAGGCCTTGAGCTCTGGCTCTTTAAACCTAATGATACATTTCTCTGAAATATTTATTCAGATTATCAAATCAAGTTTATTTGCTTCATCTTTAAAACTCATGATTTTTTTACATGACATAAAATCTAAATCCTCTATGTTAATATAAACATGTCAAGAGTCCTAAGAACATTTAAAATAAATTAATTTCATATATTTTACTTATGTATATATGTTTCTTTATTATTAGAAATTTTAAACAATGCAATATTCTTTTAAAGTATTCAATTTCTGCCTGAAATAGAAAATACAAGATCAGTAGCATTCAAATTTTAACTGTGACTTATTATTGATTTAATAAAGAAATATTAAAGATTGACTAGGTTCTCAGTATATATCTAGGTTTAAGTATTTAAATTTATTTTCATAGTGGCAGCTAGAGTGTAGGTTGCTATAGTAATAATGAAATGACAACTACAGAATGATAATCCTTTTGAGGTGAAACAACAGAAGAATTAATTTGCAAATCCTTACACTTTTCCTTTCTCCTAGTTAGAAGTTAACTTATAATTACTCCTTTCCTTTATGTGAAAAATTAAAAATTCTTAGTAGTCTAAATTGCACACTAAGATTTCAAATTTCCTTATCTTTTGGAAATTCTACTTTTAATCTTATATTCAATTTTCCATTCATTTTCTTATTTCTAAAATGGTTTTGCCTTAGGTTACTCTACATAGTACATTCCTAGACATTTAGAATTATAAAAATGTATACCAGCTTTAATTAGTTTATATGAATGTTTATGCCTCTATATACATTTACTGTAGGAAAAAGTTTTATATTTTTCTCTCAAAAAGAATTATCTTTTCCTGATATAATTGCTTTTAATTCACAGGTCATAGTATTCCCAGTTCCCTCTTTCTTTATTTCGTTGTACACATCGTCTACAAATGGATGAATATTCTTTGATGCTGTCTCTATCCTATTTCAGCATTCCATTTCTGATTCCTAGCAATGGAAAGCAGTGAGCTCATTCAGCAACAAAGCATTGATAACTTTTAAAGCAAAGAGAATGTTTCAAAAGGCAAGTCTTAGCTTGAAAAGTTTAAACTTGGCAGGCATGCTTTATAGTTCTGATATCTATCAAATTTTAATAGTTTTAATTGCCTAATTATCTACTCCAGTGCAATAATAATGCCTTTAATATTTCTTCTTCTAATACAGGAAAAGGTATTCCAGTCTGTGCTAGAAAACCTCCTAACCCTTTTTTTGAAAGCTAAGTTGCAGTTCTCAGTATAGTCTTGTACTTTTGTGAGCCAGCTCCATCTGTCATTGCACTTTTGTTCCTTCCACCTCCCTCTTTACCCAAATGTTACTTGTTTGTTCAAGGAGTACTTCTGTTTCCTTACTTTATCTTTTTTTCATGGGCACTTATGCTTTTTAAACCCATTTTAATACTTTTCAATAAATTGTTCTTTATTTCTCTATATGCCTTCTTATATGCCTCTGAAAAGTTCTGCCCTATTTCAGATCTTGCCATTAGCACCTCTGTTAATCTGCCAGGCTGTGCTGTACTGAAGAGTCAGAAAACAATCAATGCGTCTTTTCAGGCACTGACAGGAAGAACTGCCTTGGGCACACTCAGCAGAACAGGAGTCCAAGAGGTCAACAAGAAGAAGATTTGAAGAGGACTCCTAGGCACTAAATTCCTACCTAGAAATCCTGTGATCCCTTTTGTGCTTCTTTTATTGACATGATCAAGGTAAAGTTAACAATTCTTATGAAAAACTCACAATTTCACACACCATGAGCGCACACGATATTTCAAGGTTTCATGTTCAGAAGCACTAAAATGGATATCAAAATACTTCTATTTTTGTATCCAAGATCAGAATTCTCCGTTTTTCTACACCATACTTGTTTATGCCCTTCAGCAAATCTAGCTTTCAGCCTTATTTTTTATTAAGGCATCAACTCGTTCTGAAATTTTGACGCATCACCAATAATAATGCTACTTTATTTTTACTATAAGATAGCAAAAAATTGTTCACGGTGTTCAGGATTTTAACTATTCTTCTGTGATTATGGTCAGATATAATCATCTTGAGAATTTATTTAAAATATTTTTTTCCTGGGAAAACCAAATAATCATCTAAGAAAATAGACAACAAAACAGCAACAACAACATCATCAACAACAAAAACATGTGATTTTTAACATTAAATCAAACTGTTAAATCCATATAAATTCCCGGAGTAATAGAATTCCTCCACAATCCATTTCAATAGTGAATCTCAATTGGTAATTAACCACACTACTCTCTACTACTCAATCAGTGATTAAGGGAAACGAATAAAAGTTTTGTATATGACTTAAGGCAATCAGGAGCTAAATAGCAACATTTAGCACTTAAATGCATAATTGGTCTGGAAATTTTTGGTCTGGAACTTTGATTAGTTTTATGTATATGAGGGATAGAAAAGAGAGTTATATATGCCTTCCAATAATGCTTCTTGCTAATAATCATGTAAGGAGACCCTTTAATAAGAATAAATATTTATGTTCTGAGAGATGTCTCAGCAGTTAAGAACACTGGTTGAAATTGTAGAAGATTAAGGTTCAATTCCCAGCATCCATGTGGCAGCTAATAACTGTCCTACCTCTAGTTCTAGGGGATCCTTCCTCCTCTTCTGACCTATGTGGGCACTGCACTACATGGTGCACTTACATACATGCAAGCAATACTCTCATAAACATAAGTATTAATAAGATAATAATAAACAAGATTTTTAAAAAAGAATACATTTTTATATGCACACTGAATGCTAAACCTGCTTCAGTAGGTTCTACCATCGCCAGATCATTATTATACAGGCATGCTGAAAGCAGCCAAAAATATAGTTTTTGTAAGCATTAGTTTTTGTAAAAGATTGATGATAATTTTTGTGACAAGCCCAAATTCAAAATGATAAGTAATGCTGGATAGTAGTTCAAAGAGAGCATTTGATGAGAAAAGTCTTCTATATGGTTTTGGAGATCAGAACTTTTGTTTAGTCATGAAGCCAATGATTTGACAAAATAAAGAGTACATACTGGAAAAGAAAAATATATGCCCAGAAAGAGCACATCTGTACTTTATTTTCAAACCACTTATTTTCAAATATAAAGTCATCACCATTTACCAATAACTTTAAGTCACCTAACTTATATACATTAGCTTAAAACAAACTCATTCTTCAGTGAAGATAAATCTTAAAAACAAACAGGGACTGGAGAGAGGGATAAGTGGTGAAGAGCACTGACTACTCTTGGGAAAGACCAGGGTTTGATTCCCAGCACCTACATGACAGCTAACAACTGTTGGTAACTCCAGTTCCAATGGATCCGATGCCATGGGTGCACTCACATACATGCAGGCAATACACTCATACAGATAAAATAAAAATAATAAATAAAATTTAAAATAAACAAAAACCCCAAGTGAACCTGGGACCAGTTCCAAAATTATGCATACATACTACTTTAGAAATCCAGTGTTTGAAGTCAATAGTGAAGCTCGTATCTTCAAGGAGTAAACTGTGTGTAGCAGGACCAAACCCATGCCAAATGGCTTTTGCAGGTGTGTTTTATTACACTTTTTTGCATGTTCACTTGCATTTTGGAAAGTGTTGCAAGAGACAATTTCACTCCTTAAGGCATAGTCTAAGCTGTAGGGTGGAGTGGTCGCTAAGCAACCTTACCAAGGAGAACATTAAGTGCCAGATTTTCCTCATTTAAATCTGTTTGAGAGCAAGAGAAGTGAGAGATTTTTATGGGCAGAAATTTTCAAGTCGATTTGGCTAAACTAAGCAGACTGCAATTTGTATGCCTGAAAACTTGTCAGATTGACAAAGGCCAAAATAACACAAAATGCTTGAACAAAATTATGGTTCCTACTACAAGGAGGACTTTTCTTAAAATAGGAGACTCAGTTTTATTCTTAATAAAAACCATATTTTTCAAATATTCGAGTAGAGTCCATATTTGGTGTATTTTATTCCATTCCACTAATACTCTAAAAAAGGTTATGCCAGTTTTCTATTCTACTTTGTTTTAATCCAAACCTGTCTTAGATAACTACATAGAAAAGCTTTACTCCTTTTTGTCACATATGTATGGAAAAAAATCTCTAAGTAATAGGCTCCTGGCATTAACAGCACAAGTTAAGGAAAAGCAAATTAATAGATTTTTTATTTTAAAACCTATAAAATATTATTTTTACTTTTATTATGGTTTTTAAAAATAAATTATTCCTTTGTTTGAATATATAATTTTAACTATTATATTCCTCTGATTATAAATTAATATTCATAATTTTAATTTGGGATTGATACAAATAGTCATAATTTATATTCCTTTCAATGTAATATTTTCATGAAATACTAAGTTTAAGAAAAAAATCTGGCTTAGGGGTTATAGTTTACTAATGTTATTACTGTATGTAATTCATTATTAAAATACACATGTAATAATTTGGTTTATTTTATTAAATAGAGTAAATTGGTGCATAACCATTTGTACATTTAATGTTAGCAAGAATTTAGGGTGTTTCTAATTTGGACTGTTAAAAACAATTTTGCTTTGTTATAGTTACAAATGTTTCCTTGTGATCCTGTAAAAATACCCCTAAGAACATGTCAGACTAATACTAATTAAATCCTCAGCTTACAATAGACTAAGTAATTAACATTCTAACCATAAAACAAATGTCCTAATTGTTCAAATTTTGTCCAAGTTTGTTATAATCTATTTTTCATCTTTGCTACTATAGCAAATCAATGTGTAATTTATTTAGTTGTCATTGGCATTTACATGAATATTAAATTAATTAAATATGGAGACATGGGGATATAATATCTGTCTGATGAATACACGTGGACAGTGGTTTGGGAAACATATATTTCCACAAGTGTACAAAGAGTTGAGAGCAGAATATCAGGTGACTTTCTCTATTGCTCTGCCCTCTGTTACATTTAAACAGGGTCCTCAATGTGCTGGAAGCTTGAATTTGAGCTAAGGTGGCTGGCCAGTAAGCTGTTGGGTTCTGCCTATCTCTGCCTTGCCACCTTAGGTTTTTGTATAGGTGCTGAGGATTCAAAGTCAGATTTACATGCTCACAGAGAAAACACTCTTACACACTAAACCACCTTCTTAGCCTTAAATGTGGTTTTGGGTTACATGATTATGTTTAATTTTCTGTCCCTACATGGGATACTATTAACTTCTATGCACAATACTAAAGAGGCTTTTAAGAATTTGCAATCATTTATCCTTTGTCCTACCTGACATGAAGAAAGTTCCACGAAAGTTTGAATAAGAACTTTGGGTACTTAAGTGAAAAAAAACAAACAAACTCAGATCCAAATGTCATAATCCACCTTGATGGCATGTAATGTGAATAAGAAACAGTTTGCTCTTTAATCCACAATTAATTTTTATTTATTTTTATTTTTTTATTTATTTTTATTTTTTGGTCTTTTCGAGAAAGGGTCTCCCTGTAGCCCCAGCTGTTCTGGAACTCACTCTGTAGACCAGGCTGGCCTTGAACTCACAAAGATCCTCCTGCCTCTTCCTCCCAAGTGCTAGGATTAAAAGCATGCACAACCACGCCCCCTTCTTTTTCACAAACAATTTTTAAAATGTGATCTGGGAGCTAGTTCATTTTAAGATTAAGGAATTGATTAAAAAAACCCTTGTGCAATGGTTTGTCATTTTATTCCTATGGTGAATATTTGTGAAGAAAATCTAAGTAGAGTTTATGTTAATTTATCCGTTTTATTTCTTTTGGTAAATTCTATGTAAGAATCCTGCCCAGTGAGATCATTATATTACACAACATTCTGTTTTGTTTCACATTTCAGGAGGACATCACTGTAAATATATCAGGTCCTGGGTTTGTTTGTTTATTTATTTATTTATTTATATTTATTTATATTTATTTTATATGTATGAGTCTTTGAGTATATTGCCTGCATGTATGTAATTACACCTGTGCTATATACTACACATGGGGTCAAAAAAGCCTCAGATCCCCTGAAACTAGAATTATGGACAGTTTTTACCTGTCATGTAGGTCCTGGCAATGGAAACCAATTCTGTAAGAGCAGCCAGGGCTCTGAACTGCTGAGTCATCTCTCCAGCCTCCTAGGGGCTGATTTTGTTTATTTTGAGTCTTATTCTATTTTTTTTAAATGTACCCATTTTATTTTTTTATTATTATTTTTATTGGTGCTTTGTGCATTTCATACATCATTTTCCAATTCAGGTCAGGCATATTTCCCTTTCCCTTCCCCCCTACCCCCACCCCATCCCAGATCATGCATTTTGCCATAACTGTCCTGCATCTTTCTCTCAGTTTTTTTTTTTTTCATATTTTAGCTATAAGTGATGATCCATGAGTACAAGCATCCTTCATATGAAACCAATTTGCAGGCTGTTGTGCCCAAACCCCCACAGCCCCACCATCCAGCGGGGGGTGAGGGGTTGTATGTTCAATCAAGTTGATCAAATGAGTGTCCAGACTACATTGCTGTAGTTTCACCATTCACCCCAATCACAGCCCTTACATTCTACCACGCCCCCTCTTCCGCAGATTGTTCCCTAGGCTTAGGAAAGGGGCACAGGTGGATGAGAAGCAAAACAGTCCACTCTCTCTGGAGCTGTTGTCTTGGACTCTGGTCAATTCTGGCTGTTTCCTTTCATGGGCTGACAGTTTGTCCAGGAATAACCTTTCGATCCTACTAATGAAGCACAAGCAATTAGATATATAGGTATTTAAAACATTTTTTTTTAATTTTTTTATTTTATTTATTTCGGTATGTATATCAATGTACTGTCTGCATGCAGGTTTGTGCACCCGTGTCGTGCAATGCCGCGGAGGTCAGAAGAGGGTGTCGGATTCCCCTGGAACTGGAGTTCTCCTGGAACTGGAGTTTCGGACGGCTCTCGGCCGCCATGTGGGTGCTGGGGATCGAACCCGGGTCCTCTGCAAGAGCGGTCGGCGCTCTTAACCGCTAGGCCATCTCTCCAGCCCGATATATAGGTATTTAAACAGCACTAATAGTTATGGTAGGTTACTTTGGTATAGACACATATGTTTGGATGATATGTTAATCCATGAATTACATTTTTTCCCTGTTAAATATGACAGGGTCTTACTGTGGCTTATAACATCTCCTAACCTGTAGAGGATGTAAACTTGTGGCATCAGCCATGGGTTATTCCTCCAAGGAGAGAGCCAATAGCCAATTAGGTTTGGGATATACAGGCATATGGCTGCCTCTGCTGCACAGTATTTCCAGGCAGGTGAGGTGTAGCTGGTGCTGACAGTGGAGTCTTGCTTGACTCAGGGAGACCCGTATTTGCTTTATGGGTTGAGTGGCCTTTGGTAACACTCTGTGGTATTCCAGAGGCCATCTGTACACTTGCATGTGTGGTCTCAATACATCTTTCCCATCTTAACATCAGGTCTTTGGCAGCAGGGCCTTATCACCTCTCTTCTTGCAGGTATCCCAGTTTAGAGGCAAGGAGCCTTTACCTTTTGTGGGGCCTTGGGTCCCCTGGCCAACATCTCCCTTGTAGAATAATCCATTGCTGATGTCAGAGCTCCTGTATTAATATATTTTGCTTAAGTGCATAGCTTAAGGACTTTAGTATTATATTTGGTTCTGAACAGAGAATAATCCTTTTCACAGTTCTTATGTCTATTAGTCAATTAAAGAAGGTAGTTTTACCGGTTTTATAAGAGATTACCTCTATAATAGTTGTCTCCAATTTACAGTTAGAAGAGACCTCATCATCATCATATTTCTCCTTTTTCTATGGAGGGAGGCAAGAAAGTCTCTTATATCAAAACCTTGCTGCACCTAGAAGGTAAGTTTCATTAGGACTCATTATAAATAGTTGTTACAAGTAGGATCCACAGAGGGGTTCGATGTTTATAGCAACCTGAGGCTTTTCTTCTTTTCCATATTCAGACAGGTCATCCTTTCAGTTGGCACTTTCTGGTACATCCTACTAAATGCAAAGCTGTATCTTTTCTTTCTCAGCCATTAAGTTGGTGACATTTTGTCTTGTTGGGACCCACAAATCTTTTCCTGTATTTAGTTTTAGGATTTGAATTGCAAGGTTTTTGACAAAAAGGTTTCATGTCTATCTGTATCCCCCCTTTTTTTTAACCCATGAATCTCCAGAAGACAGTTGTATTAGAGTGGAATCAAGGCACAGATTTCATCAAATTCACCCATGTTGTTTTGGGTGACTATATATGATTAACTAGGGAAGCAAACTTAATTTTTATGTTAAATCACCTTAAAGAGAATGCTACAAGGTGATACTGTACAACAGAGAAATTACAGAGAACATTTGTATGTGCCAATCCCAAAGTTATTGCTCTACACATTTTATGTAAAACAAATGTGGATGACAGCGATTTATATCTCCATTTAACTCAGATGCATTACCGTTTTTATCAGAGTCTGTAAGCCAATATTGTTTAATATACACATATTTACTTTTACTAAATCCTAAGACACCATGTTTCCTGTAGACAGTGTCTAGGTTATTCTTTTTTTTATCTATAGAATTTGATATAATGTCTATTTTATTTCATTTATATCATAGTTTGTTGAGCTCCGGCTGTTGAGCTCCGGCTGCCCTCCACTTCCCGATTCTCTTGCCTCAGAGTACTTGGACTTCAGGCATGTTTCACCTGTTTTTTTATCCTCTTTTAATATTATACATTACTATAAAATTATGGAATTTATAGATGTTTTCCAGTTCATAGAGACAACAGGGATTTTTTTAATTTTTATTTTATTTTATTTATTTTTGTATGTGTACGAATGTACTGTCTGCATGTAGGTCTGTGTACCCATGTCGTGCAATGCCGCCGAGGTCAGAAGAGGGTCTCAGATTCCCCTGGAACTGGAGTTCTCCTGGAATTGGAGTTACAGGCAGTTCTTAGCCACCATGTGAGTGCTGGGGATTGAAGCCAGGTCCTCTGCAAGAGCAGTCGGTGCTCTTAACCGCTAGGCTATCTCTCCAGCCCAGACAACAGGGATTTTTAATGGTGTTTTCCATGTTTATATATTAAATACTTGTACTTTGACATATATTTCTGATGTTTTATGTCTATGATTTCATTTTGTTAGAGGATTATATACCCTGGCTAGCATTTTTTGAACATTTTCCAGGCTTAATAATTTAAAAAAAAATTTTTCTCTTATGTTTGCAATTTAGTTCATTTTAATTTTTTTATGAACACAGTGTGATTTTTTTATTTATTATTCTTTATGTGTATGAGTGTACTGTCTGCATGTAGGTTGATGCACCTGTGTCATGCAATGCTGCAGAGGTCAGAAGAGGGCGCTGGTACTGGAGTTAAAGATGGTTCTTAGCCGCCATGTGGGAGCTAGGAATCAAACCCATGTCGTCTGCAAGAGCAGTCGGTGCTCTTAACCGCTGAGTCATCTCTCCAGCCCCCCATTTTAATTTTTATTAATGCTTTTTTTCTCACATTCTGCAATTAACATATTATTTCAAACTATTTAGTTCTTTAGTTAGTCTGATAATTTCTTAGCATCAAACCATGCTCACCATAGGCAAGAAGTTTACCCTATTTACCCCGTAGATACATCCTTATAAAAAAAAGTTTTTATTTATAATAATTCACCACCATTAAGTTTAAGATAATATGTTCAACCTCAAGTTCTTATTTCTCACACATGGATCATTTGGATGTGAATTTGCCCATTTCTAATCTTTTTGTCTCTTTCAGATATTACTCTCCAATTTTAATGCATTTGATCATAAGATCTGAATTATTTCAGTTAGGTTTAGTTGTTCTTAGACAACATGCAGCTAATTATTTTTTAAATAATAAATGTGCTTAAACACTTATATTACATTTGTATATAAGGCAGACCATGCAGATGTAAAGAATTTCCCTAACATTAACTTTTTGCCAGGTCTTAACCAATCAGGATTTCCCTCATTTGCATGGAAGAAATTGCACAGTGAGAATTGGAAGGTATGAACTTTAGTTGAAATGAAGATATCTCCTAAATAACAGCTGCCTCAGCCCATTGTTCAGATGGACCATTCTGTTGCTTCACTTGCTTGCTGGTTCCTGAAAACATGATCATTAAACTTGATTCTTATATTCTGGTCAGATTTAGATGAATTTATTCACTGTCAGCAAATGTTCTATCACATTAGTGAAAGTTCAGGAAGACCTCACCAGTGTGGCCAGTGATCTGAAGCATGTTTATCACTGCCTTTAGGAGTGAGAGACCTAATCTCCTCTATGTCAGACCATTGGAACTCTCTATTGAGAATTGGGGACCACAATTTCTAGCCTATACCATCTCTCTATTTTTGTATACCAATCTTATAGCCCTCAACATTGTAGAGACCTTACCTCTTCATAACTTTCAGTGCAAAGATCTTGTCCCCTAAAAACTGAGGCTATCTGGCTGAGGCAACTCATTGATGGGATTTGAAGGGCTTATAAATGGTGGCCTAACTTCTTCACCTATAAAGGAGAGAAGACTGTTTTCTCTCAGTTCCATCTCTATTCCCAATGAATAGGAGATAGATGCTGTTTCTAGGAGGATCTCTTTACATTCTTCACTGATATCTGGCTCTGAACTTAATCCTAGTTCCCTAGATTGAGTACAACAGACAACAGCTTCTAGGCAAATCTTTGGAAATAAATGGATATTCCATTCCATATTCAATAGTTCTTTTTTCACTTCTCTGGACAGCCCTCCTGATACCTTATTAATATGTAGATTTCTGTGACATCAATTTGATGAGTCTTGATCTTTCCAAACATGGATTTGCAACAAGTGTTCTTCACCACTAACTGTTGGCCTTAACCTCAGAAGTTACTTTCAAAAGATGGAACTGTTCTTTTAAGAGGTATACCTGAATTCTCTTCAGGACTCTGTGTAAGGAGATTATTTCAAGAATGCAGGTTGCCTCTTTTGGAAAGTTGAACCTCAAGTCCCTTGTCAATGCCTTAGGCCCCTTTGAAAGACTTTCAAACCATTCAAAATCACCATTGAGATATATTTTTTATTGAAATTTAATGTATTTCATACAAAACAATTTAATCATCTTTATACTCCATTCCCATCCTCACCCTCCCATAGCCCTATCTACTGGATTATATGCATTGATTCAATTATGTTAAGGCTTATAGAATCAAATTAGTGTACCCACATCCCCCTCAGTGCAAGTCATCCCCAGGGGGGTCTAGTCAGCCTATCTTGAGTCACTCTTCTAAAGAAGATCAGCTCTCTGTCACCCAGCAGTATTCAACTGCCAATAGTTCTTCAGCTAAGACTAGGGTCTGCTGCCCATTTCCCCAGTTCTATGCTGGGTTTCTAATTGCTTGAATTTGCATAGGTCTTGTGCATGCTGAAGTCTGATGTGTACAAGGTCTCGGGAGGCTGTACGACAGTCTCCATATTGTCATGCACCTCCTCGCCTGGCTCTTACTGTCTTTCTGTCTCCTTTTCCACAATGGTCCCTAGGTGGTACATTTTATCATAAGAATCTGTCTAAGGGCCCATATTCTATAGATTTATTCTTTATACTTTGGCATATTGTGTTCATTGACATATATTTTAAAGGGGAGGGGTAAAATTGATCTTCAGACCCTAAAAAAGAAAGATCTTGTGTGCCTTTGTAAACTGATCTATTTTTAATGGAAGTTTCCAGACTAGGAAACAGACTTAAAATAAAATCTTCAGTTTGGAAAAACAAAAGACCCCGAATAGCCAAAGCAACTCTGGGTAAAAAGAGCAATACAGGGGGGATCACCCTACCAGACATCAAACTAGACTACAGGGCTATAGTCATAAAAACACCCTGGTACTGGTTCAAAAACAGACCAGTTGACCAACGGAATAAAACTGAAGATCCAAACCTGAGCACATACAATTTCAGCCATCTCATTTTTGATAAGGAGGCCAAGAAGACCCATTGGAGGAAAGACAGCATCTTCAACAAGTGGTGTTGGCAAAACTAGATCACCACCTGTAGAAGAATGAAATTAAACCCCTAACTCTCACCCTGTACAAAAGTCAATTCCAGATGGATCAAAGACCTCAACGTGAAATCCAAAACTCTGGAAGTGATAGAAGAGAAACTTGGCAGCAGACTACAAGACGTAGGTGTAGGAAAAGACTTCTTAAATCAGACAGCAGCTGCACAAGAAATAAGATCGACAATTGACAAATGGGACCTCATTAAACTCAAAAGCTTCTGTACATCAAAGGAAACAATAAAGGAAGTGAAGAGAAAACCCACAGAATGGGAGGAAACCTTCACAGCAGATACATCTGACAAAGCATTAATCTCCAGAGTATACAAGCTACTCAAAAAACAAAGAAGAAAGAAAACAAATGAATCACTCAGAAGATGGAGCAAAGATCTGAACAGAGACTTCACAGAGGAGGAATTAGAGATGGCTGAGAAACACCTTAAGAAGTGTTCAACATCACTAATAATTAAGGAAATGCAAATTAAAACCACCTTAAGATACCACCTTACTCCAGTAAGACTGGCTAGGATCAAGAAAACAAATGATGCCAAGTGCTGGAGAGGGTGTGGGGAAAGGGGAACACTCATCCATTGCTGGTGGGAATGTAAACTTGTGCAGCCACTATGGAAAACAGTGTGGAGAACCCTTAGAAGACTCAAAATGATCCTGCCATTTGACCCAGTCATACCACTCCTGGGTATATACCCACAAGACTCATCTTACTGCAGAGATACATGCACAGCTATATTTATTGCCACTCTGTTCACAATAGCAAAAAACTGGAATCAACCCAAATGCCCCTCAACTGACGAGTGGATAGAGAAAATGTGGTACATGTACACAATGGAATTCTATGCAGCAGTAAAGAAAGACAACATCATGAACTTTGCAGGTAAATGGATGGAGCTTGAAGACATCATGTTAAGTGAAGTAACACAGTCCCAGAAAAACAAACGACAAATGGTATCTCTCATATGTGGACGCTAGTACCAATAACCCAGTTATAAATATTTCTTGTGGAGAGGGATGCATATTAAAAGAACAACAACAGAAAGATTGCATCAGAAGGCTGACTGAAATGGTGACTCGGGAGGGGTGGGAGGGGTGGGAGAGGGACACGGGTGTATATTCGATTGGTGCATGTTTAATTGACGTGAGTTCAACAAGTATCCAGTTTTGCCCAGACTCTGTCTACAGGATACATGGTGTTTTAGGACTTAGTAAAAGTAAATATGTGCATATTGGACAACATTGGTTTGAAGGCTGATAAAAACGGTAATGCATCTGAGTTAATTGGTGATATAAATTGCTCTTGTCCACATTAGCTTTAACTAAAATCTGTATAACAATTACTTTGGGATTGGTATAAACAAATGTTCTCTATAATTTTGCTGTCATATAGTATCACCTGGTAGCAATCTCTTTCACCTATAGGATGATTTAACTCAAAAATAAACTTTGTTTCCCAAGTTAATCACATACAGTAACCCAAAACAGCATGGGTGAACTTGATGAAATCTGTGCCTTGATTCCACCCTATAGGTATGTATAAAACAACTGCTTTTTTGAGACTCATGGGTCAAAAATAAAAACCTTAAATAAAAAAGGGGGATATAGATAGATATGAAAACTTTTTGTCAAAAAACCTTGCAACCCAAATCTTAAAACTAACTATGGGAAAGGATTTGTATGTTCCAACAGGCCAGAGTATCACCAACTTAATGGCTGAGAAAGAAAATGCAGCTTTGCAGTGAGTAGGATGTACCAGAAAGTGCCAGCAGAAGGATTGACTCCTCTGGGCATTGAAGGGAAGAAATGCCTCAGATTGCTGCAGACATCAGGCCCCTCTGTGGATCCTACTAGTAACAACTATTTTTAATGATTCCTAACGAAGCTTACCTTCTAGGTGCTGCAAAGGTTTTAATACAAGAGACTTTCTTAACCCCCCCCCATAGAATAAGGAGAAATATGATGATGATGAGGTCGTTCTCCAGCTGTAGATTGGAGCCAGCTGTTATAGAGGTATTCTCTTGTAAAATCAGTAAAACTGCCTTCTTTAATTGACTAATGGACATAGAAACTGTGAAAAGGATTATTCTCTATTCAGAACCAAATATAATGCTAAAGTCTCCTTAAGCTATGCACTTAAACAAAATATATTAATACAGGAGCTCTGACATCAACAATGGATTATTCTACCAAGGAGATGTTGGCCAGGGGATCCAAGCCCCCACAAAAGGTAAAGGCTCCTTGCCTCCAAACTGGGATATCTGCAGGAAGAGAGGCGATAAGGCCCTGCTGTTGAAGACCTGATATAAACATGGGAAAGATGTATGGAGACCGCACTTGCAAGTATACAGATGGTCTCTGGAATGCCAGAGAGTGTTACCAAAGGCCACTAAACCAATAAAGCAAATATAGGTCTCCTTGAGTCAAGCAAGACTCCTCCGTCAGCACCAGCTACACCTCATCTGCCTGGAAATACTGTGCAGCAGTGGCAGCCATATGTCTGTATATCCCAAATCTAATTGGCTATTAGCTCTCTCCTTGGAGGAATAACCCACGGCTGATGCCACAAGCTTACATCCTCTAATGGTTAGGAGATGTTATAAACCACACGAAGACCCTGTCATACTTAACAGAAGAAAATGTAATTCATGGATTAACATACCATCCAAACATCTGTGTCTATACCAAAGTAACCTACTATAACAATTAGTACTGTTTAAATACCTATATATCTAATTGTGTGTGCTTCATTAGTAGGATCGAAAGGCTACATATTATACTGTTTAAATACCTATATATCTAATTGCATGTGCTTCATTAATAGGATCGAAAGGTTATGCCTGGACAAGCTGGCAGCCCATGAAAGAAAACAGCCAGAATTGACTAGAGACCAAGTCAACAGCTCCAGAGAAAGTAGACTGTTTTGCTTCACATCCACCTGTGCCCCTCTTCTAAGCCTAGGGAACAATCTGCAGAAGAGGGGGCGCGGTAGAATGTAAGGGCTGCGATTGGGGTGAATGCTGAAACTACAATAATATAGACTGGACACTAATTTGATCAACTCAATTGAACATACAAGCCCCCCTGCTGGATGGTGGGACCCATGAGCTGTGTGGGTTTGGGCACAACTGCTCGCAAATTGGTTTTACGTGAAGGATGCTTGTACTCACATATTATCACTTATTGTTAAGAAAAATGAAAACAAAACAAAAAAACAGAAAGATGCAGAAAAGTTATGGCAGAATGCATGATCTGGGATGGGTAGGGGTGGGGTGGGGGGAAGGGAAAGGGATATATGCCTGAACTGAATTGGAAAATGATGTATGAAATACACAAAGCATCAATAAAAAAAATAATAAAAAAAATCTTCAGTTTCCAGACTAGGAAGCAATCTTAAAATATATTCTTTTAAAAAAATACTTTCATTGATTATTTGTGTATTTCATCTATTATCTTTCAGTCCAATTTAGACACATTCCCCTTTCCCTTTCCCCACCCCACCCCTTTTCATGTCTTCTGCCATACATGTCTTGCATCTTCCTCTCAGTCTTTCTAATGTTTTTCACTGCAGAAGCTTGTTGTTTTGGGCAGAATTTAACTGTATCAGTCAGTTCTTTGACCAGCCTTTATGTTGTTGTTTTTCCCTCCCCTTTGTATTGCTCCGACATATGCCTATATAACCATTACATATGTATCAAAATTATGACTTCTGAGAATAAAATGTACATTAATTCCAAAATACATATAGGCATTCACATTTTCCCCCTTTAATTTTATATTACTCTAAAATATGAATACGTACCTTCCACCCATATGCAGTAATTACAGAGTCTGTAAATAAGTGGCAGTTCGATTCTAGAGCCCATTAAGAGATTTACTTTAAACCAGACAGTTGTTTTCAGATGAAAAGAAATATAATAGTAATGTTGCTCAGCTTGCCTTTCAATAGGGAATTTGGTGTTAGCATCCACAAATGAGGGAAAACATTTTCAGTTTCTTTTTCTGGGACTGTGTTACTTCACTTAGCATAATGGCTGCCAGTTCCATCCATTTACCTGCAAAGTTCATGATGTCATCTTTCTTTACTGCTGAATAGACTTCATTGTGTAGATGCACTACATTTTTGTTATCCACTCATCTGTTGAGGGGCATTTGGGTTGGTTCCAGCTCTTCCCTATTGTGAAGAGTGCTATAATAAACATAGATGTGCATGTATCTTTTTGGTAGGATGAGTCTTGTGGGTATATACCCAGGTGTGGTATGACTGGGTTAGGTGGTAGGCACATCTTGAGTCTTTTAAGGGTTTTCCACACTGCTTTCCATAATGATTGTATGAGTTTACATTCCCACCAGCAGTGGATGAGTGTTCCCCTTTCTCAACAACCTCACCAGCATTTAGTATCTTTTGTTTTCTTGAACTTAGCCAGACTTATAAGAGTGAGATGATATCTGAGAGTGGTTTTAATTTGCATTTACTTAATTATTAATGATGCTGAACACTTTTTAAGATGTTTCTCAACCATCTTTTCTTCCTCACTGGTGAAGTCTCTGTTCAGCTCTTTACTCCATCCTTTGAATAGGTTATCACCATTTGTAAAACAAAATTAAACCCCTACCTCTCACTCTGTACAAAAATCAACTCCAAGTGGATCAAAGATCTTAATGTGAAACCTGAAACCCTGAAGGTGATAAAAGAAAAAGTTGGCAGCATCCTTCAAGACATAGGCATAGGAAAAAACTTTCTAAATAAGACAGCAGTTGCACAGGAAATGAGGTCAACAGTTGACAATTGGGACCTCATCAAACTCAAAAGCTTCTGTATAGTGAAAAAAACAAGGAAGTGAAGAGAAAAGCCACAGAGTAGGAGGAAATCTTCACCAGTGATATATCTGACAGAGCATTAACATCCAGAATATATAGACTACTCAAGAAAACAAAGAATTAAAATATATTCTTAAGTACTTTCCAACCTGACTTGTTCTGTTGAAGCCTTTCTAAATAAAGAGAAGTCCATTGGATATCCCAGATACAAAGAGTCTAAAAAGAAAAAGAAGAAAAAAACAGTGTCTTCCTTCTAATTTCAGTGTTTTCTTTCTGCGTATGCCTGTGGTTGATGATTCTGCCACCTTTCTCAGATATTTGACACTTTTTTGTTGTTTGTCTTTTGTTTTCTAACATGAGCTTAGTGCCAGCAGTGCTTCATGGAGCTTCCAAGTCTTTGAGACAGATTGGGACTTCTGGGGCATCCAGTGTCATGGAAAGCTTTCCCAGTGTCCCTAGATATTTGTCTCCTAGGTGATTCCAGATCTTGACAAGTTGACAATCAACACCATCATAGATGCCAGTTTTAGTATTCTAGCTTACTCTTCTGTTTCCATCTGCTTTGCTAGGTCCTTTAATTCATCTATATTGTCCAACCATCAAAGAAACTTTAGTATGAAATATGAAAAGAAGATCCTATATCAACTTTCAGATTTATGTCAGCATGTATATGAGAATACATGGGGCTGCCACCACCCTGTGCTTTCTGCCCTTAAGATCCAGGCACAACTGACTCATTCAGATCGAAGCCCACTCTCAGTCTTAACAATTGCATAAAAAACAGTATTTGGAAGTACCTCCTGCCTATCTCTTTTATCCTTTGGGAGATGGTCTTCAAGGAAATCTCTTTTGAGAAACAGATCCCATTGGTAGCAATGACTTTTATAAAATGGACATAATCTGGACCAATGACTTTTAATTTACCTCCACAAAGCCATGTGGTCTTGGTTCTTTTGACCTGGGCACCTAATCACCTCTCCTTTGCAACTTCAATTTAGCACTCTATCAAAAAAGATAATGAGTGAATGTAGATACACTCGACAAGGCACTGAGACCAATCAACTTCATTGCACACAGTGAAGACTAGGAAGGAAGCATGTCATGTGAATGAGATAGTCTAGAATTAGACATGAAAAGTCTGTTAAGATAAGGGTGAAGACAAATTTGTACTTCCCCAATTGAAGCTACAGAAACAATTATGAATAAAATTGTAGTTCATGTCTGACTCAAGGACTCAGTTGCAGAAACATAGCTCCAGAGACAATTCCTGGCGACAGATGGTTCTAAGAGATATCTAGGGGAACAAGTGTCTTCTAAATTTGGGCCCACTCTTAGAAAATAAATTCAAGACTCATGCTTTTTGTTTAGCTATTTTTCTTGTTGGTATAGTAACATCACACCTCTTTGCAAAATTCTAAACTGAACCAGTGAAAAGAAATTAAGAACCTTCCTAGTTATACTTTTCCTCATTCTAAATCTTACACATATGCCAATAACCACAGTATATGGATATTTCTGACCAAATTAGGCTCACCAAACCTGGAAACTGCATATTCATATCAATCCCTCAAAAGTCTATCACTAGAACCTCATTTTATACAAAGCCCCCCATCATTAACCTCCTAAATGACCATAACTTTTGCAGCTACTCAATAATCAAACATATAATAGTAAATAGTGTACAGACTACATTTTCAATAGAGTTCTACAATCAAACTGAATCATAACCTATTTACATGGGCTCAAAACATTTCAATCCTACTCTTTTCTAAACAGTGCTTTAACCCCCTATGGGATAGCCATGTCTTCCACCTCTATAGGCACATTTATCATTCAATATTTTTTATTGCCTGCTTACATTCTGAGGACTGTACATATTTTAATATGAGACCTGGGCTTATATTTACCTCCAAATCACCTGGATTGGAACATAGATCCTGCCTTCTTTCTCTCCCTAAATCATATTTAATAATATCTTTACCATTGTATCTCTCTGACCTGAACTAAAGGAGGAGAGCCTATTTCATCAATAGTGGTTCTTGTCCAGATACTCTCCATAAATAATGAAATAGGAGAGGGGAATCTTATGAACTCCAGTTTTTTTTTTAATTTTTTTATTAATTTTTATTTATTTCTGTATGTGTATGAATGTACTGTCTGCATGCAAGTCTGTGCACTCGTGTAGTGCAACGCCGCGGAGTTCAGAAGAGGGTCTCTGATTCCGCTGGAACTGGAGTTCTCCTCGAATTGGAGCTTCAGACGGTTCTCAGCCGCCATGTGGGTGCTGGGGATCGAACCCGGGTCCTCTGTAAGAGTGGTCAGCGCTCTTAACCGCTTGGCCATCTCTCCAGCCCTCATAAACCACATAACTGTGCTAGCCAAAGAACTTCTGATAATACAGGAACAGTTCAATTCAGTTGTAGAAATTGTATTTCAAAACTGTAAAGCCCTGGATTTGCTGGCCACTGCTCAAGACAGAAAGGGTACTATACTAAAAAATAAATAAATAATTCCTTTTCACGTACAAATAAGAGCAAGAAACAAAATTCCACCAGATGCACGATCACATTTTGGGAGAAAGAAAACAATCAAAAGAGGGATCTGACTGGAGTGAATTAAAGTCATTCTTTTGGCCATGGTTTTCACAGAGACTTCCATTTCTAAGAACATTCATTACCATCTTTCTACTTACTGTATTTGGTCCTTGTATTTTAAAGTTACTTGTTAAATTTCTTACTTCTGACTTTCAACTGTTCCGCCACAAAATGGTGATTCAGGAAGGCTTTCTACCCCTGCCCTCTGAAGCCTCATTTCCTTTAAGCTCCCTGGACAAGACAACACAGATCTTCTACTAAAACTGACTGTATATACACAACCCAATGGAGCCTCTGAATGAGTAAAAAAAGGTCCTCTCCTGCATTGAGATAGTCAGCTTCCAAAGAGGCAACCTATAACCAGCTTCTCAAGTTTCCTTTTCCTGACTGTTGCAGGGAAATGTAGAGAGTACATTATGAATGAGAACCCAGAATGGTCCTAGGCCTATCATGCAATTTCTACAGTGTGATTCTAGTGCAAAATATTCCCTAAGAAATCATGAAAGAAAACAATAACTCATTTCCAGGAAAATCTGCAGTGGTTTTTATAGTAATCAGTATTTTAATAGAAAAATGAATAAAATTATGTAAAATAATATTAGGTGGTAATATTTTATTCATTGAGTTTCATCAACTCTTAAATGAATTACTTTACTTGAAGAATCCAATATGGCTTCTAGTATATATGAAGCACTCAAGAACGACCAACTTATCCTATTGATACATGTCTGTGAAATATGTGAGATAAGATGCTAAGCATTAGCACTCACAAAACTTGGGATAATTTTGATAATTTTCTGCAACAATCTATTTTCCTGACTTCTTAAATCAAATGAGATTTAAAAACTGAAAACGAATGGCTGGTAATTATAAACCAATAGTGAAGGTGAAAAGCAAATATAATTTCAATACTTTCTCTCACTTGATTTCATGGTCTTCTTGTGACAGCAGACCAATAACCAACTGCTACTGTCAACCATGTAAAAAATCCATCAGGCAGTGTCTTCTCTGAGGGTTCTCAAAATATTTCAATTCCTGGAAACATCATGATCAACCACAACAGGTTGACCTTTATTTATTGTAAATAACCTACTTGAAGTAGACAGTACACTTGAAACAAGAAGAAAAGTATGGCTAAGTGAAGGAGACAAGCATGGGATTTTGGTCAGAAGATGTTAGTCCCAGTTTACAGGTTTAGAGAACAGAACAAATGTCATGAACCTTATGAACAGCCATGACTTTAAATATATTTCTAATGGCTTTTAGTGAGAAATAGGATACCCAGAAAATAAAGGGATGTCTATACTATTTAACAACATAGATGTTGATAATATATTAGATTAAAATGATGTTTGTCCCTGAAAAAAAAAAGAGCATAGTTGGAAAATTCTGAGTGAAACTGGAAATACTATTGTATGGCTATTGCAAAGGTAAGAAGGTGTTCAGTTACAGCAATGGAAATTTTAGGGCTGATGATTAAACCAACATTAAGTTATCTTTGTGAAATTTTGTGTTACTATATCTCACTCTTTACGGTATAGCATACAGTCATAACAATTAGAATTCTGAAACAATTCTTTGGGAAAATAAAGCAGTTACAAAGCGAGAGAAAAATCTTAAATACAATTGGTTGTGGCTCTTGGTATGAAAAACAAGAATTGCAGTCTTTCTTTTACTGTGCATCTTTTCTGTTCTTTTACTATGCATCCCTCTCCATGAGAAATATTTATATCTGGGTTGTTGGTACGAGCTCCACATATGAGGGACACCATTTGTCGTTTGTTTTTCTGGGACTGTGTTACTTCACTTAACATAATGTCTTCCAGCTCCATCCATTTACTTGCAAAGTTCATGATGTTGTCCCTCTTTACCGCTGCACAGAACTCCATTGTATACATGTACCACATTTTCTCTATCCACTCGTCAGTTGAGGGGAACCTGGGCTGGTTCCAGCTTTTTGCTATTGTGAACAGAGCTGCAATAAACATAGCTGTACATGTATCTTTGCAGTAAGTTGTGTCTTGTGGGTATATACCCAGGAGTGGTATGACTGGGTCAAATGGAAGGCTCATTTTGAGTCTTTTAAGGGTTCTCCACACTGCTTTCCATAGTGGCTGTACAAGTTTACATTCCCACCAGCAATGGATGAGTGTTCCCCTTTCCCCGCAACCTCTCCAGCATTTGGTATCATTCGTGTTCCTGATCCTAGCCAGTCTTATTGGAGTAAGGTGATATCTCAAAGTGGTTTTAATTTGCATTTCCTTAATTATCAGAGATGTTGAACAGTTCTTAAGATGTTTCTCGGCCATCTCTAATTCCTCCTCTGTGAAGTCTCTATTCAGATCTTTGCTCCATCTTTTGAGTGATTCATTTGTTTTCTTTCTTCTTTGTTTTTTGAGTAGCTTGTATACTCTGGAAATTAATGCTTTGTCAGATGTATCTGCTGTGAAGGTTTCCTCCCACTCTGTGGGTCTTCTCCTCACTTCTTTTATTGCTTCCTTTGATGTACAGAAGCTTTTGAGTTTAATGAGGTCCCATTTGTCAATTGTCGATCTTATTTCTTGTGCAAGTGCTGACTGATTTAGGAAGTCTTTTCCTACACCTACGTCTTGTAGTCTGCTGCCAAGCTTCTCTTCTATCACCTCCAGAGTTTGGGGCTTCACATTGAGGTCTTTGGTCTATCTGGAGTTGACCTTTGTACAAGGTGAGAGGTAGGGGTTTAATTTCATTCTTCTACAAGTGGTGATCCAGTTTTGCCAACACTACTTGCTGAAAATGCTGTCTTTCCTCCATTGTGTCTTCTTGGCCCCCTTATCAAATATGAGGTGGCTGAAATTGTATGAGCTCAGGTTTGGATCTTCAGTTTTATTCCATTGGTCAACTGGTCTGTTTTTGTGCCAGTACCAGGCTGTTTTTATGACTACAGACCTGTAGTATAGTTTGATGTCTGGTATAGCGATCCCTCCTGTATTGCTCTGTTCACTCCGGGTTGCTTTGGCTATTCGGGGTCTTTTGTTTTTCCAAATGAAATTGATGCATCAGAAAATGGACTGAAATGGTGAATTGGGAAGGGAGGATGGGTGGGAGAGGGACATGGGTGTATATTCGATTAAGGCATATTTAATTGACGTGAGTTCAGCAAGTACTCAGTTTTGTCTAGACACTGTCTACAGGATACATGGTGTTTTAGGACTTAGTAAAAGTAAATATGTGTATATTAAACAACATTGGTTTACAGACTCTGATAAAAACGGTAATGCATCTGAGTTAAATGTAGATATAATTTGCTGTTGTCCACATTTGTTTTACACAAAATCTGTAGAGCAATAACTTTGGGACTGGCACATACAAATGTTCTCTATAATTTCTCTGTTGTACAGTATCACCTTGTAGCATTCTCTTTAAGATGATTTAACACAAAACTTAAGTTTGCTTCCCAAGTTAATCATATATAGTCACCCAAAACAACATGGGTGAATTTGATGAAATCTGTGCCCTGATTCCACCCTATAGTTATGTATAATACAATTGTCTTCTGGAGACTCATGGGTTAAAATAAAAGGGGGGGGGATACAGACAGACATGAAACCTTTTCGTCAAAAATCTTGCAATTCAAATCTTAAAACTAACTATGGGAAAAGATTTGTTTGTTCCAACAGGACAAAATGTCACCAACTTAACGGCTGAGAAAGAAAAGATACAGCTTTGCATTGAGTAGGATGTACGAAAAAGTGGCAACTGAAAGGTTGACCCGTCTGAACATTGAAAGGAAGAAAAGCCTCAGATTGCCATAAACATTGAACCCTTCTGTGGATCCTACATGTAACAACTATTTATAATGAGTCCTAATGAAACTTATACCTTCTAGGTGCCACAACGGTTTTGATATGACTTTCTTGCCTTCCCTCCCGATAGAACAAGGAGAAATATGACGATGATGAGGTCGTTCTCCAACTGTAAATTGGAGACAACTATTATAGAGGTAATCTCTTATAAAACCAGTAAAAATGCCTTCTTTAATTGACTAATAGACATAAGAACTGTGAAAAGGATTATACTCTGTTCAGAACCAAATATAATACTAAAGTCCTTGGGCTATGCACTTAGGCAAATATATTAATGCAGAAGCTCTGACATCAGCAATGGATTGTTCTACCAGGGGGATGTTAGCCAGGGGATCCAAGGCCCCACAAAAGGTAAGGGCTCCTTGCCCCTAAGTTGGGATACCTGCAGGAGGAGAGGCGATAAGACCCTGCTGCCGAAGACCGGACATTAACATGGGAGGGATGTATTGAGACCGCACATGCAAGTGTACAGATGGCCTCTGGAATGCCAGAGAGTGTTGCCAAAGGCCACTAAACCAATAAAGCAAATACGGGTCTCCCTGAGTCAAGCAAGACTCCACCGTCAGCACCAGCTACACCTCACATGCCTGGAAATACTGTGCAGCAGAGGCAGCCATGTGCCTGTATATCCCAAATCTAATTGGCTATTGGCTCTCTCCTTGGAGGAATAACTCATGGGTGATGCCACAAGCTTATATCCTCTACAGGTTAGGAGATGTTATAAGTCACAGTAAGACACTGTCATATCTAACAGGGGGTAAAAATGTAATTCATGGATTAACATATCATCCAAACATATGTGTCTATGCCAAAGTAACCTACCATAACTATTAGTGCTGCTTAAATACCTAATATCTAATTGCTTGTGCTTCATTAGTAGGATTGAAAGGTTACTCCTGAACGAACTGTCAGCCCATGAAAGGAAACAGCCAGAATTGACCAGAGTCCAAGTCAACAGCTCCAGAGAGAGTGGACTGTTTTACTTCTCATCCACCTGTGCCCCTTTTCTAAGCCTAGGAAACAATCTGCGGAAGAGGGGGCATGGTAGAATGTAAAGGCTGTGATTGGGGTGAATGGTGAAACTACAGCGATGTAGTCTGGACACTCATTTGATCAACTTGATTGAACAAACAAACTATCACCCCCCACTGGATGGTGGGTCTGTGGGGATTTGGGCACAACAGTTTGCAGATTGGTTTTGCACGAAGGATGCTTGTACTCATGGATTATCACTTATAGCTAAAAAATGGAAAAAAAAAACCTGAAAGATACAGGACAGTTATGGCAGAATACATGATCTGGGATGGGGTGGGGGTGGGGGGGAAGGGAAAGGGAAATATGCCTGATCTGAATTGGAAAATGATGTACGAAATGCACAAAGCATCAATAAAAATTAAATTAAAAAAAAAAGAAAAACAAGAATTGTTTGGGTCTAAGGAAAATGAAGGGAAAGAATAAAGACTTTGTCCATAATTCAATCAATCTCAAGTACTCAGAAGAAATTGGAATATCAAGAGAAGAAATGGAGGCTGTAAAGATGGCTCAGTTGTTAAGAATACTTCCTGATCAAGCACAGGACCTGATCCTTAGCATCCTTGTAAAAAGTTGGATGTAATTACATGCCCAGGTAGCCCCAAAATTTCAGAAGCAAAGACAGAATTCTCAGGGTGGCTTAAGTTCAGCAACATGGCTTAAGTTCAGTGAGAAAGTCTGTTTAAGGAAGTAAAGCTCAGAATGAAAGAACAGGAGAACAGAAGTCCTCTTTTGATACTACACATGTGCATACCTGCACACACGTGCGTGTACTACTTTATATACATACATCACATACCCACAACCCACATGATCATACATGGACACACACAAACAAAAACAAAAAGAACTCAGTAGCAGGGGAAAATATGGATTTAAAATTAGGCTTGAACAAAGATTTACTATATGTAGATTTCTAATCATAAAAGTGCCTAACATTTCTTCAAATTGAATAAATTTGGCAAGGAACAAAATTGAAATAAAACCACTTTGGGTTTGAATAATACTATATGAGAAACAATGAAAGTATTCATTTTCAGATACTTTAAAGTAGTTCTTAAGTAATGTGCATAATTATTAAAATTCGTAGGATGGAGCTGGGGAGATGGCGTAAGCTGTTCTTGCAGAAGATCTAGGTTCAAATCTCATCACTCCCATATCAGTTAACAGTTCTCTGTTGACTCCAGTTCCAGGGGAATTTGACACCATCTTCTGACCACTTCAAGAACTGCACAACACAGTTCACTTACATACATGCAGGCAATACACTCATTCATCTATCTAAAATAAAAATAATAAATAAAATATTTTAATTTCTAAGAAATATGCTATGGAAATTGTAAACAGCATGTTACCAGAATAAATGAAAACTTTTCAAGATTCAGATGTTGAAGAATTACCTTTTAGATATGCAAGTTCTCTTATGTAAATTTATGGAGCAAGGACTTGTTTAATATATTTTTTATGTTTTAAAAAAAATGAAAGCTGGGACTGGAGAGATGGCCTAGCGGTTAAGAGCACCGACTGCTCTTGCAGAGGACCCGGGTTCGATCCCCAGCACCCACGTGGCGGCTAAGAACCATCTGTAACTCCAATTCCAGGAGAACTCCAGTTCCAGGGGAATCCGACACCCTCTTCTGACCTCCACCATTGCACGACACGGGTGCACAAACCTACATGCAGACAGTACACTCATACGCATACAAAAAAATAAATAAAATTTAAAAAAACATTAAAAAAAAACTTGCCCTTAGTAAAACTTTAAAAAAAAAAAAATGAAAGCTATTAAAACTATGAGTTTTTTTGCAATAATAGTTTTATGAATTTTTGTGCATTTAATACAGCACATTGTAATCATAGTTAGATCTCTCCCCTATGTGCACATAGCCCAAATATATCCCCACCAAATATCATGCACTCTGTCATATAGGCTAAGGCCTGTTGAGTCAAGTTTATATCCCAGGATGACCCTTGGTGTGAGTTCACCCACTGAAGCCTGGTTAGCCTATCTAGCCTCACTCCCTTAAAGAAGACCAACTGTCCCTTAGCAAACACTGATCCGTTGCCACTAGTTACCCAGCTAAGGTTGAGGCCTCCTGCTCATTTCCCCAGTTACATACTAGGCTTTGTCTTGAGTTTATATGGGTCTTATGGATGCAGTTGGTATTGCAGTAAATTCATATGAACAAGTTTCTAGCCTCCTGGAAAACTGTTTCCATATGGACATTCACTACCACTGGATGTTACAGTCATTTCAGCCTTCTTTCCACAATGGTCCCTGAACTTTGGAAGACAGAGGTTTTATATAAAAGTCCTTGGAGTGAAGAGGTGGCCCAGCCTTTAAGAGCACTGACTGCTCTTATAGGGGCCAGGGATTCGATTTCCAGCTCCCAAGTGATGGGTAACAACTGTCCATAACTCCACTTCCAGGGGATCTGATGCCCTCTTCTGACCACTGTGGGCATTGTACAGTATGAGTACACTTACCTATGTGCAAATAATACACTTTTACACATAAAATAAAATAGTAAGATAGTTAGGGACATGCCTTCTACAGCCTCTTATTTTCTAGATTGTAGCTTTCTATGTTAATCACCACTCTGTTGCATGAGGAAGCTTCAATGGTGAGAGTTTAGAGAGTCATTAATATTTTCTCAAACAATTTATTATGTTCTGTGAGTCTTAAGTATATAGGTTCCGGATAGTCCAAATGACTCCCCAAACAACATAGACTATATCTAGAGCCCTTGATTTCCTTCCAGAATTTGAATGTAAGACCTTACTGCTGAAGTAAGTACATATTTCCAACAAACAATTTGGAGCAATGGAGGTGGAACTGTCCGGGAAGCTGTCTTCCTGAAGACTAGCTCAGACAGTATCAAAGGATACTATGCAAGCTGCTATTATCAGTGGTACAATTCCTATAAGCCGCATAACAACAACAATGACTTGTACAGCAATCTCTTTTGGTCCACTATTGACACTTTTATGTGGGGTGTAATCAATAGGTATCTAATTGAACTTAAATAGCATTTTGAGGGGAGGGAACTCATATGTGGTACTGTACACATAGCTAAATACACATGGCTGGAGAGGTCATAGATCCTAAAGAAAATCCTACATCTGTCACATCTGTACACAAATCTAATTTCTAATTGTATGTTAAATATGTATTCTTATATTTACAGACAAGTATACCTCTCAACCCTTACCAAAGACACTTCTTTTGCAATCTATGGAGACTATTACAGACTTCCACAACTGCTCAAAGAGAGAATTATTGTCTGTAAGTCACTTAAGACTGAGTGACAGAAAATTTGTAAATCTCAGAAAATATTCGTTAATATTGTAGCTAAGGAGACTGGGATCATGTGTTCCCATCCCTCCCTGAACATTTCTAGACAGCTAACTTTGCTGGGGGAGTTATGTTCAGTGCTGTAGCCACTGATAACATGCCCATGCTTCTATAATAGAGCTCTTACTTTTGTTCTTTTAAGCGACCTTAATGAAACGCATTGACTTACACCCACAAAAAGACTGTAGAAAGGGAATGGTTTAAAAGGAGATCAGTGGAAGGGATAAGTGGTGAATATGATCTAAGTACATTATATAATTATAGGAAAACGATATAATGAAAAATATTACTATTCATGCTCAAAATATGTGAATTAAAAGCAAATAATAATGACAGTACAAAAACAGGAGAAAAGTCATAGTAACTTTGGAAGGAATGATATCTTATGAAATATCTTAGTTAAGTATCTTCAAATACAGATTATATCAACCTGTGCTTATATTGTATGTGAATCTCAAATTAATATATATTTAAAATATTTGGTGTGAATGAAGAAATAAAATTTATATTTGGATGTCAAAAATATGACCTAGAGAAAAACAAAATTTAAAAAAATGTCATGTTTATCACTGGGCTGTGTCAAGGGAATGTCAAATTGGATAACTGAATAAAACTAAGATATTCCCAAACTCTAAATAATTTTCATTCTGAGATAGAAACAGACACAGTGTGGAATGGCCTCCTAGGTAGTGAAAATATAAAAGCTTTTTTAAAAAGCAATTACAGTAATTTTATAGTCACAAAGTGGATGAGGGAAGAATCAAATCTCCCAGCTCTGCATGCTAGCTACATGGGAAAGAACGGGTTCGCCTGTCTGCCGTGATCACAGGTTTTATGCTATTATTGCCTGATAAATTCAAGCATACCAAATAGGAATAAAATGATAGTAGATGACCTCCTGTGGGACTCTGTGCACAGAAAATAGGGGATGAATCAGCCTGAATTGAATCGTGTTTCTCTCTCCCACAGATAAATATTGCATACTAAATCAGCTTGCGTGTACTCCTACTGCCTTCCCTTTAGCTTAATATATGCAGTGTCAAGTTATTTCAAACTGAGTATCGTTTGACTCTACGCACACAGTTTGTCTAAGGTAAAAATTGGAAACAGTTTAAAGTATAATGAAATTCCCTTCCCACTCCCACAATATTTCAGAGACTAGTGAGAAAAACTTGTGAGCTGGAACATTGACTTACCTGGTATTTCTAATACTACTTAGTGGCATGAAAAACCCAGAGACTTCACATTTTAATAGAACCTGTTAAAATATTTCACTGAGACATTTCTGTAAACGAAGACTTCCTTAAGTCATCTCAGTCCTCTGGGAAAAACTGTATTAGGTCACAGTTTTCAAAAAGGAGTTTTTACACTAGTCCTTGTAACATTGCCATGTACATATCTCACATCAGCAACATTATTTGAGAAGCACTCTTTCCATATCTCTAAATTAGGTGTGTGTGTGTGTGTGTGTGTGTGTGTATGTAACATATGTGTAGTGTGCCCTATAAGCAGGTAAAGGACACTGAATGTGAAGTTCTTAGAAAGAGTGCCCATGAAGATATAATTCAACCAACTGTATTCTTTTTCCTCTAAGGAGATAGTTTTGCTGTAAGGGAAAGAAAAGGACAAGTAAGAAACCAGGAGATTATAAACAATATACATAGCTTTCTAGTCAACTCCGTTTATTTATGCTGGTCAAGACATAGGGTAGAATGCCTCAAAAAGTCCTAGGACCCAGTGGTTCAAAAAAAAAAAAAATAACCAGGAAGTTTGGATAGCTGGCTCAGTGGTTCAGATCACTGACTCTGGTCTTGGAGAGGAACCAGTTTCTATTCCCAGTAGTTACATGGCAGCTAACAACCTTCTATAACTTCAGCCCCAGGGGCTCTTACACCCTCTCTAGGCTTCCACAGGTATTTCACAATATGGATGCACTTACATACATGCAGGGAATATACTCATACACATTAAATAAAAATAACAAATACAGAAATATTAAAAATTCCAAAAACTCATCTCTAATATAGAGATAGGTACATAGAGAAACTCTGATGTAAATTGGTCAATGAAGATAAGTACCTATGCTTTGTTATTGCCAATTCTCTTCCTAGGGATGACCTGACTCCATAGTTTGAAACAACTAGTGGCCATAGGTACAAGCTATACAACAAGAGAGGAGGAAAGCCTATAGGAGAGATTTTTTTTGACATGTAAATTCTGACCAAATATGTACACATAAGATAAATCTAAATTTTATTATGTTCTTCATCTTGATTCAAATAATGATGAACAATGAAGTCTTCATTCCAGAACTTTTGATTTTTTTTATAATTTTTTTAAAATTTATTTCTGTACGTGTATGAATGTACTGTCTGCATGCAAGTCTGTGCACCCGTGTCGTGCAACGCCGCGGAGTTCAGAAGAGGGAGTTCTCCTGGAATTGGAGCTTCAGACGGTTCTCAGCCGCCATGTGGGTGCTTGGGATCGAACCCGGGTCCTCTGTAAGAGCGGTCGGTGCTCTTAACCACTAGGCCATCTCTCCAGCCCCATTCCAGAACTTTTGATGAGCCTAGATAACTGGTGTTAGTAGCACACTACAATTTTGCTGTACACAGCAAGCTAAATTTCACGGAAATGAATTCTAGCCAAGAAACAAGATATTAATATTAATATCATAAGTCCTTGTTCTTATTGCTGAGACATATCTGAAGAGAAAACTACCTGGAGAAACACTTCTGAATAAATATGGCTCTTGTTTGAAACCTGTTTCTAATACTCGCCAGTTTTTGACAATTTTCTCATGTTTAAAATGAAAATAAGTGAATTATATTACAGTAAATATTAACTATATGTTTTAAAACAAATACTTAGGCTGGTTGCATCAAAATATTCAATAGCCAGGTGTGGTGGCACACACCTTTAATCCCTACACATAGGAGGCAGAGGCAAGCATCTCTATGTAGTCTCAGGCCAGCTGAGACTACAAGGAGAACATGTCTTAAAAAATAAGCAAACCAAAACACAAAACAAAACAAACAAAAAATAAAATATTTTTAATAAATTCGGGCTAGAAAGATGGCTCAGTTGTTAATAGTACCTAATATTCTATACAGGACCTGAGTTTCATTCCCAGCAGCCATGTTAAGCAGTACACAATCACCTATTACTCTACTACAAGGTATCTGATACTCTTACTGGACTCCATGAGAGTATGTACACATGTGCTTATGCACAAATACACACCTATCCTCAAATTTTAAAATATTTTTTACATTTTTTAAAAATTTATTTATTTTTTTATGTGTATGAATGTACTGTCTGCATGTAGGTCTGTGCAGCCCATGTCGTGCAATGCCTCGGAGGTCAGAAGAGGGTGTCCGATTCCCCTGGAACTGGAGTTAAAGATGGCTCTCAGCCACCATGTGGGTGCTAGAGATTGAACCTGGGTCCTCTGCAAGAGCAGTCAGTGCTCTTAATCACTAGGCCATCTCTCCAGCCCCCAAATATTTTTTTTTTTAATTCACAAGTTCAGCATGTAGAATTACATGTATCCTTCAAACTGGAACAATGATTTTCTTAGGCTTTTAACATTATTTAAATGTTAGCTCTTAGTGTTAGACTTTCATTTCCATAGTCACCTGTCACAAAGTAGCTAAAAAGAGATGAATTGTACATATTAGTAGTCAGTTCGTGGTCACTCATATTTCTGAAAGGTACATTGTGTAAGAAATAAGATCATAGCCTCTCACTTTCCATCTTGTCCTTCCTTTTTATATTTTTATTTTTTAATACTTTTTACTGATGATTTGTTGTATTTCATGCATTATCATTCAGTCCAATTTAGACATGTTCTCCTCTCCCTGTACCCCCACCACACCCCAGCTCATGCCTTCTGCCATACATACCTTGCATCTTTCTTTTAGTCTTTCCAAAGATTTTCACTGCAGAGACTTGTTGTTTTAGACAGAGTTTAACTTTATCAGTCAGTTCTTTGACCCAGTCTCTATATTATTATTGTTCCATCCCCTTTGTTTTGCTCCAATATATGCCTATATAACCATTACATATATATCAAAATTATGACCTCCAATAATAAACTGTATGTTAATTCCAAAATATGTTTAGGCATTCACATTTCCCCTTTAATTTTATATTACTCTAAAATATGAATACATACCTTTCACCCATATACAGTAATTACAGAGTATGAAAATTAGTGGTAGGTCAATTCTAGAGCCTGTTAAAAGATTACCATTATAGCTGGGCGTTATGGTGCACGCCTTTAATCCTAGCACTCGTGAGGCAGAGACAGGTGGATCTTTGTGAGTTCAAGGCCAGCCTGGTCTATAGAATGAGTTCTAGGACACCTGGGGCTACAGGGAGACCCTGTTAGGAAAAGACTCCCCCGCCCCCCCCAAAAAAAAGATTCCTATTATAACAAGACAGTTGCTTTCAGATAAAAATAAATATAAAAATAATGTCGTTCAGCTTGACTTTCAACAGGGAATTTGGTGTTAGGTTCCATAAATGAGGGAAACCATTCTCAGTTTGTTTTTCTGGGACTGCGTTACTTTACTTAGCATAATGGCTTCTAGTTCCATCCATTTACCTGCAAGGTTCATGATGTTATCTTTTTTTTACCTATGAATAGAACTCCATTGTGTAGATGTACCACATTTTCTCTATCCATTCATCTGCTGAGGGGCATGTGGGTTGATTCCATCTCTTCACTATTGTGAAGAGTGCTGCAATAAATATACATGTGCATGTATCTTTGCAGTAGGATGAATCTTGTCGGTATATACCTAGGAGTGGTATGACTGGGTCAGGTGGATCTCTGTGAGTTCGAGGCTATCCTGGTCTACATAGATAGTTCCAGAACAGTTAGGATGACAGGGAAATCCTGTCTCAAAAAGACTACTACTACTCTACTACTACTACTACTACTACTACTACTACTACTACTAATAATAATAATAATATTTTAAGTTTTTGAGAATTTCTTACATTAATTTTGTCTGCACATTATTTACATCCCTCCCAGTCTGCCACCAACTACTCTCATGTCCAACTCCCTCTCAATTTATTGTCTCAAATATATTGCTCTGAGTCCATTTAATTGAGCTCATGTGTGCTTGTGTTTAGGCCAGTCCATGTGGGATTAGACAACCTCTCATGGAGCTATATGAAACTGGTCTTCAGAGAAAATTGATTCTCCATCCCTCAGAATCCATCAATTCCCTGTAGCTCTTCATCTTGAGATCAGACTCTCTGACAATCCCCTCATCCACCATGGCCTGTCAACTAGTTTTGTCATTGTGCATAACTTAGCCTCTCGTACTGTGGAGATTTCATCAGTGTAGCTTCTCTATCATGCCTAGAGGGCATTAACTAGCAGGAGGTGTCTTTGTCCCTCTGCCTCTTATATTCTTTCCACTCTCCTCTTTCATGACATTCTTTGAGGCCTAGATGTAGAGATTATATTGTAGATGTGTCACTTAGGGCTGAGCACCTCACAGTCACTTATTCTCTGCATTTGCCCAGTTATGGAACTTTTTAATAATATCCACCCATTGCAAAAAGAAACTTCTTTGATAATTAGTGTTATACTTGTCTATAAATAGAAGGATATGTATTTAGAATACAGTAAGAAATTAAACTCAAGATAAGTGAGTTTATTTTTTCTCTAGAATCTGTGACTGCTACACCCATGTGTACTTGGCTGTAAACATATTTACTAATGGTTTCCATCCCATTGAATGGTCCTTAAGTCCAATTAGACTGCTGCTGATGACCTGTAAGATAAAAGTGACAATACTGTTCCAATCAGATAGTTTGCTGGGCTGCTCATGGTTGTGGTTAAGAAACTTTGTACATGGATGGAATCATTGATTGATTTTCTTTCAAAATATTTCTTGGCAGCTTACATAATATCTTCTGACACTTTGAGAGCTAGTCTCCAAGGAGGAGATTTCCTGGTTAGTTCCTGCTTAATGGTTTCAAGTCCTGTGTCTGATGTATGTTCTGTCTTCAGCAATATCATCTTACCTTCAAGATCTGGGAGACAATCAAGGGCTGTGGCAATAGTCTACATTATTTGGGGAGTATCTTTTATTACCCTGACCAACAACTGAATGGGAGATTTCCCATCCTGGCACTGATTTTTTTGTTCTTGTTGTTGTTATATATCCTCAGCCATAGACACCAACCCTTTTAAATCCTGTTAATAGATTTTATTTTCAATGGAAAAAATGTAGACCCCAATAATATGTTATTTTTTTCTTACATTGTGATCATTAGCATTTTATAACAAAAAATCTTTTTAGAACTTACTTGTATAAATTATGTCTTTGTGAATTAGTTGCATAGATTTAGCATTTGGCTTCCTACTATTTTATGTGACACAAAATAATGTTAAATTTAACAGTGGATACATGAGTAAACCCCCAAATAAAACTGTTTTAGACAAACATAAACTAGTAACTCTTTCATCTTTCATTCCAAGCACACAGCTATAATAAAGATTTGTGAGGCCGGGCGTGGTGGCGCACGCCTTTAATCCTAGCACTCGGGAGGCAGAGGCAGGTGATCTTTGTGAGTTCAAGGCCAGCCTGGTCTACAGAGTGAGTTCCAGGACAGCTGGGACTGCAGGGAGACCTTCCTGTCCTTCGAAAAAGGACCAAAAAAAAGCAAAAAAAAAAAAAAAAAAAAAGATTTGTGAGTAAGTATCCGGCAATGCAAGAAATACCTTGATGGGCACAGCTCAGAATGTTAAAGGCATTCTGATGAAAGATAGGTAAAATTTAAGAAATTGTGTGGAGTATAAATTATAAGCAAGCATTAAGCACAACAAAATCTTGAAAAGTAGCTAGTGCTCACCAGATTTCCTGGGATAGGCAGAATAAGTGGAGTGTGCAGTTTGTGCCTGAGCATATGGATGGACTCCTTCTTGGCAGCAGGAGAAAGACATATCACTGCCTACCATGATGAGTCAACTGAGAATGGATTTATGCTTCAATACAGAGGAACATAGAACAAATTTTGGGGAGACAAGAGGGAAATCAAAGGGAGAATAGAATAGTAAAAGAAACTAACAAAGTTTAATATAGAAAGTGGAAATAAATGGGAATAGTAATGGAAGAGAGAGAAGAAATGGCTACGGAGAGATATGAAAAGAGAGAAATGGAGTGAGGAAGAAAAAAAGAAAAAAATTCAGATGAGAATAGAGGATAGGGTGCAAAGTAGTGCCCTACCTAATGAATACATTTCTATTGGATATGCCTCAATTATCATTGCAGTCTCTCTGGGAATCTTCATTTAGCTTTAAGACCAAGAGAAACCTCAACCTTCTCTCTCCCTTGTGGCCCCATCATATTTTCAGTAACTCAGCAGCATTCAACGACTCTGTTGCTTGAAAAGCCAGTTAACCTTAACTCATTGAAGCATACACAAAATACTCTGGCAACAGTCAGGTATTTTAAAAGCAAAAAGAATAAAGCAATTTCAAAAGCACTCAAAGACACCTCATGATGAATTGTACTAGCATTTATAATCAGTAACTCTTCTACTTAGCATGTTAAACACCAATCACGCTACCAAGCACCACTCGAAATTGTTGCATACTGTCACTATCAAGCACACATGGCACATTGAAGACTTAATCTAAAATATGTAAAATGTTGCAATGATATTTTATTTTGACTACATTTAAAATAGTCTTAATGATATTGAGTTTGGATATTAAGATTAATATTAATATGTTAAACTATAAAAGTTATATGTTACCTTTCTATTAGACTAAACTTATCTAGAGATCTACAATCTATAAGAAAAAAATTATTTGTCTTTCTGTAAAGTATACAAATAGATTTCCTACTTAGTAGTGATTTAGAAGTCTTATAGTACTTTGGTGTGTGGTGTAATGTGTAAATATACAAGTTGCCCTGTCATCTACAAAGCTATGATTGTCCTTTGTATTAGGCATTTAGGATACATACTATCCAATTTCTCAAAGTATTGGAACTAAATCAGTACATTTGTAAATCTATAATCACCTTATATATGTTCTCCCTTTCCCATGACAAAGACTTTATATGGGAAAAGTAAAATTATAATATGTACTGTATACGTTTTATACATCAGAGTAAAAATGTTAATATTATTCATTGATAAATCATGGCAGCTGATTTGTGTGTTGACAGGCAGGGTTAAAACTGATACAGCTATTCAACATTAAATATCTAAAAAGTCAGTACTTGATGGCCATGTCACTTATTAGCACAAAAGATCTACAGTAGGTCAAAAACAGCATTTCATCCATGTAAGTTGCATGCTTGTTTTCACAGTTTAACATCTTTTGAAATCAAGATGCATCTGTGATTGATGGGATCCTATAATTCCATCCAGTAGATAGCATTAAACTATCACAAATACATCACAGTTTGTACACAAGTGTCTTGCTATTTGGGTAATAACACAGTTGAAATGTCAACATTTTCATCAGCAAAGGATTTGAGAACCACCTGAGAAAATAATTCAGATTGTGATTATCCTTTAAATAACTTTTATAAGCAGTGCTTAGTTAGTTAAGTGGAGCACCACTTATAAATCTCATAGAATTCATTCTCTATGTCACAGAAAAAAATTTCTGCAAATAATACTGAGGAATAGTTAAAGAATCACCATTAAGTATTTACTACTTTGGTAAAAGTATGGATGTTAAGAACATTGATAAGAGCACTAATTTAGACTTTGCATATGAAAAACATTAAAAATACCTAAATCACTTACATTTTATTATCTCCGTGGTGATTCCTGAAAATCTGTCTCTGTCTCTCACTCTGTTCTATACAAACACATACACTCAGCTCACATAGCTCTTTCAGAAAAATAAAATTCTTGAGCCAGGCTTGGTGGTGCACACCTTTAATCCTAGCACTTGGGAGGCAGAGCCAGGTGGATCTTTGTGAGTTCAAGAACAACCTGGTCTATATAGCAAGTTTCAGGACAGCCTGAGCTACAGGGAGTCTCTGTCTCAAAAAGACCAAAAAAAAAAAAAAAAGGAAAATAAAATTCTAAATTAGAATGAGTTGAATTATGTTTTAATTTTTCTCATGTTTCTAATAGTAATACAATTATTAATCTTCTAATTTCTATCCTCTTTGAGTTAAAAACTAGGCAGTATAAATTATAAGTTTGAAAGATAATGATTCTTAGGGTCAAAATGTTTAGTTTACTTTTACTTCACTAACATTAACTTAGTTTTATTTATTTTATATTAATCAATAAAATAACAAAATATTAAAACACATGATTCATTAATTACAAAATTGTGTGTGTATGTATGTATGAGTGGCTGTACATTTGCATGAGGGTATGCAAAAATGAGTATGTGCTTGGTGCAAAGTCCAGAAGACAACACTGTATTGATTCTGCTGTAACTAAAATTACTGGTGTTTGTATGATACACAGCTACTTACATGGGTGCTGGAATCTGAACTCCAACTCTCATGACACTGCTCAGGGAGAACATTTAAATTCTGAGCTATCTCTGCAGCTCCTACTTCATCATCTTATACTACTGAATCCAAACAGAATTCATTGGCTGCCTAAAAAGAAACAAGGATATTCAAAATTATTCATATTTTTAAATTCCTTTCATACTAGTCTCTCAATTTTTGTGTTTAAACTACTATTCAGGTGTACATACATAAACTCTTTATTTTCACTTTTAATTCATTGATATTTTATTTTATGTATATGATTGTTATGTCTTCATGTTTGTAGATGCACCTGTGTCTTCCCATGCCATGGAGGAAAGAGGAGGGGCTTGGATCATCTGGAATTGGAGTTACAGATGGTTGTTAGTCCTCATGTGGATGCTGAGATTCAAACTCAGATCTTCTGTAAAAGCAGCCAGTGTTCTTAAGGGTTCAGCCATCTCTCTAGCCCCATAAAATTCATCTTTAACATATTAATTTCATTAATTTTATTAATGTTTGTTTAAATTTAACCTTTATTCCATTTGTCTTCCATCCAGTATACTGCTTATTTACATTTTTCAAGTTTATGATTTTTATATCCTTAAAATTTAATTAAGCAAACTGGAATAAGCAAAAAAGAAATACACAGGATTCATAATATCATGATTAACTAATTTTTATGTCAAGTCCAGAACAGAACAATACAACAAAATTAAATCAGCAAATACATGTTTCTGAGTTACTTAAAACTTACACATTTTTTCTCACATAGGTTAATTGACTTTTTCTTGGTTTGGTTCTTTTGTTATTTGTTTTTGAGACAATCCTGTAGACCCAGTTGTTGTGAACTTCACAATGTAGACCAAGTTTGATAGTCTTTGGGTTTTTGTTTTTTTTTCTTGTTTTTTGTCTTTTCTTTTTTAGACAGGGTCTCCCTGTAGCTCCAGCTGTCCTGGAACTCATTATGTAGACAAGAGACAAGGCTGGCCTTGAACTCAAAGATCTGCCTGCCTCTGCCTCTCGAATTCTGCGCCACAACATCAAGCTTAAGTTGACTGTTTTTAAAAATACTTTTTCTTGCAGTGAAATGTTTAAATTCATTTTATACTATATATAGGGAAATCAAATTCTCATGATATTACAGATTTCCATGAATTATACAAGAATGCACCAAAAGCAATGTTCTCTATAGACATCTCTTAGTTCTTAAAACTCTTTTAACAATAAGTCCTACATTAATAACTTTTCTCATCACTGTCCATTAGCAATTTAAGAAATTATTTCTTATTTTAAAATATTTTATTAGATTTACTTGCTTTAAGGAAAGATAAATTAAAAAAAGAGAAATTGCATGATTACATTGAAAAACTGTATAGGTTGAAGAATTTGGAAAGGGAGTGAACCTCAAACTCATATTATAGGAACAATGACAAATTTCACATTATTGCTGAAGTTGAGTAGTATAGTTTTGTAAATAAATAAAATTCAAAAATTATATTAGACATAGAATTTCAAATTAATTTTCTAAAATATAATTGGATGGTTTTAACTTGAGAAATCTATCAGTGTAGTTATTTTATTATTTTCTATTTTGCTTCTCTTTTTCTTTTTTTCTTTTTTAATCTTTTATTGAGGTTTTGTGCATTTCATACATCACTTCTCAGTTTAATCCAGACTCATTTCCCCCTCCTTCCCTAACTTCCATCCCAAGTTCATGCATTCTACCTTACATGTCCTGTTTCCACTTCTGAGTCTTTTCAAAGTTTTTCAAAGCAGGAGATTATTTTTGGGGGAAAGAACTCTAGTGCTTCAGTCAGTCCCCTGCCCCAGCTCTTTCAGTGTTGTCGTTCCCTCCAATATTGTTTCACCATGTGCATTTATGTATGTCATACATGTACTAAAATCATGTCCTCTGAAAATAAACTATATGTTATTTCCAAATCATATTTCAGGATCCACATTTTCCCTTTTAATTTTATATTGCTCTAAAGTATGCAAACATACCCTCCACCCTTGTGCCAAAATTATAAAGTCTGAAATTAGGTAGTAAGTTAGTTCTAGAGTCCATTAAAGGATTCACATTCTAAGAGCACAGTTGCTTTTAGATAAAGAAAAATATAACAATTAGGTTACTCAGTTTGCCTTACTTGATACTAGCACCCACAAATGAAGGTTACCATTTTTTGTTTGTTCCATCCATTTACCTGCCAATTTCATGATGTCATCTTTCTTTTTAAAATTTATTTATTATTTTTTATGTGTATGAGTGTACTGCCTGCATGTAGATTGGTGTGTACCCGTGTCATGCAATGCCGCAGAGGTCAGAAGAGGGTGTTGGATTCCCCTGGAACAGGAGTTAAAGATAGTTATTAGCTGCCAAGTGGGATCTGGGGATCGAACCTAGGTCCTCTGCAAGAGCAGTTGGTGCTATTAACCACTGAGCCATTTCTCCAGCCCCAATGTCATCTTTCTTTACCACTGCATAAAACTCCATTGTGTACATGTAGCACATTTTCTCTATCTACCCCTTGGTTCAGGGGCACTTGGGTTGGTTCCAACTCTTTGGTATTTTGAAGAGAGATGCAATAAACTTGTCTGTGCATGTATCTCTGAAGTAGGATGAGTCTTGTGGGTATATACCCAGGAGTGGTATGACTGTGTCAAGAGGTAGGCTCATTTTGCATCTTCTAATGGTTCTTCACACTGCTTTCCATAGTGGTTGTATGAGTTCACATTCCCAACAGCAATGGATGAATGTTTCCCTTTCCCCACAACCTCTCCAACATTTGTTATCATTTGTTTTCTTGATCCTAGCCAGTCTTATTAGAGTGAGATGATATCTTAAAGTGGTTTTAATTTGCATTTCCTTAATTATTAATGATGTGGAACACTTTTTAAGATATTTCTCAGCCATCTTTACTTCCTCTCTTGTGAAGTCTCTATTCAGCTCTTTACTCCATCTCTTGAATGGGTCATTTGTTTTCTTATTTCTTTGTTTTTTGAGTAGTTTATATCTTTTGGAATTTAATGCTCTGTCAGATGTATCAGCATTGAAAGTTTCCTCCCACTCTGTGGGTTTTCACTTCACTTCACTGTTTGTTTCTTTTGCTGTGCAGAAGAAGCTTTGGATTTTAATGAGGTCCCACTTGTCAATTCTCAACCTTAATTCCTGTGCAGCTGCTGCTTTAAATCTAAAAAAGATTTAGGGAGTCTTTTGCTACACCTATGTCTTGTAAGATGCTGCCTATGTTTTCTTCTATCACCTTCAGAGTTTCAGGTTTCACATTGAGGTCTTTGATCCACCTGGAGTTGATTTTTGTACAAGGTGAGAGGTAGGGATTTAATTTTACTCTTCTACAAGTGGTGACCCAGTTTTGCCAACACCATTTGCTGAAGATGCTGTCTTTCCTCTATTGTAACTTCTTGGCCCCTTTATCAAATATGAGGTGGCTGAAATTGTATGAGATCAAGTTTGGATCTTCAGTTTTGTTCCATTGGTCCACAAGTCTGTTTTTGTGCCAGTACCAGGCTGTTTTTATGTCTATAGCCTGGTAATATAGTTTGAAATCTGGTATAGTGATACCCCCCACCCCCTGTATTTCTCTTTTTGCTCAGGGTTGCTTTGGCTATTCAGGGTCTTTTGTTTTTCCATATGAATTTAAGGATTTTTTTCCCCAAAGACTGTGAAGAAACTCTTGGGGATTTTAATTGGGATTGCATTGAATCTGTGTATTAATTTGGGTAGAATGGACATTTTTTACTATATTAATTTTTCAAACAAATGAGCATGGGAGGTCTTTCCATCTTCTGATGTCTTCTTCAGTCTCTTTCTTCAGGGGTTTATAATTTTTGTTATAGAGATCTTTGGTGTCTTTGGTTAGGTTTATTCCTAGGTATTTTATTATTTTTGAGGCTATTGTGAGTGGGAAAATCTCCTCATAATCCTTCTTCTGTTGCTTATTGTTGGTGTAAAGAAAGCTACCAATTTTTCTAGGTTAATTTTGTATCCCACCACTTTACTGAAAGTCTTGATCATTTCTAGTTTTCTGGTGGAGTTTTTAGCATCCTCTAGGTAAACTATAATATTGTCTGCAAAAAGAGAAAGCTTGACTTCCTCTTTTCCAGATAGTACTCCTTTAATTTCCTTTTCTTGCCTTATTGCCTTAGCAAGTTTTTCAAGAACTATATTGAAGAAGAGTGTGATGGGGGCACCCTTGCTGGGTTCCTGCCTTTAAGGGGAATGCTTCTAACTTCTCTCCATTTAGGATAATGTTCACTGTGGGTTTGTTGTATATGGCTTTATGTTGAGGAATGTTTCCTCCAGTACAATTCCCTCTACTATTTTAAACATTAAGGGATGCTGGATTTTTGTCAAAGGCCTTTTCTGCATCAATTGAGATGATGGTCTGTTTTTTGTCTTTCAGTCCATTTATGTGTTTTATGATACTTATTGATTTATATATTTTGAACCATTCCTGCATGTAGGAAGATTCAGTTTAAACTTCAGGCTAGTTTTCAGCTAGCACACCTCAGGGCACCATGTGGCAGAGGGTCTGACCCCGCCCCAAGAAGGAGCAAACAATGTGGCCTAGGTGTGTGATGCTGGGTGAGGCAATGGTAAGCAGTGGCACGGAGTTGGGGACTTATGATTGGTACTGGGAACTGACGTCATTTGGTTTATAAAAGCAAGCTGTAGCCAGGAGTAAATTTGAGTTTCCAAGTAACATCATCACGGAATTCCCAGGCATTATTTTTATTAATTATTGTGCGCATACAGGCCAAGGTAGGCCCGCATTTCATTCAGGTGGCCAGTGGGTTGGGAAAAGATCCCCTTGCGAACCACAAATCTGGGTAGCTGGTGTTGTGAGTGGACATAGGTTGAGGATAGGCCATCAGCCATCAGCCTGATATTCCTGTCCAGAGATCAGCAGTCTCTGTGCAGGTGGAAAGTCCTGGCCAAGGGTGCAATGCCATTGCCATACGCAACCTGGGACTTCAGGTGAGAGGTTTATGGGGAATGTGGCCACTCAGAGAGGCTTAAATTTCTGACCCAAATTGTGAAGTCCACTTCCTCATCTTCAGTTCTGCTCCACCATCAGCCTACGACCAGAGGAGTGTGGAACTGTGGCTGCCAGTAGGGGACCAAAGCTCCAGGCACATGTGGAAGGACAGCTCCAGATTCAATAGGCAGGAGACCGCAATTTGAGAACATGCAAGGGGATGAACGTAATGGCTCAAAAAGAGGCACCATAACTCTGAATCACAGGAAGAGACTAAAGCTCCAGTCACAGTATGGGACCACAGATCTGCATGGGAGGGAACCACAACTCCAGCTCACAGGAGACCACAGCTCTGGAGAGCACAACCAGCTCACTGGCGAGAACTACAGTAATAGGTTGGGGGGTTGGTGCACAGCTCCCATTCATGGAGGGGGCCACAGTTTCAGGCTTTTGGAAGGGGACCAGGTATATGTTCAAGATTGGAAACCACAGTTCTAGATCATAGGAGGGAAACAGCTCCAGCCTCTCAGTATGGTACCAGTGCTGCCATCTATCAGAGAAAAACCACAGTTTCAGGCTGATGTGAGGGGACCAGAACTCCAGGCTCATGAGATACAACCCCATTTCTAGCTTTGCTGGGCCCAGGCCCACTGCTCATTCCCTGGGAGTCCTTGTGAAAACAGCAGACCTGCTCTGACAGGACCAGGGAGATTTGCCTTTTACCATAAATATCTCTTTAAGCACACTTCAGAAACCTGTATAAGTTTTCAAGCAAGTTTCTTTATTCTATGGCAAAGTCTTTCCACAGCAAGTCTGTGTGGCCAAATCTCATCTTAGGCAAATTTCATTGTACTGTCTCTGTTACAAGCACACATATATGCTCGTAACAGAGAAAACATGTGGCTCAGAAAGCATGCAGAAAGGAATGTGCTTCACACAAAGGAGATGGGGAGAGACAACTCCAAGAGATAAGATTTAGGTGAATTAACAACCTCGGAGGAAGGCACTTAACCATAAAGAGCATACATAAATCCTGGTAAAAGCAATGAAGCCATTCTAGCAATAACATGAGGTACTCAAGTCCTAATCTAAGGTACCCACTAACTAGGAATAAAAGCACTAAATAGGAGGAAAAAGTGGTACTAAACCAAATGGAGATTGTTCCAGGATGGCTTTCCCATGGAACAAAGGAATTTGGGGCTAGCCATGGCACTTATCTTGTATTGGAGCAACAGGATTGTCAAAAGAGAGCTCTGGTTTCAGTATTCATTTTCCTGCCTGGGTGGAGCTGCAAGCTCAAAAACTCCTGAATTCTGTGCTGTTCTGAATTAACCCATTATGGGCTATAGCACAGAGTCACAGGGAATGGCAACAACTCTAGTTTCAAGGGACACCAGTTTCGGGTTCATGGAAGGCAATCAATCGCATTTCCAGGACCACAGGAGGGCAGTTCAAAATTGCAATTTTTGCTGGTTTCAAATCTTTTCATGTTTGCATTGCTCTACTTGATTATACTTTTGTTTTCAGATAGAGCATTTTGGTTTCTATGCAGCAAATGGAGGCAATAGTTGCTTGTTGGCTTGAATTTCTCCCTAGGGAGATATCAAACCACCTTTTGCTTTTCGCCCAAGAGGCAGTTAGATCATGTGGTTTTTAGTATTATTTTGCTTTTTTTGTTGTTGTTTATGATGATTGAGGTTTTGGTTGGCACTTTTGGCAACTGTATCCTCCGCAGCCAGGGGTTCTGGTAATGGGCATTTTCTTACTTGTAGTGACGTTTTGCATATAGCCATCTTGGTTCTTTAGGCATTTTCTTCCTTGAAATATCCTTTCTCGCCTACTCCCAGTGATCAACCCTCCACCTCCTTTTAGTTTGTCACCTAAGTAATGATGGCTGGCCAACCATGGGTGTGGGGCTCTGTGGCTACCCACAGCCCCAAGCCTTTCTTTGCAAAAGAAGTATATGGTGGTTTGCATACAACTGCCTCCTGTATGTGCCTTTCCACCACTTTGGGGCCCCAAGCTAGGCCAAGATAAGAGGCCTATGGTTCTCAGAAAGTTGTGTTTTTTTTTTAAGTTTAGCTCACATTTTGAGGGACCTATAGCTCATCATAGCATGAAAAACATGCCAGCTGAACAATCTCTTGCTGCCAGTGTGGGTTGCTTGCCCTCCTCAGCCTTTCATATCTCATTAGAACAATAAACAAGGAGATGGGAAGTGGGCCCAAGCTATAAACCATAAAATAATTCCAGACTCACTTCCTTTAGGTGGTCTCCATCTCCTAAAACAGTGGAAAAAAAGAGTTACAACACATTAGCCTGTAAAGGAGTTTCTACACATTAACCATAACAAGTATGCAATTTCTACTATTGCTGTTTTCTCTTTTTCTTTCTAGGTTTGATTCATACTTTAAATCCATAATTTCTTGATTTTTTTAACTTTCTGTGTTTCTGTGTATGGACAATTTTAAGTTACTTTTTTCTCTAGGAATAATCTATTAAATGTAGACATAGTTAGCTTTTCTTGCACTGTTGGTATGCATACTAGAAATTGTCTTTTTGTTTGTATGTGTCCTTAATTTAATTTGGTTAATGTTGCAAAGAGAAGGACTGGTCTACTTAACACTCTTTCTCTGCCCCAGGTTGCTTTGCCAGCCTCTAATAAGAAAACTTGAGGGGAGTAAAATTCAGTTTTAGTACTCAATTCTCAGCTCTCTGACAGCTACTGGTGGTGGTGGCTAAAAAACACCTTTTCTGATAAACAAGAGTGCAATTCTGCTAGTGGAAGGGAGTATCAAAGAAAATTTTTGCTTTGTGACAAAATGCAAATAAAAAGACTCAGCTAATTTTCTATACCTGCCAAGTTCAGTCCTAGCACCGTAGGAGGCATATTGGGAAAATCAGTAAGGACCAACAAGAACTATCTTGTGATGGTGAGGCAACAAAAATAAAGACAGAGACAATAGGGTGGAGACTTGATAAAAATTGACTCCTAAGTTCTTTAAACATAACCTTGTATTTCTGACAAATTTTAAATGGGTAAGGTTTATAAATAGCAGCATGATGATACACTGTACAGTTGCTAGGATTTGCCACCCTCATATATTTAATAGTGAAACAACGATGTACTCAAAGGGGTTTCAACAGTTTATTTATTACACAAAGAACATAAACAAGGTTGTTTAGGGATGTAGGGAGCTTGGTATCAGCTCCTTACATCCAAAGTGCCACAGAATGACACTGAACCACAGGTCCAGTTTGCAGATGACATTAACCAGTTCTACAGATTAGAGAGTTTTGAGGTAAGTAGTGAATAACATGGAAATACTGATCTCACTAGGAATAAGAGAGATGATATTAACAAACACTATACAGGACCTCCACTTTTCTGTATAGACTCCCACTTTACAAGAAGGGTCACAAGGAATCCTGTATAAAGCATGCCATGCACCTCATATGATGTGATGCAGATTGCAAGGTGCTTTGACAGGGCCACTTCTCAATTGGCATCTGCCGTGAGAGAATAATAAATTGTGGTACATGCTAGCAAAGCTTCACACGATTTCTTTTTCACTTAAAAGTCAAATCTAGCTGACTTGCTAGGGCACAGAATTTAGATTTGATAAAATTATCATTCAGGACTTTGAAGGTATTACTCAATTGTCTTCCTGAATTCATTGACCCTGGGGATTTCTGACACCAATCAATTTTTCTGACCACTTTCAGTCATATATGTCTATAGATGGGATTCTGAAATTCTGTTATATTGTGGGACTTTTCTCCTTCAAACTGGTTGACAACTATAGTACCTTTCATTCTAAAAATGCTTATTTGGGGGATGGAGAGATGGCCTAGTGGTTAAAAGCACCGACCACTCTTTCAGGGGACCCGGGAGCGATCCCCAGCACCCACATGGTGGCTGAGAACAGTCTTTAACTCCAGTTCCAGGGGAATCTGACAACCTCTTCTGACCCCCACGGCATTGCACGACATGGGTGCTCAGATCTACATGCAGACTGTACATTCATAAATATGCAAAAATTAAAATAAATAAATAAATAAAAATGTTTATTTTAATTTGGATTTTGGAAAGTCTTTCAAGCATTTGTTCAACAATATCTTCTCCTAGCTTTTCCTCTTTCTCACTCTTTTTCATCTATATGGAAATTTTATTAAATTATTTTGTCTTTGCAAAATAAACAATATTTCTTAATTTTCTCTCAATATTTCTTTGTATGTATTTTCTTATATTCTGGAACATATATTCTTGATACTTTCTTCAAAATAGCTGAATTCATCTTAAATTTTACTCATGAATTATTATTCATGCACATAGTTATTTTTTGTAATGTTAGTATTATCCATCATAATATTAATTACTCATATTATTCTTATAAAATAAATATCTGTAATTACCAAGTATAACATACTTCAGAATATCCTTCAAGATAATAGCTAGAATTTCAAGATATTCTTTTATTTTCTTCCTCCTGTTACTTTATATGGTAAATGTTTTGTTACACACATTGGTGTTTCTCTTGCTTGCTGTTAATTTTCTTCACTGATATAACTGATAGCTCATGACGGCATGGAATGGCTGAGAAGATGGGCCTGTAGGACAAAAGAAAGCCTGTGGAGTTTCGCGAACTCACCCCCGCCCATCCGAGCAAGGAAGGCTAGCTTCCGTGTACTAACATGATAATTAGGGACTATGCTAGGAAGGGAAGGGATTGGATTAATTAGGAACTTGTAAATTAAGCTTCCTAAAAAGACCAGTTGGGAAGAGACATATGCCCGAGTGGGGAAGCCAGCACGGCTTATAAACCTTTGTGAGCCTGCAATAAAGCGAGTTTTTGAGCTGTAACACTTTGACTCAACTCCCTGCCATGGTTGCTTTTGGTTCGGCAGCGCACTTACCATCCCCAGCCCCACTCCATCGCGGGCCGACAGAGTGAAGATTTTCGGTGGCGAGGAAGCTGGAGAGGGTGGTCTTTGCCAACCACCTCCTCTTTCTATGACCCCTACATCTGGCGCACCAAAGTGGGGCTCGAAGACCCCCCCCGAGACCCTAATGGCTAGCAATACGGCTGGGGCCAATCGGTCTTTCGGGTAAGTGAGTCCCCGCGATGGGAAACGCAACAGGAAAAAATGAGGACCCAGCGCTTAAAGCGCTGAGATTGATGTTAAAATCCAGGGGGTTAGAACTGACCGATGCTGTCGCGGAGTCTGCCTGGGCCCACGTCCTCTTTCTGGTCCCCTGGGTAAGAGGGGCCAACCTTTTCTCCTGGGAAGTTTGGGGGCAAATAGAAAAGCTGGCAAGAGAAAGAGAAAGGATTCTCAGAGCAGGACCCCCTTTGGGCTTTTACCCCATGATTGTGGTGCTTAAAGCCACTTTTCACTCCAACTCCCTCCCACCTCCTGGGGGTGGAATTTTAGCTTCAGAAGAGGTTGAGAGATCCCCTGGTCTCAGGGAGGAGAATACGGCCTGGGACGCCCCTGAGTATCCAGACTCCACGGGCCCCATCCCTTCCCCCTACTCGGCTTCGAGGCAGGAGGCCAGAAAGACAGAACAACGCTTCTCTGAGGAACTCTCCCGACCACCGGCTTACGCTGAGGTGCAAGAAGGGGGGGTCACTCCTAAATTAGTTCAAGCCTTTCTGGTTAATGTCAATCCCACCCCTGTCTGACCCTTGGACTGGTACCCCTGGGAGGCCAAGGACCTAAAAGAACTCAAAAAGGCTGTGGCAGAGGATGGTCCCAACTCCCCATGGGCGACCACCCTCCTACAGGATGTCACCTATCATCCCTGTGTGCCAAAGGACTGGATGGATGCCGCCAAAACGGTACTTCCTAATCCCATCTTTATTAGATGGGTCACTCTACTCTGGGAGGAATGCAGGGAACAGGCTGAAGCCAATGCTGCTGCTAACCCCCCAGTAGCCATCACTTGGGGAATGCTGGTAGGAACCCAAACTGGATATACTACCAGGCTTGAACAATCTCGGGTACAGATTCCCCAATATAGGGAGCAAGTCCGAGACTGCGGACTTCGGGCGTGGGCTAAGCTAGACACCAGGCCCACGGAAAACCCCATGGCGGGGCTGCGGCAGAGGTCAGAGGAGGATTTACCATCATTCATCCACAGGGTAGAGCGGAGCATAAAACGTAAGTTGCTCCCTGGGGACATAAGAGATCAATTCATTAAGCTGACCGTTTGGGAAGGTATGAATGGTGACCATAGACAGGCCTGTGCTGGCCTCAGGGACCAGACAATGCATTCCTGGATAATAGCCACCCAGGACGTGGGAACTCAATCTCACAAAGTTCAAGCCCTCACGGTGGCTTTGGCCCAAGCTTTATCTCTCCAAAAGGAAGCAAAGACCACAGAGAGGGCCGAATCAAGAGGGAAATGTTTTGCCTGTGGTAAGGAAGGTCACTTTCACAGGAAATGCCTGGAAAAGGAAAGAACTGATAAAGGGCAGGGGAATCAGGGATTGCCCCCTGCTCCTTGCCCTAGATGTAAGAAGGGGTATCACTGGAAACGTGACTGCCAGTCCAAGTATGATATCAATGGGAGGCCTTTAAACTAGAGAGGGGGCGGTCTCTAGCCCCATTACAACCAAGGAGGCAAGGCCTTGATATGGGTCCTATTAGACCAAATCCTTGCCCGGTCAACTGGACTGTTCCTCTATGTGACTTTACCCATCCTAAGACAGTCATCGCCATTGGGGGACAAAGTTTCGAATGCCTCTTGGATACGGGGGCAGATAGAACTGTCTTAAAAAAGGAAGAGGTTCCCAGTAATTGGGAGCTAGTCCCTGGACCTCTCGTATCCGGAGTAGGAGGGACTTCCAAAGCTCAGGAAACCACCTCTTATCTCCCCTGGGTGGGGCCTGAGGGTGAATGCAGGCGTATTCGCCCCCTGGTAGTACAAGGACTAAAGGATAACTTGGCCGGAAAAGACATAATGGCCCAGATGGATGTAGTCCTTACCACCGACCACAACAGGTTCTTTGAAGACCCATTAGAGAGTATACCTGGCCCCTCTGATGGGGCTAGGAAAGATCTTGTTAAGGTGTACCCCCAAGTCTAAAGGCCACTGCCCCACGCGTTCCACCAATTATATGGAAACTGGGTAAACCAGTCTGGGTGGAGCAGTGGCCCCTCAAGGAAGAGAAGCCGATGGCCCTCAAGGGCATTATCGATGACTTGTTGGCCCGAGGGCGTATCCGTCCCTCGATGAGCCCATGGAATACCCCTGTGTTTGTAATAAAAAAAAAACCTCAGGCAAATGGAGGATGTTACAAGACTTGAGAAAAATAAACGACAGGATGGAAATTGCTGGGGCCCCCCTAAGGGGAATGCCCTGGGTTCCTGCAATACCCACTGAGTTCCATCTAGCAGTAATAGACCTTAAGGATTGTTTTTTCTCCATCCCCCTCCATCCAGAAGACTGTCACAAATTCGCATTCTCTGTCCCCTCAACTAACTTTGCATGCCCTGACCAAAGGTATGAGTGGGTGGTCCTCCCTCAGGGGATGGCAAACAGTCTGGCATTTTGCCAAAATTATCTGGCCACATTACTACAGGACTTTTTCTATGGTGACCCTGACGTCCTTATGTACGCATATATGGACTATCTTATCTTGGGTCACAGGGCCTTACCAAAACTCCATCAGTTAATGGACAAAATTTCAGATTGCCTTGGGGAGGCTGGTTTTGCCATTCCCCCTGAGAAGATACAATGGGTGCCCCCGCTCAAGGTACTGGGCGCGGAACTTCACCTTACTGCTGTCAGACCTCTCCTCCCCTCCATCTCTATCCCTAAGAACCTTGAATTCACCCAATTACAAAAGGTGTTGGGGGAGATAAATTGGCTCAGGCCCTGGGTTGGAGTCTCTACTGAGACCCTCCTCCCCCTCTTTTCCCTCCTCGAGAAAGGGGGGTCCTGTGGAGGGGAGGTTGAGCTCTCAGAGCAACATTTACAAATCTTTGATCAATTCTCTAGGGCCCTATTTTCTGCCAAGCTACAGAGGTTCGATAAAAGAAAAAAACCTTACGTTTTGGATTTTTCTGGGGAAGGAGCTTGCCATGGCCGTGTTAGTCCAAGAAGGAAAACCATTAGAATGGGTGCATACCTCTCTTGGCAGAACACTGAGGGTGTACACGGTCTTAGATCAAATAACTGATGCTATAAAAAAGGGCAGAAATTTAGCAATCAGACACTATGGTAAAGACCCTGATATTATAGCCATACCCCGCCGAATGGAAGATATGGAATGGGCATTAAATACCCACCCTCGGTTACCGCTACCCCTGGAGGGATTCCTGGGTAGTCTGGACTGCCATTTTAGCCCTTCTCCATGGGCCACACTCCTCCAACGACTACCCATTAAATTAGTAGCCAACAACCTCTTTTCCCAAAAGATTCTGGCTGATGCCTTGTATGTTTTCACTGATGGAGGAAGAGGAGGGGGGGCTTACATTGCCTATTCCCCAGAAAACCCTGATGTCCCAGTAAAGGTCCGGACCCAAGACGTACAAGGGTCCGCACAATACAAGGAATTACTAGTGGCCACAATGGCCCTCCAGGACTTCACCCAACCCTTTAATCTTATATCTGATAGCCTATATGTGACAAATCTTCTGCCAGCCCTCCCAGGAGCACATATAAGACTGGACAGAAACCCCATATCAGCTCTCATGATACAAGCTTGGTCTCTTTTGGAGGGCCAGGTGGAGTCCATTTATGTCCAACATGTAAGGAGTCATTCTCATCTGCCCGGGTTCCTCGCCAAGGGGAATGCCATGGCAGATAGATTAGCTTCTCAAATTAATATTGTTGATGTAACTGAACCAAATAAACTTCATGAGTTGACCTATCTAAACTGTAGGGGATTACAGGTAAGATTCCCCCATATACCGGTCTCAGAACTTAAGAAAATTGTACATACCTGCAAATCTTGTAAACCTTTTCTCAATGTTCCGCCTCTGCAGGGGCCCGGAGTAAATTCCCTAGGCCTTCAACCCAACATCATCTGGCAGACAGATGTCACCCACTACCCGGCTTTTGGGAAACTCAAATTTGTCTTTGTTTCAGTAGATACATATTCAGGAGCATGTTGGGCAACAGCCCACTCTGGAGAAAAAGCCGCCCATGCTAAATCACACTTTATACAATGTTTTTCAACCCTGGGCCTACCTAAACAGGTCAAAACAGACAATGGGCCTTGCTTTACATCTCAGTCCCTAAGCCAATTTTTTAATAGATGGAATATCAAACACATCACTGGTATTTCTTATAACCCACAAGAACAAGCAATCATTGAAAGAACTCACCAGACTTTAAAACAACAAATACAAAAACAAAAAGGGGGAGAGGACTGGTACCGCAGTCCTCACCTGCAGCTGGCAGGGGCATTATTAAACATAAATATTTTAAATTTTTCCAAAAATGTACATTACAATAGATTTCCAAAACACTGGGGGCAGTTACCCCAGACACCAGCAATACAGGTCCAGTGGAGAGATCCTCTAACCCAGCAATGGCAAGGCCCGCACCTGCTTATAACTACAGGCCAAGGATTTGGCTGTATTATGCCAATAGACTTGAATACACCTATCTGGGTCCCAGCAAGGAACATCAAATATGACCTCCCAGAAACTTCTTAACCCCCAACCTAAGGATGAACTCCTTAAGGTAAATCCCCTTGTTCTTACAGAAATGAATCTGATGCTCCTGGCCGTCGGAATTCTCGCATCATCATCTGGTCAGTGGTGAACGTTGCTACTGGAAATGTCATCAAGGCTGTACTCTCCAAACCAATTTCTGCTCCTTAGCAGATGGTTACTTCAATGGACAATGGGAACAGTGCTGAAGGGAGGTGGAAATGCTAATGTATGCCCCGGGACTAATCCCTTGTGTCAACCTAGAAGCTGTAAAGACTCTTGTGCATTATACCACCCAGCAGGAGGCCTTTCAGTTCCTAGACATAAAAGAGAGAACCACCCTTGCCCTGGCGAGCATAATAGGAGTGGGAATCGCAGGCGCAGCTACTGGAGGAACAGCTCTCAGACAGATAGAAAAGGTAGAAATAACTCTGAAGGCACATGAAGGCATCATTGGATTCTTTAGCAGAGATGGTCCTTCAGAATAGAAGGGGGCTTGATCTCCTTGCACTAGAACAGGGAGGGATATGCCAGGCTTTAGGGGAAGAATGCTGCTTTTATGCAGACCACTCTGGTGTAATTGCAAAGAATCTAGACAACCTTATGAACAGCCTTAAAAAAAGAAAGACCTCTTATTCTTTTACTTTTGTTCACGGTAGGCCCTTGCTTGCTCAACCGGGTTATAAGGTTCACTAGAAAACAGGCAGAAGAAGTCCAATTAATGGCCTTACGGGCAAAGTATAAGCCCATCCCCCTCATCAATACCTACAAAAGGCAGCATCAGACTCCAAAGATGGGTAAGGGCTTTTTTGGTTCGGCCAACCTAAGACAGGGGGATAGCCAAAGCTGCTATCTACTCAAAGACGGGTAAGAGCTGAGCCCAGTAAAAGCACCAACCTAAGACAGGAGCTATGCCAAATAAAACAAAAAGGGGGAAATGATGGCATGGAATGGCCGAGAAAATGGGCCTGTAGGACAAAAGAAAGCCTGTGGAGTTTTGCAAACTCACCCCCGCCCATCCGAGCAAGGAAGGCTAGCTTCCGTGTACTAACATGATAATTAGGGACTATGCTAGGAAGGGAAGGGATTGGATTAATTAGGAACTTGTAAATTAAGCCTCCTAAAAAGACCAGTTGGGAAGAGACATATGCCCGAGTGGGGAAGCCAGCACAGCTTATAAACCTTTGTGAGCAATAAAGCGAGTTTTTGAGCTGTAACACTTTGACTCGACTCCCTGCCATGGTTGCTTTCGGTTCGGCAGTGCACTTACCATCCCCAGCCCCACTCCGTCGCAGGCCGACAGAGTGCAGATTTTCAGTGGCGAGGAAGCTGGAGAGGGTGGTCTTTGCCAACCACCTCCTCTCTCTACGACCCCCACAAGCTCAGTTTTGTAATTTTACAATCTTAATTTCAGAATATCATTTTGTGGAGATTTCATTGCAATTTCGGATGCATATATGTAGTCCTATGGCAGAGGAAGCTATGGGTTCAGTGCACATGACAGTCTTAATAACAAGAAGAATTCTTTGGGGAATGTGAATTGAAATAAGGAAATGTGATTTTGATCCATCTTTTTCATTTACTGAATAAATATGATTTTTTGCCAGATAGAAAATTCTCTCTCTCTCTCTCTCTCGCTCTCTCTATATATATATATATATATATATATATATACACACACACACACACATACACTGGAAAGCTGTTTCAAAGATTAAGAATTGGGCCTACTGCTCCTGCAGAGGAACCCAGTTATGTTCCCAATAACTCTGCTGGACAATTCACAACCACATGTAATTCCAGCTTCCAGCTCCAGGGGATATAAAGTCCCATTCTGGATTCTGCAGTCACAGACACTCTATGCACATACCCAAACATAGACACACACATGTACACATAAGTCAAAATAATATTTTCATTTTTCTAAAATTATTATTTTTCTGTTATGTACATTAGTGTTTTGCTCGCATGTATGTAAGTATGCTACATATGTGCAATGCCTGCAGAGCAGAAGAGGGTGTCATATCCTCTGGAACTGGATTTACAGATCATTGTTAACCACCATGTGGGAGCTGGAGAAGAAAAAAAAAAATAAAACCTTGTATCTTATACAACAGCAGCCAGTGCTCTTAACTGAAGAGCCATCTTTCCAGCCCCAGGAGGTAATTTTATATACAGAACACAAAGGATTTATGAAACAGAGACAGGTTAACTGTGGATATATTAATATTTAAAACTTTTATTCATCTATATAATACTTTTCTACATGCTTATGGTTTAATGCAAGGGTTCAGCTTTATGGATTTAAATACAGGTATGCCAACATATGAATATGATTGAAGATATATTTAAAAAGTGTTACTACAGGAACACTTATAATAGCAGATTTCTATAAGAGATCCAAATGTCCATCATTAGACATATTTTAGAGTATATATTCCTATAGTGGGACAATATGAAGCAATTCTGAAGAGCTCTACATGTGCTAAGATCTTCAATATATATCCTGAGTGAAATAGTCAAGGTCCACAATTGGACTTACATGCTATACTTAATTTCTGTTACATTTTAAAATGGAGTTTTGAGGCTGGAGAGATGGCTTAGCAGTTAAGAGTGCCGACTGCTCTTGCAGAGGACCTGGGTTCAATCCCCAGTACCCACATGTTGGCTGAGAACCGTCTTTGGCTCCAGTTCCAGGGGAATCTGACACCCTCTTCCAACCTCCACAGCATTGCATGACATGGGTGCATAAACCTACAAGCAGACAGTACATTCAAACACATAAAAAATAAATTAAAAACATAAAAATAAAGCTGGCCATGGTCGGTCACACCTTTAATTTTAGCACTTGGGAGGCAGAGGCAAGTGGATCTCTGTGAGTTCAAGGCCAACCTGGTATACAGAATGAGTTCCAGGACAGTCAGAGCTTCAGGGAGACCCTGCCTCAAAAAGAAGGAAAAAAAATGGAGTTTTGAATATTTTTATTTGTGTGTGTTTGTGTCTGGGTGAGTGGATGTCCTGTGTGAGTATACCTGCACAGACACAAAGAAGGTTTGAGATCCCCTATAATTGGAATTACAGATGGTTGTGAGGCACTCAACATAGGTGCTGGGAACTGATCTCCAATTCACTGGGAGAACAGCAAATGCTCTTAAACAGCAAGCCATAATTCAAGCCTCCCAAATTAGTTTTTGATGATAATCTCCTCAGAGAAAAGCAAAAGCAGATAAGTAGTAGGATGTGAAAGCAAGACGTCTCATTCAATTTGTATCATCATAAACCTATTAATATTTTGTCATATGTATATTATTAAATGTATTTAAACCTATATACCTACTGTGGTAGAATAGCTTGTAAATACTTAAAACCATTAATTTGTTACACATGTTAAAAGGGAATTTTTGTTATTTGTATGTCATGGAATTATAATTATTATTAAATAAATAGATGATGGTGATACATGAGAAGTAGATAATAAATGTACGTATACATTTCACTTACCAACCATAAGACAATACTATTTCTTTTTTTCAAAGCCAATTTTTATTGATGTTTTGTGCATTTTACACAACATTTCCCAATCAAATCTAGACCTATTCCCCTTGTCTTTCCCCTACCCCACGAGCTCATGCATTCTGCCATAAAAGTTTCTTATCTTTTTCTCAGTCTCATTTAAAATTTTTGATGCAGAAGTTTACTGTTTCAGGCAGTTCACAATTTCATTCAGTTCTTTGCAATTTGAATCACTCCAAAATATCCATATATGCATGCCACACATATATCAAGATTATGACATCATAGGTTTTAGCACCTTCAGCCTATGATTTCTTCTTTTAATTTTTTTTTTTTTTTTGGTCTTTTTGAGACAGGATCTCCCTGTAGCTCTGGCTGTCCTGGAACTCACTCTGTAGACCAGGCTGGCCTCGAACTCACAGAGATCCGCATGCCTCTGCCTCCCAAGTGCTATGATTAAAGGTGTGCGTCACCACACCCAGCATTTATTTATTTCTGTATGTGTATCAATCTACTGTCTGTATGCAAGTTTGTGCACCCGTGTTGTGCAATGCCGTGGAGGTCAGAAGAGGGTATCGGATTCCCCTGGAACTGGAGTTCTCCTGGAATTGGAGTTTCAGAAGGTTCTCGGCCGCCATGTGGGTGCTGGGGATCCAACCCGGGTCCTCTGTAAGAGTGGTTGGTGCTCTTAACAGTTAGACCATCTCTCCAAACCCAGATTTCTTTTTTTTTTTTTAATTTTTTTAAATTTCTTTTTCTTTATTAGGCTGAGAGATGCCATGTTTTCCTTAAGGAATTGTTTGAAGGCTCCTCCTTGGCAAGCCCATCAGTTCTGGCCATGTGCTCCACACTGGGGTCTTCCCTTCCTGTGATCATCAAATGAGGTCCTAAGAAAGGTTTCCAGTCTTGATCTTCCTGTACTGGCCTCAGTGATACTGCCTGGGTAGTCCAATAATGGTAGCCTATACTCTGAAGAGGCTGAAACCTCAGTAGGTGCTCAGTCCTAGGTGCTCATTCCACAAGCTGGATGTCTCAACAGACCCCATCTGGCATTGAAGGTTTGGAGAATTCTTGGAGAGACCTGAGTCTTCAGTCCATATTGGGAGGTTGAAAAGCTGTGTCTCATGTCTTTAAAGGATGGCAAAAGCAGTGTCAACCACAGGGAAGAAGCACTTGGGAGTAAGAATTGAAGACAGACAAAATAACATTCCTTAAAAAAAAAAAAATCTGGTTATACCTTCCTTTTGGATGTTTAAGGCCACACGGTTAGCCCAGATTAACCAAGGTTTTTGTTTTTTCAAGGTTAGTCGAGGTTCTGGTCCTCAAGGGTCACTCAGGTTTTGAAGGGGGAGGGAGCCCCGGACTCCTTTTGGCTTTTCATTTACCAGTTCCATCCACTTGAGGGCAAAGTCAGGTCTTGCTAGACCAGTCTTCCCTTTTTTGAAGCATGAGCAGACTTTCCTCTTTATAGACTGGAAACTGGCTGAAGTCCCATTAGTGGATCTCCAAGACCTCTCTGCACAGGAAGACTGGTGACTCACATTTGCAGAACATTTCAAGAGATGCCTCCATGCACAGTCCCTTGGGACTTAGTTGAGCTCCAAAGGAAAGGAACAAAGTTATCCCTTATGTTCCTTGCCAAATTGGTATGGGCATTTAGTGTGGTCATTAAGCGTCCAGAAAGGCTAATTTGTATCAGTCTGATATTTTAATTACTGTATAATATTTTAGACAAGGCTTGGGCAAAAGCTCAAGCAGCATTGTGTAAGAATTATTTCTTGATGTACCGTACATGTATTTGCTTGCATGTGTGTATACACACATGTACATTCTTGGTGCACACAAAGACTAGACAGGGAATTGGATCTTTTAAAACTGAAGATACAGATGTTTATGAACATGGTATTTGTGTTTTGGGAACTGAATCCTGGTTCTCTGCAGCAGCAGCAAGTGCTCTTCAGGACTAAGCCATCTCTCTAGTCCTAGTCCTCACTGTAAATGGAAATGCATTACTATGAACATACTGCATATTTCAAAAAACAAGGAAAGTAGGAAATAGACTTTGTGATATTGAATACATTTTCCAGAAAAAACATTAAGCAAAAATATTAACTCACATAACATTTCATTGGCTTATGGAAAACGTTGAGAAAACCTTACTGAATTTATGAAGAGTTGTTATAATTTGAATGTGAAATGCCCTCATGACCTCATGATTTGAGGAGTAATTACAAGATGATTGGCACTGACCTAGTGAGTGGATAATTCAGGATCTAAGAAATTGATATTGAATCGGAGATCTCCCAAGACCACCTGAAGCACAGTTAAAAAGCCCCCACCCTCACCCCCACCAACTGGGATTACCAAGGAATCTGAAGGAGGCAAACAAAGCAAGCCTTCAGCACAGTGAAGAGGCATTTGGGACTCACATTGGAATACAGGAAAGGAAAAGCCCATATGCCAAGAACACGAAGAAGATACAACATGGGAAAGGTACAGGATAATCCCTCACCAAACTCTACCAAACTTGTGGAAGATTGGTATAGTGGGATCCCCCTGGGGATGGCCCAGGACACAGATATCAGAAGCACAATTGTGGACATACTTAAATAAGTACAAGATTATAAAGAGCAAATCAAATAATTAAGAAAAGAGAATGAAGAACTCAAGAAGGACCTAGAGAGAGAGAATGGCAAACTCCGGAAGGAACTGAAAACACTGAAAAGATCAAATGCTGAAAAAGATAAGGAAACCAACCAGCTAAGCAAAGAGCTACAGGAAGATATTGAGAAGCTCCAAAAGGAAGTAGAAATACTGAAGAAATTATGAGAGGAAATGAAAAAAAATAACAACCAAGCATTCACCCAAACAAGAGGAAAGGAATGGAAAAAGCCTCAGAAGCAGGATGGAGGAAGCAGAACAAAGAATATCAGACCTGGAAGATAACACAGACCAGCTAAAAACCTCAAGTAAAGATTATGAAAAATTTAAAAGTACACAAAAGTGGAACAACCAGGAGCTGTGGGTCATTATGAAAAGATCAAACCTCCACATCATAGGAATAGAGGAAGGAGAAGAATCCCAAGAGAATGGTATTAATCAGATCTTCAACAGAACAATAGATGAAAATTTCCCCAAACTAAAAAAAGACAAAGCAATACAAATACAAGAAGCACATAGAACTGCAAACAGACAAGATCAGAAAAAAACAAACAAACAAACAAACAAAAAAACCTCTCCATGCCACTTCAGAGTTAAAATGCTGGACACCCAAAACAAAGACAAAATCCTTAAAGCCACAAGAGAAAAACAAGTGACCTATAAAGGGAAACCTATCAGAATTACAACTGACTTCCCAGTGCAAACTATGAAAGCAAGAAGAACGTGAAGCAAAGCATTCCCAGTGTTAAAAGACAATAGATGCCAACCCAGGTTACTATAAACAGCAAAAATGTCGATTGTAGTTGAAGGAGAGAGAAAAAACTTCCATGACATAAACAAGTTGAAAGGATACATGTCCGGAAAAACAACCCTTCAGAGAATACTTGAAGCAATTCAAAGGACAGAAGAAAGGAGCAACCATCCCCAGGCACCTAGAAAGAGAAATCAATAAAAGCTTAACTACAGAAGTAGAAACCTAAACCAAAACCACAAATGGATAATAAGGCAAAAGGAAGCAACACAAACCTGTCAGTCATAACCTTAAATATTAATGAACTAAATTCCCCAATCAAAAGACATAGACTGGGAGGTTGGATTAGGAAACAGAACCCATTGATATGTTGTCTACAAGAAACACATCTTACCTTCAAGGACAGGCACTACCTTAAAGTGAAAGGATGGAAAAAAATATTGCAACCAAATGGTACCAAAAAGAAAGCAGGTGTTGCAATTTTAATAGCAGACAAAATAGACTTCAAAGTAAAAGAAATCAGAAAAGACAAAAAAGGCCATTATATTTTTTATCGAAGGAACAATTCACCAAGATTATTTCACCATTATGAATATATATGCCCCAAACTCTGGTGCACCAAACTTTATAAGGACAATTCTCCAGGACCACAAGTCACACACTAACCCCAGTACACTCATTGTAGGGGACATTAGTACCCCACTGAGCCCTTTGGAAGGACAGGTCAACAGGACAAAGAATAAACAGAGAGTGATCTGAACTGAATGATATGATAGACCAAATGGACGTCATAGACCTCTACCGAATATTCCACCCTAATGAGAGAGAACACACTTTGTACTCAGCACCCCACAGAATATTCTCCAAAATTGACCACATACTGGGAAACAAAAGAAACCTCCACAAATACAAAAAGATTGAAATAATTTCATGCATTCTATCAGACCACAGTGCAATAAAGCTCAACATCAGCACCAGGATAAGCCCTACTGCCTACAAGAAAACATGGAGACTAAACAACACACTCTTGAATAATGAATGGGTCAAGGAAGAGATAAAGAAAGAAATAAAAGCATTCCTGGAACTGAATGACAATACAACACAAAAAGACTATGGGATCCCTTAAAAGCAATCCTAAGAGGGAAGTTTATAGCCCTGGGTGCCTACATTAGAAAAACAAAAAAGAGCACAAGTGAATGATCTAACACTGCTGCTAAAAGTACTTGAGAAGCAAAAACAGATGAATCCTATACACAACAGACAGGAAGACATAACAAAAATCAGAGCAGAAATCAATGAAATAGAAACAAAGAAAACAATACAAAAAAATCAATGAATCCAAAAGATGGTTCTTTGAAAAAATAAACAAGATACACAGACCTCTAGCCCAGTTAACTAAAAGAAAGAAGGAACAACTCCAAATCAATACAATCCATGATGAAAAGTGAAATATCACAACAGACAAGGAAAAGATCCAGACAATCATATGGGAATACTTCAAAAACCTATACTCTACAGAGTTTGAAAACCTAAAAGAAATGGATGAATATATGAAATCCTGGGAATCAACAAAGCTCAACCAGGAAGAGCTTAAACAGACCCATAATATATGAAGAAATTGAAGATGTAATAACAAACCTCGCGAATAACAAAAGCCCAGGCCCAGATGGTTTCATGGCAGAATCTATAAAACATTTCAAAAAGACCTACAACCATTATTATTGAAATTGTTTAGAAGGATACAGGGGGAATTCTCCCAAATTTCTTCTATGAAGCCAGCATCACTCTATTATCAAAACAAGGCAAAGATACAACTAAAAAGGAGAACTATAGACTCATCTCCCTAATGAACATAGATGCCAAAATTCTAAACAGGATACTGGCAAATCACATACAGACTCACATCAAGAAGATCATCCATCATGACCAAGTTGGATTCATACCAGAGCTGTAGGGATGGTTCAACATAGGAAATTCAATACACATCATCAAGCACATAAATGGAGTGAAAGACAAACACCACACCATCATCTCAATTGACACTGAAAAAGCCTTTGACAAAATCCAGCATCCCTTCATGCTTAAAGTCCTAGAGGGAATTGGATTGGAGGGATCATTCCTCAATGTAATCAAAGCCATATACAGGAAACCCACAGCCAATATCATCCTAAGTGGGGAAAAGAGAGAAACATTCCCTTTAAAGGTAGGAACTTGGCAAGGCTGCCCCCCTGTCACCACTCCTCTTCAATATAGTGCTTGAAACACTTGCTAGAGCAATAAGGCAAGAAAAAAGAAATTAAAGGAGTGCTAATTGGAAAATAGGAAGTCAAGCTATCCCTTTTTGCTGATGATATGATTGTTTACTTAAGGGATGCTTAAACCTCCAACAGAAAACTCCTAGAAATGATTAACAGCTTCAGCAAAGTGACAGGATACAAAATTAACCTTAAAAAAATCAGTGGCCTTCCTTTACACCAACAAAAAGCAATTAGAGAAGGAATTCAAGGAGACCTTTCCACTCACAATGACCTCAAAAACAATAAAATATTTAGGGACAAACCCAACCAAAAACACCAAAGATCTCTACAATAAAAATTTTAAACACTTAAAGAAAGATATTGAAGAAGACATCGGAAAATGGAAAAACTTCCCATGCTCATGGATTGGGAAAATTAACATTGTAAAACTGTCCATTCTACCCAAACTCTTATATAGATTTAATGCAATCCCAATTAAAATCCCCAAGAGTTTCTTCACAGGCTTGGAAAAAAAAGTCCTTAAATTCATTTGGAAAAACAAAAGACCTCGAATAGCCAAAACAACCCTGACTGAAAAGAGCTACCCAGGGGGGCATGTCTATGCCAGACTTCAAACTGTACTACAGGGCTATAGTCATAAAATCTGCCTGGTACTGGAACAAAAACAGACCTGTTGACCAATGGAACAAAACCAAAGATCCAAAGCTTAGCACATAAAATTTCAGCCATCTCATATTTGACAAGGGGGCCAAGAAGACACAATGGAGAAAAGATAGCATCTTTAGCAAGTGGTGTTGGCAAAACTGGATCACCACTTATAGAAAAATGAAATTAAACCCTTACCTCTCACCCTGTACAAATGTCAACTCCAGATATATTAAAGACCTCAACGTGAAACCCCAAACTCTGAAGGCAATAGAAGAAAAAGTTGGCAGCAGACTACAAGACATAGGCATAGGAAAAGGCTTCCTAAATCAGACAGCAGCTGCGCAAGAATTAAGGTCGACAATTGACAAATGGGACCTCATTAAACTCAAAAGCTTCTGTACATCAAAAGAAACAATCAAGGAAGTGAAGAGAAATCCCACAGAGTGGGAGGAAGCCTTCGCCCTGCAGAAACATCTGACAAAGCATTGATTTCCAGATTATATAAACTACTCAAAAAACAAAGAAGAAAGAAAACAAATGACCCACTCAGTAGATGGAACACAGAACTGAACAGAGACTCCACAAGTGAGGAATTAGAGACGCTGAGAAACACCTGAAGAAGTGTTCTACATCACTAATCATTAAGGAAATGCAAATCAAAACCACTTTAAGATATCATCTTACTCCAATAAGACTGGCTAGGATCAAGAAAACAAATGATACCAAGTGCTGGAATGGTTGCGGTAAAGGGGAACACTCATCCACTGCTGGTGGGCATGTAAACTTGTGCAGCCACTATGGAAAGTAGTGTGGAGAACCCTTGGAAGACTTTAAATGAACTTGCCACCTGACCCAGCCATACCACTCCTAGGCATGTACCCCCAAGACTCACCCCACCACAGAGAGGCAAGCCATGTTTATTTCAGTTCTCTTCACAATAGCAAGGAGCTAGAACCAACCCAAATGCCCCTCAACTGACGAGTGGATAAAGAAAATGTGGTACATCTACACAATGGAGTTCTATGCAGCAGTAAAGAAAGATGGCATCATGAGCTTTGCAGGAAATTGGTTGGAGCTAGAAGACATGCTGAGTGAAGTAACACAGTCCCAGAAAAACAAATGATGAATGGTATCCCTCATCTGTGGATGCTGGTGCCAATTACTAGTTGTAATTATTTCTTGTGCACAGCCCCTTGAGCTTTTGTCCAAGTAGTTGGGAGTGATGTATATGGGAAACAACAACAACAACAACAACAACAACAGAAAGGACTGCATCAAATAACTGACTGAAACAGTGAACTTCTGCTGAAAACGTTTAACTTCCACATGGAGAATATTAAGAAAGACTGAGAAAGAGATGAAAAGCATGTTTGGCAGAATACATGAGCTCTGTTGGGGTTGGGGGATAGGGTGGGGGACACAAGTCTAGATTTGATAATCTTGTACAAAATATATATTATAAAATAAATTAAAATATAATTCGATATTATTGGAAAGTGTTAGTAGGTCAGTAGTGGCATGTACTTGGACCTGGCACCTTCTTCATATGGTTTTATGTGGCTCCTGGTTGGTAAAATGTAAAATGCTGTGCTAGCCCTTCCATCCCTATCCTGGTAGACTGTAATGTCTGAAACAGTGAGCTATTGTTTCTTCTCTCCTTTAAGTTGTTTTTTTTTTTTTTTCGTCAGATATTTCATCATAAAAAAAAGTTTCAGTAATATAGATGCAATCTTGTCCAATGTGATCAAAGTGGACTTTAACTGAAGATTACATGTTTTGTGTGTATATGTGTTCCTGAGTCTGTATGTACATGTATGAGTGTGTATGTGTACATACAGATATATATGTGCACTCATTGATGAACAAACACAAACATGCATATGAATGTAATCATGTGAATATTCTGTTTCATAAATATTCCCATGTATAAACCTGTATCAGCACTGGATTAATATTTTTAAAAGTAATAATTTCTATGTAGAACTGGAGCACTTTAAACTACAGAACTACTTCCTCTTATAAACAACATTTTAAAATTATATGTCAAAGGCCTTCAGAGAAATGACCCTTTGCTTTACAGTGAAATAAAATTATTCAGGGTTACCACCCTTGCTTCAAAATATCACAGCATCTGTGATATAAGGAAATCAATATGTATTAGAAAGAGAGAAGATAGGAGCTTGGAGAGGGAGCAGGCAACCAGTGATGAGGAAAGCAGTAGGGGGTGGTTTGTTGAGCCCAGTGACCTTTCTCTATTCTTAAACACTAACGGTGATGTAGATCACTGAAAAAGAAACATTTCTTTCATACTTTACTTTTTAATATAGAGGTAAGGATTTTCTTTTCTCTATTTTCTACTTAACTTTAGTAATATTCCCCATTGAGGTTATTATGCTTGAAATCCAACCCTGTGTAAGCTAAATAGAAAAAAAAATATCTTGAAGTTTTTCCTAATACTATTTATAAAAGTCTCCAAGAACTGCTAGTATCTTTCCCCTAACAAGTAATACTATATGCATCAAGGGAAATGAAACAGAGCTTAAAGTGGGTCTTGCAGCCTTTTAAACATTTAATAAGTAATAAGGATCCATCAAAGTATGGACTATTTCTTGCATATTATAGCTGCAGACATTAATTTCCTATTTTGAACTACAGAAGCAAGAAGGAGGAAACCATCATGATAGTAGAACCAAATATAAAGTGACTAGGAACAGCTGAGTGCTTGCAGTTTTCATTTGTTAATATGAACTTTCAAGGCCTAAGATATAACTGCAGACTTCTTTATGCTTTTGTCTATCTCTGTCTGTTGCTGGTTCAATATCTGCAAATATATTAAGACTCTGTTTCCTTTCCAATGTCATAACTGTATTGATATATTCATTATTTGCATCTCCAGACTTCATCATGTTTTGAAATATATGACACTGAAAGCCATACGGGGGATATTAAACGTAATTTAATGTCATGGTATGCCTCTCATACCCTGAATCCCAATATTGGCTACTTTTGCTGTGTTACTACACTAACACCATAATTATCCGAATTAAAAAAATAAAGCCTAACTACTAAATTTAATTTTTTAAGATTGGGCTCAAATTTGGAGGACACTCATTCCCCAAGATATATTTGTCTTTACAGACCATTCCACCATTTCATCCCTAATTCTAGAATATCTTCTTCACCCAAACTGACAAGTCCTCGCCAATTTCTATGTGTTATGGAAATGGGTGTGGTGCATTTCAGGGCTTTGTATGTTAATTCTCAAACATACCCACCTTCATTCATTATCTTTTTAGGTGGAGTACCAAATGGAGGTTTTCAAGGAAATAAGATCAGATGCCAAAGACACAAGATACAAGAGCACATTGCAATGCTTGGGTTAATCGCTAGATTATGTCCATTTATAAAAGTCATCCCACATACTTTCATAAAAATCAAAGTTGTATGTTTCATTGACTGTAGCCTTAGAATCCACAGCCACAGAGAGACAAACACTTATCTCTATTCCATCTTCTAAATGCAGGCTATTCTCTTATTTGACTACAAATGCCATACATTCCAATTAAATTACCTTCACATTCTGTGGTAAAATAGGGAGAAATTTGTTTCCATGAATTCTTCATGTTTCTCTTCTGGTTCCATAATTTCTCCCTTGTTGAATATATATGGAACCTGTGGTTATAAAGGAATAGCCCACTTTGGTTCTATGCTATCACAAGGCAGAAATTAAAAGATTTTGTCTGTGTAGTCATATCCTAGCTAGCTTGATCTTTTCCTGATTTCAAAGATTCTCCTTGTAGTTGTAGTTTTTTTTTTTTTTTTTTTTTTTTTTTTTTTTTTTTTTTTTTTTGGCTCTAAGCTGTCATGTTGTAAGAGGGTAGCAAATTGAGAAATAAGAGAAGACTTCAGAGCTGAAAGCAACACTCATCTGATAGCCAGTAGAGAACAAGTACTATCTGAAACAATTAGAAACTGGATTTGTGTTTAATAAGGTCCCACTTGTCAATTGTTGACCTTATTTCCTGTGCAGCTGCTGTCTGATTTAGAAAGTCTCTTCCTACACCTATGTCTTATAAGTTGCTGCCAACTTTTTCATCTAACACCTTCAGGGTTTTGGATTTCAAACTGAGGTCTTTGATCCAAATTTTTGTACAGGGTGAGAGGCAGGAGTTTAATTTTATTCTTCTACACGTGGTGATCCAGTTTTGCCAACACCATTTGCTGAAGATGCTGTCTTTCCTCCGTTGAGTCTTTTTATCCCCCTTGTCAATTATAAGGTGGCTGAAATTGTATGTGCTCAAGTTTGGATCTTCGGTTTTGTTCCATTGGTCTATGGGTCTGTTTTTCTGCCGGCACCAGGCTGTTTTTATGACTATAGCCCTGTAGTATAGTTTGATGTCTGGTATAGAAATTCCCCCTGTATTGCTGTTTTCACTCACGGTTGCTTTGGCTATTTGGTTTTTTTTTTGTTGCTGTTGTTGTTCCACATGAATTTAAGAATTATTTCCAAGCCTGTGAAGAATGTCCTGGGGATTTTAATTGGAATTGCATTGAATCAATATATTAATTGGGGTACAATGGACATTTTTACTATATTAATTTTTCCAATCTTTGAGGATGGTAGGTCTTCCCATTTTCTGATGTCTTCCTCAATCTTCTTCAGGAGTTTATAATTTTTGTTGTAGAGATCTTTGGTGTCTTTGGTTAGGTTTATTCCTAGGTATTTTATTGGTTTTGTGGCTATTATAATTGGGAAGGTCTCCTTGTATTCCTTCTTCAGTTGCTTGTTGTTGGTGTAAAGAAAGACCACTGATTATTCTAGGTTAATTTTTCTACGTTAACCTGCCACTTTACTGAAACTCCTATTCATTTCTAGGAGTTTTCTGGTAGAGTTTTTAGCATCCCTTAGGTAAACTATCATATCGTCTGCAAAAAGGGATAGTTTTATTTCTTTTCCATTAGTATTATTTTGATTTCCTCTTCTTGCCTTATTGCCCTAGCCAATGTTTCAAGCACTATATTGAAGAGGAGTGGTTACAAGGGTCAGTCTTGCTGAGTTCCTATCTTTATGGGGAATCCTTCTAACTTTTCTCAATTTAGGATGATGCTGTCTGTGGGTTTCTTGTATATGGGTTTGATTATGTTGAGGAATGATCTTTCCAGTCAATTTCCCTCTAGTACCTTAATCATGAAGGGATGCTGTATGTTGTCAAATGATTTTTCTGCATCAATTGAAATGATCATGTGGTTTTTGTCCTTCAGTCCATTAATGTGATTTATGATATTTACTGATTTTCGTATGTTGAACTGTAGACAATCCCCCAGGCCTGCTGGGGAATTTTGGGGTCCAACTGAAGGAAAGAGGGTGAGAAGCACAGAGTCAAGACACAGACCCTGGGAATCAGGTGAACACAGACAGAGGGAGAGCTGATGTGGATTAATTTATTGGGGGCAGGGTTAGGGGTTAGGTACTGTTTGCATTCCCACTTGTGATTGGCCCAGGTCTGCAATGCTGCTTGTATGGTCTTACCTGCCTAGGGCAGGTTAGGATGATGAGGGACAAGCTCTGCACATGCATAATTCTCAGCATATTGACAACTACATTGAACCATCCTTGCATCTCCAGTACGAATCCAACTTGATCACGGTGGATAATCTTTTTGATGTGGGTCTGGTCTTTTTGATGTGGGACTGTAATTTGTTGAGAATTGTTGCAACTGAATTTATTGAGATGGAATTGTAGTTCTCTTTTTTGGTTGCATCCTTGCCTGGTTTTGGTATTAGAGTGATGCTGGCTTCATAGAAGGAATTTGGGAGATTTCTCTCTGCTTGTATCTTTCTGAACAGTTTGAGTAATAATGGTTGTAAGTCCTCTTTAAATATTTTATAGAATTCTGCTGGGAAACCATCTGGGCCTGGGCTATTATAGTTGGGAGGTATATATATATACATATATATATATATATATATATATTTTAATTTAACTTCTGTATGTGTATGAATGTACTGTGTGCATGCAGGTGTGTGCACCTGTGTCGTGTAATGCTGCAGAGGTCAGAAGAGGGTGACGGATTCCCCTGGAACTGGAGTTCTCCTGGAATTCGAGTTTCAGATGGTTCTCAACCACCATGTGGGTGCTGGGGACTGAACCTGGGTCCTCTGTAAGAGCAGTTGGTGCTCTTTTTTAAAAATATTTTTTAAATATTTTTATTTATTTATTTTCTATATGTAGGTTTGTGCATCCGTGTCGTGCAATGCCGCGGACGTCAGAAGACGGTGTCGGATTCCCCTGGAACTGGCGTTCTCCTGGAATTGGAGTTACAGATGGTTCTCAACCACCATGTGGGTGCTGGGGATTGAACCCAGTCCTCTTCAAGAGCAGTTGGTGCTCTTAACCGCTAGGCTACCTCTCCACCCCCCCAATGGTTGGTGCTCTTAACCACTAGGCCATCTCTCTAGCTCCAGGAGGTTGCTTATTACATTTTCAATTTCTTCATATATTATGGGGCTGTTTAAGCTGTCAGTGTCTTCTTTATTTAGCTTTGGTGATTCTCCGAATTGCAGATATTCATCCATTTCTCTTAGGTTTTCAAATTTGGTATAGTTTTTTTTTTTTTAAGTACTTCTGTATGATTGTCTGGATCTTTTCATTGTTTGTTGTGATATTTCCCCTTTCATCACAAATTCTATTGATTTGGAGTTACTCTTTCTTTCTTTTTTTTTTTTTGGTTAACTGGGCTGGCAGTTGTCTCTGTTGTTATTCTGTCCAAGCAACCGCTTTTGGCTAAAGGAGCCTTGCATTTTTTATTTTTTTTTTTTGGTCTTTTTGAGGCAGGGTCTCTCTGTAGTCTCAGCTGTCCTGGAACTCACTCTGTAGACCAGGCTGGCCTTGAACTCACAAAGATCCGCCTGCCTCTGCCTCCCGAGTGCTAGGATTAAAGGTGTGCACCACCACGCCCGGCTCCTTGTTTCTATTTCATTAATTTCTGCTCTGATTTTTGTTGTACAGCAAAAGAAACAATCAGAGAAGTGAAGAGAAAACCCACAGAGTGGGAGGAAACCTTCACTGCTGATTCATCTGACCGAGCATTAACTTCCAGAATATATAAGCTGCTCAAAAAACAAAGGAGTAAGAAAACAAACGACTCACTCAAAAGATGGAATAAAAAGCTGAGCAGAGAATTCACAAGCGAGGAAATAGAGATGGCTGAGAAACATCTGAAAAAGTGTTCAACATCGCTAATAAAGAAATGCAAATTAAAACCACTTTAAGATATCATCTCACCCTGATAAGGTTGGCCAGGATCGAGGAAATAAATGATACCAAATGCTGGAGAGGGTGTGGGGAAAATGGAACACTCATCATTGCTGGTGGGAATGCAAACTTGTACAACCACTATGGAAGGCAGTGTGGAGAACCCTTAAAAGACTCAAAATGAGCCTACCACCTGAACCAGCCATACCACTTCTGGGTATATATCCATCAGACTCTTCCTACAGCAGAGATACATGTATAGCCATGGTTATTGCAGCCCTCTTCACAATAGTGAAGAGCTGGAACTAACCCAAGTGCCCCTCAACCGATGAGTGGATACAGAAAATGTGCTACATCTACATAGTGGAGCACTATGCAGCGACAAAGAAAGATGACACCTTGAAATCTGCAGGTAAATGGATGGTACTAAAAGATTTTATGCTAAGTGAAGTAACACGGTTCCAGAAAAACAAAAGAGGAATGGTATCCTTTATCTGTGGATTCTAGTACCAAGTACCTAGGTGTAAGACAAAATGAACAATGTTAATGTTATATTCCTCACAATCTAAAGACAACTGTGTTCTTGTATTGGGAATCCCTACACAGGTTCTAGAGCTGACCTAACACTTATTTTCAAACATTGGAATTTTAGTGTATGATTGAGGGTATGTGTGGATCTTTTAGAGTAATATGGGTTTAAAATGGAAAGATGTGAATCAAGAAATATGACTTGGAAATAACATACAGTTTGTTTCCAAAGGATACAATGTTAATATAAGTGCAATGTAACAGGCTGGTGCAACTTAGCCTTTCTGGGTTCTTAAAGACCATACCTGACATCCATACCAATTTGGCCAAGGGACCCGGAGGATAACTTTTCCTTGCCATCAGAGGTTAACCAAGTCAAAGGGGATCATGCATGGGGGCATCTCTTGAAAAGTCCTGCAAAGGTGGGACAACAGTCTTCCTGTTCAGGGAGGTCTTGGAGACCCACTAAGGGGACTTCAGTCAGTGTCCAGTCTATATAGTCTGCTCATCCTTCAGAGAAGGAAGCCTGCTCTAGCAAGACCTAATTTTTGTCCTCAGATGGATGAGGAGCTGAAAGGAGCAAGGGGCACCCCCCAAAAAAACAAAAACCCAAGAGACCCCTGAGGAACAGATCCTCAACTGACCTCAGCAAAACCAAACCTTGGGTAATCTGGGCTAACTTTGTGGCCTTAAACATCCAGAAGGAAAGTACAACCAGAATAAATAATCAATAAGACCAGAGAAACTGTGATGCAGACATAAAATTTGAGATCTTAGTAAAAAGACAAAAAGAAAAAAGAGCACTGTTGTTTGGCCTGTCTTCAATTCTTATAGGCAGGTGCATATGCTCTGCAGATGCCACTGCTTTTGGCACTCCTCAGGGACATGAGATACAGCTTTTTTACTTTTTAACCATCCAATGTGGACTGAGGACTGCAGCGATTCCCAACTTGGGAACTAAGCAGGTAAAGGGAATTCAGCCTTGTTAGAATATGGACTGCCATTGTTGGACTACCTCAGCTGAATCATGGAGGTCAGTGCAGGGCGATCAAGACAAGATGCATGCTTACTGGACTTCATTTGGGGGACTATGGGAGGGAAAGACACCAATGTGGAGCAAAATTGCAGGATTGATGCTTGTTTGGGATTGTCAAGGAGGAGCCTTTGAGCACTTCTTTAAGGAAAATATGACATCTTTTAGGAAAAAAAGTCCTCCAATTCAAGTGATATGTGTATGTATGTATGTATTTATATGTATATACATAACTATATATATATATATATAATTATATTTATCTATTATATTGAAGCAATACAACTGAAAGTTCATTAGGAACTACAAAAATCTTCCATTTTTATCTCTCCACTTGTATTAAACTAGAGTTTTGACAAAGTCAGTAGCTAGGATTTTGTTTGAAAATAAACATAATTCAGATTAATGCAGAAAATCAACTGGAAATAGCATCAAGAAAAATATTTCAGGGGCATATTACCTAGTAACTTTGATTTTCAACTCATTTATATATAGAACAAAATTGAAAATAGTGTTAAATTCACAGAGGAAGAGCATTCACTTAAGTATGCTTCTTGCAGATCAATAAAAAGAAAAGAGAGCTTAGGGGTTATAAAGCTTTTATAAATTTATTAAAATATTGTCTTTATACATATTTTTCATCTATACTAAAAGTAATAAGCTTCCTATTGTAAATGTGATTTTAAAAATTAGATTGGACTTACATAAAGGAATACAGTAAGGCCAGGTGTGACAACCAGGCCTGTAATTCCAGCACTTGTGAGACAGAATGCCAAGCTGATTGGAGTTTATTATGGAGACAGTTTCACTAACAACCAACCAACCAAAAAACAGCCAGAGGGACCAAAAGAAAATGTTTAATCAATTGTGATATAGTGGATTGGATCATTTACAAAATCTTTGACATGCCTAAATAATTTTCTATTTACACAACAAACAAATAGACTGGAGGTGACTTAAGACTGATAAGAAAAAGCAGCTATCATCTCTAGAACTCAAAAGTAATCCAAGTCACTGTGTACTATTAAGGAAAAGATTGGGTGATTTTTTGAAAGGTTTTAACTTTTTGAATGGAGGAAAAAGATGAATGTTTCTGTTAAACACAGGAAAGTGATTTTAAATAGATTTCTCCAAGACATTCTCATTGAAATGTTTCTTAAGAATAAAGGAGGAGCAATCATCATTTGTTCTCTCTAAAGAAAGATATTAAAATAACTACTCAAAAGTAATTTTTTTCCCTTTTAAATTGTTTGGGCCTTGACAATATATTTCCAGATTTACTTTTTAATTCCAAATGTTCACATGTATTGTTGGCCCTAGTAATTACTTCAGAGATTTTGAAAAGGATTCATTTTAGTCATTTACCCAGAATAACTCCAATAGGTCTTGAATAGGAGTTCTTGACAGACATGCTGAGATATGAAACGTCTTCCAACATGATTGACAGATTCTCATATACACACTAAAGCTTGCAAAGGTAAATGTCATTTTCTGTGGCTGCAAAGACATAAGTTTAAAATATCTGATACTAAATTTATCGTTATTTCTTTATATAAAATTTTTAGGCTGATAAATTGATTAATAAATGATCACTTTTATCATAATCTATTTATTTTACATCACTGTATAGTGGAAGAGCTAGTAGGAAAATTGTGCTTTTTTTTTTTTTGTGGTCTTTTTGAGACAGGGTCTCCCTTTAGTTTCAGCTGGCCTGGGGTTAGCTTTGTAGACCAGTCTGGACTTAAACTCCACAGAGATCCGCCTGCCTCTACCTTCTGAGTGCTGGGATTAAAGGCCTGTGCTACCAAGCCTGGCAAGGAAAATTGCATTTTTTAAAACATTTGTATCTGCTTCTCTTTAGTGACTGTGTTTGTAGTATAAAATATTTGAAAAAAAATCATAAAACTATCAAACTTCATTTACTTTCTATGGTTGTATGATTTATACTGTCCTAAATAAAGCACTGTTTATCCACTTCATGAAAACAATTAAAGCTACCAACAAGCTCACACACCATGCCTTTCTATAGCTTCCAAACACACCAGAAGTCAGAATTATGTGGCATTTAAATGAATTTTCAAGCACACAGAACTTTGACCTTTGTCTATACTCTTTTTTTTTTAATTTTTATTTATTTATTTATTTATTTATTTTTTGCCCGGTTCTTAGTCTCAGCCTTTAACCGCTGCGCTATCCCCCCAGCACTGTCTACACATTTAAAGAAATGAGATTTTTGTCGAAATAAATTTTCATTTAAAGGAATACAAAGATAATAAAAATGAATTCATCAGCAAACAGAGGGAAAGAAACAAAGACATATATGCAACATCTAAGTTTCAGTTTTCACAAAATATTTGGAGGTAGACAGATGATGAGAAAGAAGTTGTAAGGCTATGTGTCTCCAGGAAATAAACTTGCATGTAATCAACACTACTGGAAAATAGTATATGTTGATTATACATTTTGACTGACAGCATCGAGCTTCAGTACTGTCATAAACTCCATTAACAAGTGCAAGTGATTGGAGTTATGAAAACATCCACCAAGAATGAGGAAGCAACAACAAAGCTGTATATAGTCTTAATGTTTCCTTAGGCAAATTTTATTTTTTTAATTTTTTTATATATTTCAGTATTCATTACATTTTAATACAAGTATATTTTTCTAAGAATTCTTTGCCTTGTGTGGAAGCAGACTTAGAAAGTTATATTTTGTAACAAGCTTGACTGCATAGGACTTAACATATATGACAGAACACCTGAAAACTTGTGTATGTGTACATGTGCACGTGCGTGCGTGCGTGTGTGTTTGTGTGCATGTGTGTGTGTGTGTTTGTGTACTATATGGTGGGGGGCAACAAAGGGAGATGGGGTCTAAATTGATTAGCATTTATTGTATGGAATGCACAAAACCTCAAAAAATTGGACAAGGGGAATCCCCAACTTATCTCTTGTGTCTCCATTGAGTTTATTACATTTTGTGATGAAATATACATTTCATTTTAGTACTAAAAGCTTCGCATCATAAACGAGATTCCCTGAATCACGATCACTACATTGATTTGGCATGTTAAGTACTAGGTAACACATATCAATGCATTATATTTATCTCTGAAATTTTCTCTTTAATGTCTTAAAATATATATTCCATTTTTTTCAAACCAATTTTTATTGAAGTTTTGTGCATTTCATACGATTTCTTTTTTATTATATATATTTTGTACAAGATTATCAAATCTAGACCTATGTCCCCCACCCTATCTCCCCACCCCACCAGAGCTCATGTATTCTGCCAAACATGTTTTTCATCTCTTTCTCAGTCTTTCTCAAAATTCTCCATGTGGAAGTTGACTGTTTTGAGCAGAAGTTCACTGTTTCAGTCAGTTCTTTGATGCAGTCCTTTCTGTTGTTGTTGTTGTTGTTGTTGTTGTTGTTGTTGTTGTTTCCAATATGCATCACTCCCAACTACTTGGACAAAGGCTCAAGGGGCCATGCACAAGAAATAATTACAACTAAGTAATTGGCACTAGCATCCACAGATGAGGCAAATTTTTAAATGGGAAAACTGTACCTAGTAGATGAAAGTTTGAAATATCAAGTTCTAGAAAAATATAAAGATTGCAAATTTAACTCATATCTACACAAGCATATTATATAGATGCATATTGATATTGTGGGGGAAATATGGTGAGACATGCATAGAACTAAGGTCGAATATATGAACACTGAGAAGCCTCCTACATTAGTTATCAGAACATTTTTACCTGAAAAATTGTTACTTAAAAAAAAATATATATATACTATACTCTTTCTCTCAGAGAGAAATTCAGTTAGGGTCTTGAAGTCCCCATTGCCTGAGTAGCAGTCGCAAGCCCTTGAGTGGTGTTTCAGTGCTTGATACCATCTACGAGTGAGTGACAGAAGTCTAGGGCCAACAAAGGCTACTTCTCTTCCCATCAGGAAGTGCAGCTGTAGCTTTCTTGCAGAGGACCTGGGTTCGATCCCCAGCACCTACATGGCGACTGAGAACTATCTGTAACCTCAGTTCTAGGGAAATATGACACCCTCTTCTGACCTCTGCTGCATTGCAAGAAATGGGTGCACAAACCTACATGGAGACAGTACATTCATACTCATAAAAATAAATAAAATTAAAAAAAAATCCAGGAGTCTTCCCTTTAGAAAGAGTCCTAGACTAGGTAATATAGCATTTTCTTGTTTTTAACCATTTATATTCCTAAATCCAAACAGACCTTTCTCTTTACCATGGAAATGTCTGCCTCCTTTTGGCCAAAATCCAGCGATTTATTTTATGTTGAGAAAAATGCAAAACACAAAACATGATGCCCTTTCTTCATCTCATTCTGTCTTAAATTTTCCAAAGACCAGTCTTCAAGATAAAGAGAAAATTACCATGAGGCAGAAGCATTCCTGTGAGAATAGTAGTCTGTTACTATTCAGATGAACCACTTTGAAACAAGTATGACTTCAGTTTTGGTGCAAAGAAAAAGATTATTTTCAAAGTTGTTCAAGTTTAAATTTGCATATCATCAGTTTTGTGAGAAATTTGAATGATTTGGAGTAAATGCCAGATTGTTCAAATGCGCACCTCTGATTCCATGATTAGTAGGAACAATTAGGTCCCAGGTACTATGACTGGGTCAGAAAAAAAAAATCCTCTTCTTGAGATTGCCCTGAAAAAGTGATTATTCAAAAACAACATTGGGCATACTTGTTTTTCTGTCATATAGGAAGTGGGTGCTTGACTCACAATTTAATTAATAAGTGTCTTTTAGAGACTGAAAAATGAATGATAACTAAAAAATTATTAGAAATAAACACCTCCAGGGGGATCCGATTGTAGCTTGTGCTTCATTAGTAGGATGGAAAGGCTATATATTATACTGTTTAAATACCTATATATCTAATTGCATGTGCTTCATTAGTAGGATCGAAAGGTTATGCCTGGACAAGCTGGCAGCCCATGAAAGAAAAAAGCCAGAATTGACTAGAGACCAAGACAACATCTCCAGAGAAAGTAGACTGTTTTGCTTCTCATCCACCTGTGCCCCTTTTCTAAGCCTAGGGAACAATCTGCGGAAGAGGGGGCGCGGTAGAATGTAAGGGCTGCGATTGGGGTGAATGGTGAAACTACAACAATATAGACTGGACACTCATTTGATCAACTTGATTGAACATACAAGCCCCCCATGCTGGATGGTGGGACCCATGAGCTGTGTGGGTTTGGGCACAACTGCTCGCAAATTGGTTTTACATGAAGGATGCTTGTACTCACAAATTATCACTTATTGTTAAAAAAATGAAAACAAAACAAAACAAAAAAACAGAGAAAGATGCAGAAAAGTTACGGCAGAATGCATGATCTGGAATGGGTGGGGTGGGGTGGGGGGAAGGGAAGGGGATATGTGCCTGAACTGAATTGGAAAATGAGGTATGAAATACACAAAGCGTCAATTAAAAAAAAGAATTAAAGAAACCAAAATAGATAAAAATAAAAAAAAATCACTGAGACTTTGAAAGTAAAGTTGCACTCAGATAAAAAAAAGAAATAAACCTATAACCCATTGACAAATTTGTATATTTTAGAAATTTATTGAATCAGTTAAAATAAATAGCTATTTTTAAATTTCTACATCTAAAGATCTTATTTTAATGGCTCCTTGTCTGAGTTTTCTGGTATCCATTTGAAATTCTAGGTTTTTATTTTTTAAAGGATCATCCTTTATCTCACATACACTTTCTCTTTCATATACATCTGTATTTGGAACCACTGTCTTGTAGATGGTAGATTCTCATTTTCCTTCTTAAGAGGCTAGGCTGTTTGCCACAGTTTGACTAAATTTCCTGACTGGGTTCTAATCTTCACTTTCTCAGAGAATTTTCCATTAGCGTAATTAGAGTTATAAATTCTTCATATTCCCCTTTGAGGTACAAATCTTGTTATAAAGCTCTAGTGGTGTTTCTCAAGGAAAGATAACATCCCTCTGTGCCTATTAAAGACAGGATGGTGACTCCAGTGAACACCTTGCTTCAAGTCATGAAGCTATTTCTCGTGAGACTGAGAGGCAGTTTACTATTCCTTTAGGCAAGGCCAATTAACAAAAATAGGTGGTCTAAAATGAGTTGGCTTCATCTCATAAAGATGCTCCCAACTCTTATTTTCATGGAGATTTCTGTCTTCCCCTCCTAAAAAGATAGCCAGAATAGGGTTCACTACTTTCTGTGTTTATTTTGGTTAGTAAATTATGTCTTATTACAGAGCCACATTGAAGAAAGTTTTCAAGTTATTTGTACCTTAAGAACATTTACTGGTATAAAGAAACCTATAGACCTCGTAAAAGTTAAATACTATAGGTTTAAATTCATAATAGCATATATCATTGAAACCCAAATATATTAAAATTCAAATATCTGAATATTTCAAAAAATATGATTAAGCAATGTATTTACTGTAAAATGAACTAGTGAAATACAGTTGTAATTTTCTTATCAAGAGTGTTATTAAAATAAGTGATATTTCAAAACATCTACAACAAGGTCCAAAAGAAAAATAATCATGCATCTCTAGTCATAAATAACTTGACAGACAACTGCTGACTTATGAATATTTGATACAGAAAGAGAAGTTCTATGGTAGAAATAATAGAAACAAAGCAGAGGTGCAGAGCATAAACACTCTAGCAAAACCTGGAATGAAGATAGGGCATCAGTTTTACTTTTGTGGTAACAAGTTATGAATTAAAGGCTGAAGACTGTATAGACACATTATCCACATGAGGATCCCTTTCTAACTCATATTCATAAGTGAAAGTAGTATTAAACTTCATTAACAGTTGGTTAGATCAAAGTATTGTCTTATATTCAGAATACGAATTCCCTGGTTACAATGATCAGAAGAATGCTTCGATTCTAAGTCACCTATTCCAGAACAGCTGGTCTAGCTTCTCATCAGTAATGAATTCTTTCAGAGGTCTCAAGAGACTACACATAGACATAAATTGTAGGTCATGTTCACATGTCTTCCTTATAAAATGAAAACAATGCTGAGATGGAAACTCAAAGTTTGGAGTTCCAGCATGATTTCATCATGCCTTTATTTTCCTAGCCTCCCACCATGTGAACAAAGTGCCCTTACTTACCTGACTATGTTAAATTCAAAAGCTTTAAGGACAAGCTATTCACTTCCACTGGAATTTTTGCAGTGTGTGTTAGGTTAGCAAGAACCTCAGTGGAAAGAATGCTTTAGTAATGGTGAAGATTCTAGAGGGATCACTTACATAGAGTTCTTTAACCTTTTAAATACATGAGCATTTATTAAAACCCCTCTTGTAATAGTATACAAAGCTGAGTCTATATACTTGTTAAAATGCATGGCATATTTCCTTCGAATGTTGCCTGCTTTGCACTCTCTGGGTTATGGTTTGAATGTGATATGTCCCCCTACTGGCTCATCTGTTTGAACACTTGGTCCCAAGCATGTAATTCTGTTTTGAGAAGTTGTGGAACCTTAAGAGATATAGCTTAGATGGAGAAATTGAGTAGCTGGGGTAGGAGCTGAGGGGAACCAAAAGATACAATAAGGCCATGTATATCTGTCCTGCCTGAGCTCTCTGTTTCTTAGTTCTTACTATGTAACAAGTAACAATCACAAACTCTCACTGCGAGGCACCAAGTCACTTATGCTTCCTTCCCCACCATGATGGACTGTAAACTCCAAACCATTAGCCAAATGAAGTCTTCTCTCTTGGGCTGCGTTTCTCTCAAGTGTTCTGTCACAGCACTAAGGAAAGTAATATTCCATATTACATAAATTTCTGCAGTCACAGTTTTAACATTTTATATATTATATACATATATCAAGAATTTATATAGTACTTAATAAATAAGTACAACTATATATGTCAAAGTTGAAACAAAGAGATTATTGAAATATCTGAACTTGCCGGGCGTGGTGGCACATGCCTTTAATCCTAGCACTTGGGAGGCAGAGGCAGGTGGATCTTTGTGAGTTCAAGGCCAGCCTGGTCTACAGAGTGAGTTCCAGGACAGCTGGGGCTACAGGGAGACCCTGTCTCGAAAAGACAAAAAAAAAAAAAAAAAAAGAACAAAAAAAAAGAAAGAAAATAATCTGTAAAAAAAAAACTTTTACAAGATTTTAAACAACTATAGGTCTCAATTATTTTCTCCTTATTCAGGAACATACCCAACAACAACCATATGAATTTTAAAAATATTTTCGGGGATGGAGAGATGGCCTAGGGTTAAGAGCGTGACCGCTTTGCGAGGACCCGGGTGTCGATCCCAGCACCACATGGCGGTCCGAGAGCCATCTGAAACTCCAATTCTCCAGGAGAACTCAGTTCCCGGGATCCCGAGACCCTCTTCTGACTCCGCGGACATTGCAGACACGGTTGTGCACCAACCTGCAGCAGACAGTCACATTGTACACTACGAAATAAATAAAAAAATAACTTAAATAAATAAATATTTTCATTCATTTGAGAATGTCATAACAGGTATTTTGATCCAATTAGACTCCCTCCCCCTCTTCATCCTCACCTTACACCTACCCCTCAACTTTGTCTCTCTATTACTATTTGCCTTAATTTTTTTACTTTTTTTTTTTTTTTTTTTGCATGTGTATGAATGTATTGTCTGCATGCAGGTCTGTGCACCCGTGTCGTGCAATGTCGCGGAGGTCAGAAGAGGGTCTCGGATTCCCCTGGAACTGGAGTTCTCCTGGAATTGGAGTTACAGACGGTTCTTAGCCGCCATGTGGGTGCTGGGGATCAAACCCGGGTCCTCTGCAAGAGCGTCGGCGCTCTTAACCCCTAGGCTATCTCTCCAGTCCCTTGCCTCTAATTTTTAAGGCCTAGTGAGTCTAATCTTTGTTTCTCAAATGATTTTGGATGTGGGTCCAGCCTTTGGAGTCTGCTTAACCTATCAGGATTCACACCAGTAAAGAAATAGGTTAATACATGTCTCAATTCTCATGAAAAGTTTCTTCTTGAAACGTGGAGATTTACACAGAGACCATATAAATGTTTAACATGCAGAAAATATGAGAACACAGAGTGTTTAACCCTAAATGGAAAAGCTATATTACACTCTCTCCTCCCAAGGCTCAGAGATCATTTCAGAATAGAGGGCAGATATATTGTAAGAGCCAAAAGTAGTATATGAATACAATGAAACTGTGTTACCTGGACACCACAGGTTGGTTGTACCTATGAATCCACAGTGCTTATGACAACAAGGCATGTGCAAACATAAGCCAGACAGGGGCCCAGTATGGATGAGGGATGTGGGCAGGAAGGCCCAACCTCAGCTGAGAATCTTTTGACACAATACAGGGATTATAAAATAATTTAAAAACCTGGAACAAAAGAAAATTGGAGGTGGAAATATTCATTCTTAAACAGTGTCTTAATCAACATTTTTAGGAGAAAATGTTGTTTACAATTACAATAAGTACCTTTAAATACTACTATATATCTTAAATTCTGCCAACATTTGCTGTTATGAGACTGATTGTGGTGTTTTTCCTCTGGTATGTATGTTGATGTCTTCTTAGATGGTTTTTGAGTTTTTCCATTCAAAAATTTAAAGAATTCCTCTTGTAAAAAAATCACCAAAAATTAGTATATATAAAGAGAAGTAAGTTATTCTATATTTGTGATTTTTTATACAAATGAATTAGTTACATCTATTCATTTCTACCTATAATGGCAATGGTCATTTCCTAAAAATCAGATTTACTTGGAATTATAAAATATAATAGGCTATACATCACTGCCATTGAATGGGTTCATGGAAAAAAAATATTGGACCAGTGAATTTGAGCAGTTTCCCATCTCTCCTTGTAAAGCTTAACACTAAGACCAGATGCCCTTTCCAATTCCCTATTTAGCCTCATCTGACTATTGTCTTCCTCTCTAATCATGTAAGATGTTTCCTTTCATTACACAGAGTTTGAACATCAGCACCAGGGCATCTGGGAAGCCACCCTTTCTAGCCTGTCCATTGTGTAATACATCTGAAACTATATAGGTGTGTATTAGTCAGGGATACAAATAACCTGAGGAAATAAAATATTTGTTCTTGAGATGAGTACAATTGGAAAACATTTCCTGATGAAGAGATTTTGATCAGACTTGTATTAACTAGACCAATCCGTGTAAGAAGCTGACCTCTAGAATGGAAATCCCATCTATGTAAAGCAGTCCATCAGAGAGGCTTACCAGAAAAAAATGTTCATTTTTCTCTCCTTATTTGTCTCCTTCTCAGTTCACTGATCATAAGGCAAATAGCTGGACTTGGGTGCATCAAACCTAATTTGCATAAACACACTGGAGGTTGTTTTTTTTATTTTTTTTTTTTTTTTTTTTTTTTAAGTGAAAGAAGTGGCACTTGGGAGACCAATGCCAGGTTTTCAAGGTTTGTGAGTTCTTAGATGTCATGAGGAGACATGAAGGATTACCTTGTGTACTTTTCTGTAATAGTTTCTTAGATTACTTTTTCCACTGTCTAATCAAATAACAGGGTCTCAGGGGAAAATACTTATTAAGAATCAAGAATGTAAAAATTAAGCATTAAGATATAAATTCGCTAAGCTTTTACAAGATGGCATCTCCCAAGATGCATTCTGACCAGCTAAGAGCAAAGTCTAGGAGGGGGACTTACTGGCCCCCAAGAGCATTGGAAAGCATCAGAGGTAGTCCAAGTGCATTTGGATCCTTAAGGACTACAATTTGGTGCTATAGACATTGCCCCGGGGTGTCAGAAGACAACAGGGATAGTCCCTAGGTCAGCTGAGCCTTTCTCCTAACTGGACCCAGGTACAGATATTGGCACCTGGATCTGGAGGATCAGTGGGTAGATTAAGGGTGGTGTACAGTGGTTCTGTGAGTACATCTCACCAGGTGGGTGATTGGATGTGGGGAATCCAGCTGCATTTCGGTAGAAGCTTTGCGATATTCAAGCCCACAGGCCAGGGAGTGCCTGTGACCCTAGAGGTGTGGGTTTCACAGGCCTGGGGTGTTTGGGCCAGCTTGAGTGTTGGGTGACTTAGTCCATTAGGCGAACTGTTTGCTGGTTGGGTGAGGCATGTTGTTCTGTACATTGCTAGGACAGAGTTGAGATTTTGGAGCCTAAAGGATCCTCACCTGCATATGAATTAAGAAGTCAACAAACAACTGAAGAATATAACCAAAATCAGTGTCAGCTCAGTGAACACCTAAGCTTCACATTAGAACCACTCACAACAAAAGTTACCCAAATGCCTAAAGCTCAAATAAAGACTCAGGTGGATCTCCACCAAATACTACTACTTTATTCACATGCTCTGTAATGAAGACTCCTTGGATATAACTCAGGATACAAATCTCAAAAGAGCAATCATTAATATGATTAGAGAAATTAAGGGGTTTAGGGAATTTAAGGGGCTTATAAACAAGGAATCATAGGACCTAAAAAAAGACAGGGATAAATTGAAAGATGACAATGATAAATCTGCAAAATGAAATTACGATCGATATAGAAACTTTGAGAAAAATTCAAGTTGAAATGAAAAAAGGCAATATTCCACAAATAACTTGGAAAGGATGCAAAAATATCTTAATAATAGAATGGATGACATAGAAAATAGAATATTTGGAAGATTGGAAGATAATATGGAAAAATTGGATAAATCAAGTAAGGATTATGAAAAATTAAAAAAAAAATCCACAAGAATGGAATAACCAGGAACTGTGGAATACTATGAAAATACCAAACCTACAAATTCTAGGGATAAAAGAGGAAAACAACTCACAGGAAAACAATATGACCCAGGCCTTCAACAAAATTTTAGAGGAAAATTTTCCCAAATTAAAGCAAGAGATACCTGCACAAGTATTAGAAGCATATAGAACATCAAAAAGATAGAAACAGAAAATAAATTCACCATGCCATATCATAGTAAAAACACAAGATGTTCAAAGCAAAGAAAGGATAGTCAGGGCTGCAAAAGAAAAGCAACACATTACCTGCAAAGGAAAACCTATCAGAATTACAGATATTTTCTCAAGCAAATGACGAAAGCCAGAAGAGCCTGGTATAAAATATTCTTGGTTCTAATAGATGCCAACCCAGAGAATTTTATCCAGAAAAAAAAAATGTCTATGATAATTGAAGGAGAAAGGAAAATGTTCCAGGATATAAATAAGTTGAAAAAAATGCCTCTCTAATAAGCCATGCCTGCAGAGAATACTTCAAGCAATGTAAAAAGTGCAGAGAGGAATGACTATAACCAATCAACACCAGAAAACAAATTATACTATCACAATGGAAGTTAAAGCCTAGGGTAAGAATGTACTAGAAACCAAAATGATTGTAAGCAATTTAATTCTCTCAACAACAGTTTAAAATATCAATGGAATGAAGTCTCCAATTAAGAGACACAGAGTAGTAGAATGGATTAAGAAACAAAATCCTACTCAATGCAAACCTGTATCTTTTCTTTCTCAGCCGTTAAGTTGGTGACGTTTTGTCCTGTTGGAACAAACAAATCTTTTCCCATAGTTAGTTTTAAGATTTGAATTGCAAGGGTTTGATGAAAAGGTTTCATGTCTTTCTGTATCCCCCACCCCCCCCTTTTTTTAGCGTGTGAGTCTCCAGAAGACAGTTGGTAATTAAACATGACTATAGGGTGGAGTCAAGGCACAAACAGATTGTCATTCTCAAAATTCCCCATGTTGTTTTGGGTGACTACATTATGATTAACTTGGGAAGCAAACTTAATTTTATTTTACGTTAAATAGTTAAAGAGAATGCTACCCTGTGATATTATTCAACAGAAAATTATAGAGAACATTGTATACATTAACCCCAAAGTTATCATTGCTCTCAAAATACAATGTTTCTATTAAAGCAAATGTGGGCAACAGGGAATTATATCTCCATTTTTCAATTCAGAGCAATTACCATTTTTATCAGATTCTGTAAACCCAATGTGTTTAATATACACATGTGTGACTTTTCTTTTACTAAAGTCCTAAAACACCAATTGTCCCTGTAAAACAAGTGTCCCTAGGAGAAAACTGGGTACTTGCTGAGGCTCACGTCATTAAAATATGCCTTAATCGAGATACAAACCCGTTTCCCCCTCTCCCACACACATCCCCCCTTTCCAATTCACTTTTTCAGTCCATTTTCTGATGCATCTTTCTGTTGTTCTTTTACTATGCCTCCCTCGCCATGAGGAAATATTTATATCTGGTTGGTTGGGACTAGCATCCCATATGAGGGACACCATTTGTCGTTTGTTTTTTCTGGGACTGTGTACTTGACGTCACTTAACTAATTCGTCCAGCTCTCCAGCCATTTAACCTCAAATTTTCATGATGTTGTCCCTCTGTGAACTGCTGCATAGTTTCTCAATTGTATACATGTACCACATTTCTCTATCCACGCGTCAGTTGAAGGGCACCTTGGGCCTGGTTCCAGCTTTTTTGCTATTTGTGAACAGAAGCTGCAAGAAACATAGCTGTGCATGCATATCTTTGCAGTAAAGTTGGTGTCTTGTGGGTGAGAGACCCGGATTTGGTATGGCTGGGTCAGGTGAAGGGCTCATTTTGAGTCTTCTAAGGGTTCCTCCACACTGCTTTCCACATGGCTTGTACAAGTTTTAAACATTCCCGCCTGCAGTGGATGAGGGTTCCCCGTTCCCCACAACCTCCTCCAGCACTTGGTATCATTCAAGTTCCTAAAAGTGGCAACGGAAAGGCAGACCCGTCTGAACATTCAAAGGAAGAAAAGCCTCAGATTGCCATAAACATCGAACACCTCTGTGGATCCTACTGGTAACAACTAGGTTAATGAGTCCTAATGAAACTTACCTTCTATCTGAGGTGCCACAAAGGTTCTGATATAGAGACTTCCTTTCCTTCCCACCCATAGAACAGGAGAAATATGAAGATGATGAAGGTGGCTCCCCAACTGTAAATTGGAGACAACTAAGGTAGAGGTAATCTCCTCTATAAAACCGGTAAAACTGCTTTCCTTTAATTGACTAGCTAACATGGGAACTGTGGAAGGGATTACTCCCTGTTCAGAACCAAATATAGAACAATAAAGTCCTAGGGCGATGCACTCAGGCAAAATATATTAAAACAGGGACTCTGACATCAGCAATGGATTGTTCTACCAGGTGGATGTTGGCCAGGGATCCAAGCCCCCACAAAAGGTAAGGGCTTCTTGCCCCTAATAAGTTTGGGATACATGCAAGAGGAGAGGCAATAAGAACCCCTGCTTGCCGAAGACCTGACGTTAACAGGTCTTCGACAGGGAAAGATATATTGAGACCACACATGCAAGTGGTGTACAGATGGCCTCTGAATGCCAGAGAGTGTTTACCAAAGGCCACTAAACAAATAAGCAAACAATGGGTCTCCTGAGTCAAGCAACCCACCGTTAGCAACCAGCTACACCTCACCCGGCCTGGAAAAATAACTGTGCAGAGAGGCAGCCATGTGCCTGTATATCCCAAATCTAATTGGGCTATTGGGCTCTCCCCTTGGAGAAATAACCCATGGCTGATCCACAAGCTTACATCCTCTAAAGGTTAGGAGATTTATAAGCCACAGTAAGACCCTGNAGTACATTCAAACACATACAAAATAAATAAAAATTAAAAAAAAAAAAAGAATAACAAGACTGGAAGACAATATGGAAGAATTTGATAAATCAAGTAAAGATTATGGAAAATTAAAAAAACCCACAATAATGGAATAACCAGGAACTGTGCGATACTGTGAAAAGACCAAACCTGGGGCTGGAGAGATGGCTCAGTGGTTAAGAGCGCTGACTGCTCTTGCAGAGGACCTGGGTTTAATTCCCAGCACCCACATGGTGGCTAAGAACTGTCTTTAACTCCAGTTCCAGGGGAATTCGATGCCCTCTTCTGACCTCCACGGCACTGCATGACACGGGTGCACCAACCTACATGCAGACAGTACACTCATACACATAAAAAATAATAATAATAAAAAGAAAAGATCAAACCTATGAGTTATAGGGATAGAAGAAGAAGAAAACTCACAGGATAATGAAATGGCCCAGGTCTTCAACAAAATTTCAGAGGAAAGTTTTCTCTTTGTTTTTCTTGGTTTAATTACCAAGAGATACCTATGTAAGTATTAGAAGCATATAGAACGCCAAGCAGATGGAACCAGAAAAGAAATTCTCCACGTCATATCATAATAAAACCACTAGATGTGCCAGGTGAGTTGGCGCACGTCTTTAATCCCAGCACTCGGGAGGCAGAGGCAGGTGGATCTCTGTGAGTTCAAGGCCAGCCTCATATAGTGAGTTCCAGGCCAGGCCATCTGGGACTAAAAGGAGACCCTGTCTCAAAAAGATCCAAACAAACAAACAAACAAACAAACAAACAAAAACACTAGATGTTAAAAGCAAAGAAAAGACACTGAGGGCTGCAAAAGAAAAACAACAAATTACCTATAAAGGAAAGAAAACCTATCAAAATTACAGCTGATTTATTAAGGCAGATCATGAAAGCCAGAACAGCCTGGTCTAAAATATTCCCAGTTCTAAAAGACTATAGATGCCAACCCAGAGTACTTTATCCAGCAAAAATGTCTATTATAAAGAAAAAATGTTATTAAAAAAAATGTCTATTATGAAGAAAGGAAAATGTTCCTTGATATAAATAAGTTGAAAGAATTCCTCTCCAATAAGCCATGGCTGAAGAGAATACTTAAAGCAATACAAAGAGGGGCTGGAGAGATGGCCTAGTGGTTAAGAGCGCTGACTGCTCTTGCAGAGGACCCAGGTTCGATCCCCAGCACCCACATGGTGGCTGAGAACCGTCTTTAACTCCAGTTCCAGGGGAATCCGAGACCCTCTTCTGACCTCCGAGGCATTGTACGACATGGGTGCACAGACCTACATGCAGACAGTACATTCATACACATACAAAAATAAATAAATCAAAGCAATACAAAGAGTGGAGGGCAGGGATGACTATAATCAATCAATACCATGAAACAAATGATACTAGAACTATGGAAATAAAAACCTAAGGTAAGAATGTACTAGAAATCAAAATGATTGAAAGCAATTTAATTCTCTCAACAACAGTTTTAAATATCAATGGAATGAATTCTCCAATTCAGAGACAGAGACTAGTAGAATGGATTAAGAAACAAAACCCATTTTTTTTTTTTTTTTTGTCTCCAAGAAACTTACCTCACCTTTGAAGAGAGATATTATCCTAAACTGAAAGGAGGGTAAAAAGTAATACATGTAAATGGCACTAAGAAATAAGTTAATACTAGTTAAAATAGAATCCAAGGTTGTGTTTTGTGTATGGGATATTTAGTCACTAGGTGGAACATCTTTGGGGCAGATAAACAGGCTTTTTGCCAGGCCTATGTTGTGCATTTCTGAATATTTGGAAAGATGTGGTTGGCTAGAGCCTGCCCTGGAGACATAAGGTCACTTTAAGGTTTTTATTTTGTGGCGATGTGTTTGGGGGAACTGCCCCTTTTGGTTGGATGGATATAAATATTGCAAAGTTTACTAGAAAATACGATACTTGTACTGTATTGAAGTGGTTAAATGTTTCTAAAGTGCAGCGGTATAAACAGTTTACTAATGGTAAAAATAGGATTTTAACTATACAAGATTGTGGTCAGTTTTCAGTCCATTCCTGGCTTGTACTGGACTTCCAATTGTAGATTTGGATTAGAGGGACATAGACAAGTAATGAGCTACCTTTGACTACTGAAAGATATTTTTTGGTCTCTGTCTATTATGCAAGTGTTACTTTTGATATCTGTTCTGACCATTTCAAGATAACTTGACTCAAGAAAAGCTATGTTTACTTCCTTCAACTAGTGGTATGCAGCCCAGAAGCAGAGAGTGTGGAAGGACTTGGTAAATTTTTTCAGCTTAATTCCGGTCAATAGGTATGTTCCCTGTTATTGTAAAACTACAAACCAGGATATGGGATTTCTGAAAATAAAGAGACTATTTCTGTTTGTAGTAAATTGTTTATATGTAAGATATGCCTGAAACTGTTTAAATTCCTCTTATAGGCTTTGCCATCTTGTCCTATGGTGTTAAATCTCTTCCAGTTTATGAAAGTCTTCTTTGACTTTTCTTTGAGTTTTATCTAAATATGATACAGCAATTAAAAGTACAGGATTGGTGTAACTTAACTTTTTGGATACTTAATGCCCATACCTATGGCCCATACCTCTTAGGCCAAGGGATTTAAGGGACAATTTTGTTCCTTGCCTTTTGAGGTCAATTGGTCCCAAGGGATTCTGTAATGGGGGCATCTCTTAAAAATGTTCTGAACTTGTGAGTCATCAGGCTCCCTGTGCAGGGAGGTCTTGGAGATCCACTAACAGAACCCTAGCCTGTGTCCAGTCTATAAAGAGGAAGCTCAACATAGAGGGAAGTCACCTTGTGCTCCAAAGGGAAGCCTGGTCTAGCAAGACTTGACCTTGTCCTCCTTAGATGGAGCTGGTTAACAATGACCAGAAGGATCCAAGTGCTCCCCACCCCCTGAAAACCCAAGTGCCCCCTGAAGACCATGACTTCAAATGAGAAAACAATGTTTGGTTAATCTGGGCTAATTGTGTGGACTTAAGCACTTAAAAAGAATGTATAACAAAAAGATAAATAGTAAATATATTTCTTTTGAAGCCTGCAAAACTGTCCCTCCACATGTTGGGTGTAAAGTTATATGAAATAATGTTAAAGAGGCATTCATGGGGCTGGAGAGATGGCCTAGCGGTTAAGAGCACCGACCACTCTTACAGAGGACCCGGGTTCGATCCCCAGCACCCACATGGCGGCTGAGAACCGTCTGAAGCTCCAATTCCAGGAGAACTCCAGTTCCAGGGGAATCCGAGACCCTCTTCTGGCCTCCGCGGCATTGCACGACACGGGTGCACAGACTTGCATGCAGACAGTACATTCATACACATACAGAAATAAATAAAAAAAAATTAATAAAAAAAATTAAAAAAAAAAAAACAAAAAAAAACCTTAGATCTTGGCCTTGATTAACAGAGTAGAGTCACCTGCAGCCAAAGGATAAGTCCACTATTGTTGTTAATTAATTCTCAATGATAAAATTTCCTCTTTTTTTCCAGCAACTAAGTGGAAACTCATATCCTGACTATCAAAATGCCTGAAAACCGGCTCCTAAGTCCAGATATCATGGTCAAATGAACAGAATGAGAAACCTAATAAATGGACACTTTAAAACCCCTGGTCAAAAAATTCTAATGGACTTTTAAGTTGGACATTGGAATTCACCCTCTTCTTACTTCTCCTGGTCCCCTGCCTAGATCATGTACCTAACTACTCCTACCTTCATTTTGCTTTCATGGGCACCAGTCAAGGATTTTTTTTCCCACTCTAGTTATCCTTGGAAGTGTTTTAGATTGACCTTCTGAATGGGGGGAATTCCCAGTTTCCCTATTGGCGATTAGGGTGACCCTTTTCAGAGGATAACATAACTGAACAGGAGCTAGAAATTGATTAGGAAGTTTAGGGATAAGATCTCCCAAATTAACCGAACTCTTTCTCAGCAGAGAACTCAAGGTTTCCTGGATGAGCCAGTACACACTTCTCCTTCTGGTATCCCTGAAAGATCAGGACAAGAAGAAATAAAAGAAAGAGAGAAGAGAAAAAAGGAGAGAAGTACATACCAAGCCCTGCAGATTGATTATTTCACCAGAATAAGAAATGGAAATCCCCCCTTTCTTGTTTGATTTTGGGTTTTTTTGTTTTTGTTTTTGTTTTTGTTTGTTTTGCTTTGTTTTGTTATTGTCATTTTGTATTGTTTCTGTTTTCCTGTGAAAAGAAAAAAATAATTAAAAAAAGAATTATGAATGTGGAAAGACAGGAAAGAAACCCCAACCTCACCTGAGGAACTGCTGACAACTGATGCTGCTGGAATAAGGAAACTAAGTCTTGTTTAAGGTTGTGATTTGGTGAGCTGAAGGCTCTAGTGGATTGGCATGTGCTGAAGAGCATGTGGAGAAACAAGTTTGACTCTATAAACTCACACACACACACACACACACACGTGTGTGTGTGTGTGTGTGTGTGTGTGACATTGAAAAGGGGAAGTGAGAGGTGATAGGATGAGGATCTAAATTTGTTCAAAATATATTGCATAAAATTTGTAAAAATGTAATAATGAATGAGAGAAATAAAAGCTATATCACTCTTTTCTCTATAGAAAAGGTTCAAAAGCCATCCTAAATATTTACTTCAATAATAATTAAAGCAGAAATCTTAATGGGGGATATTATAGACATATTTTGTACTATTTTCAAACAGAAACGCAGTAACTTTCAGCATTAATAATGTGATGTTAGGTTCAAATATTATTGCAGTAGACAACAATTAAAAAGACAAAAATACTAGCAACAGACCAGCAATGAACCCAGGAAAATGTAGGTGAAAGACAGTACTGCACTCTCAGCAATCTATTCAGTGCAACAAATCAGAAAGAACAGGTGCTATGTCCACCAAACACACTGATGAATAGTAGAGCTAATAACAGTTTACCTATTACTGTCTTATTGGTGTTTGCCCTATATCTTTTATTACCCTCCTGCCACTTTATCTAAAACTTATTCATGCCTAAATGATATATTTTCTACATGGATAATTTTTGTTTTGTTTGTTTTGTGGTTTCCCTCTGGCCACAGATGACCTGTACCTCTCTATGTAGACCAGGTTGCCCTCAATAGCACCTGTCTCTGCCTACTGCATGCTGAGATTAAAAGCATGCACTACCAGGACTGATTTACATGGAGATTATTTAAGTTACTTTTTTACTATTTTTATATTATTTTAATGATAAGTAATAAGTAATAAATTCAAGCATCCTTCATGTAAAACCAATTTACAAGCAGCCATGCACAAACTTATAGAGCCCAAGTTCCCCATTGCCCAGCTGAAGGGGCTTATATGTACAAGTTTGTTGATCAAATAAGAGGCCAGTCTATATTTCTGTAGTTTGACAATTCACCCCAGTCTCAGCTCCTACATTCTACCACCACCCCCTCTTCTGCAGGATTGTTGCCTAGACTTTAGAAAGGGGGCACAAGTGGTCGAGAAGCAAAACAGTCTATTTCCTCTAGACATGTTGTTTTGGACTCTGATCATTTCAGGCTGTTTCCTTTCATGGGTTGGAAGTTTATCCAGGAATAACCTTTTAATCCTACTAATGAAGAACAAACAATTAGATATATAGGCATTTAAACAATACTAATTATTATGGTAGGTTACGTTGGTATAGACAAGATGTTTGGATGGTATGCTAATCCATTAACTATAGCTTTCTGTAAAAAATGGCAAGGTCTTACAGTGGCTTATAACATCTCCTAACCACTAGAGAATGTAAGCTTGTGGCATCAGCCATGAATTATTCCTCCAAGGAGAGAGCTACTACCCAATTATATTTGGGATATACAGACATATGGCTGCCACTGCTGCACAGTAATTCCAGGCAGGTGAGGTGTAGCTGATGCTGACGGAGGAGTCTTGCTTGACTCAAGGAGACCAATATTTGCTTTATTGGTTTAGTGGCCTTTGGTAATACTCTCTGGCATTCCAGAGACCAAGTGTACACTTGTAAGTGTGGTCTCGTTACATCTTTCCCATGCTTACAACAGGTCTTTGACAGCAGGGCCTTATCATCAGTCACTCTTCTTATAGATATCCCAGTTTACAGGCAAAAAGCCTTTACCTTTTTGGGGGGGCTTGGATCCCCTAGCCAACATTTCCTTGGCAGAACAATCCATTGCTGATATCAGAGCTCTCCTGTATTAATATATTTTGCTTAATTACACAGCTTATAAAGACTTTAGTATTATATTTGGCTCTGAATAGAGAATTGTCCTTTCACAGTTCCTATGTGTATCAGTCAATTAAAGAAAGCAGTTATACCAGTTTTATAAGAGATTACCTTTCACAGTTCCTGTGTGTATCGGTCAATTAAAGAAAGCAGTTATACCAGTTTTATAAGAGATTACCTCTACAACAATTGGCTCTAATTTACAGTTAGGGAATGACGTTATTACCATCATGTTTTTCTTTGTTCTAAGAAAAGGAGGTAAGAAAGTCTCTCACATTAAAACTTTGTGGCACCTGGAAGGTAATGTTCATTAGGACTCATTATAAACAGTTGTTACAAATAGGATCCACAGAGGTGTTTGATGCCTGTAGCAGTCTGAGGCTTTTCTTCCTTTTAATGTTTAGATGGGCCAACTTCTCTGTTGGTATTTCTTGGTACATCCTGCACATTGCAAAGCTGTATCTTTTCTTTCTCAGCCATTAGATTGGTGATGTTTTGACCTGTGAGAACATGTAAATCTTTTCCCATAGTTAAAGATTTAAATTGAAATATTTGACAAAAGGTTTAATATATAATTGTATCCCTCCTTTTTTATTTTAGGTTTTTATTTTTTGACTCATGAATATCAAAAAGGCAGTTGTATTACACATACCTATCGGCAGGAATCAAGGTGTAAATTTTCATTAAATTTACCCAAGCTGTTTATCATTTACTGTATGTTGTTAATTTGGGAAGCAAATGCAATTCCTTTAGTTAAATTATAATGCAAGTAAAAAAAATGTTACAAGATGATACTGAACAACACAAAAATTATAGAGAACATTTATATACCTTAACCCCAAAGTTGTTGTTATACAAATTATAAGTAAAACAAATGTGGACAACAATTTATATTTCCAATTAGCTTAAATGTATTAAACATTTTATTAAAACCTTTTAACCAATGTTGTTTAATATAGACATTTTTACTTTTATATGTATGAATGTACTATCTGCATGAAGGTCTTTGCATCCATGTCGTGCAATGCCACAGAGATCTGAAGAGGGCATTGGATTCCCATGGAACTGGAGTTAAAGACGGCTCTCAGCCACCATGTGGGTGCTGGGGATCCAACCTGGGTCCTCTGCAAGAGCAGCCAGTGCTCTTAACTGCTAGGCCATCTCTCCAGCCCGACATTTTTACTTTTACTAAGTCATAAAATACCATATAACATGTAGACAAAGTTTGGGCAAATTTGGATACCTGTTAAACTCACATCAATTAAATACACATTAATCAAATATAGACCCGTGTCTCCCTCCCAAAACTCCAACCCCACCAGATTCACCATCTCAGTCAGTTCTTTGATGTGGTCTTTTCTGTTGTTGTTGTTGTTCTTTCCAATATGCATCACTCCCTACAAGAAATATTTAGAACTGGCTTACTGGCACTAGCATCCACAGATGAGGGATACCATTCATCCTTTGTTTTTCTGGGACTGTGTTACTTCAGTTAACATAATATCGTCTAGTTCCATCTATTTACCTCCTAAGTTCATGATGTTGTCTTTTTTTTTTTTTTTTACCAATGCATAGAACTCCATTGTGTACCACATTTTCTCTATCCACTCATCAGTTGAGGGGCATTTGGGCAGGTTCCAGCTTTTTGCTATTGTGAACAGAACTGCAATAAATATAGCTGTGCATGTATCTCTGTGGTAAGATGAGTTTTGTGGGTATATACCCAGGAGTTGTATGACTAGGTCAGGTGGTAAGCTCATTTTGAGTCTTCCAAGGGTTCTCCACACTGCTTTCCATAGTGGCTGTACAAGTTTACATTCCCAACAGCAATGTATGAGTGTTCCCCTTTCCCTACAACCTCTCCAGCACTTGGTTTCATTTGTTTTCTTTTTTTTTTTTTAATTAGCTTTTTATTGATGGCTTTGTGCATTTCATACATTTTTTCCAATTCAGTTCAGGCTTATTTCCCTTTCCCTCCCCCCCACCCCCACCCCATCTCCCAGACTCATGCATTCTGCCAATACACTGTCCTGCATTTCTCTCTCCAGTTTTTTTTTTTCAATTTTTAGCTATAAGTGATAATCCATGAGTACAAGCATCCTTCATGCAAAACCTATCTGCAGGCTGTTGTGCCCAAACACCTACAGCCCCACCATCCAGTGGGGGGTGACAGGTTGTTTGTTCAATCAAGTTGATCAAATGAGTGTCCAGACTACATTGCTGTAGTTTCACCATTCACCCCAATCGCAGCCCTTACATTCTACCACGCCCCCTCTTCCGCAGGTTGTTCCCTAGGCTTAGAAAAGGGGCACAGGTGGATGAGAGGTAAAACAGTCCACTCTCTCTGGAGCTGTTGACTTGGACTCTGGTCAATTCTGGCTGTTTCCTTTCATGGGCTGACAGTTTGTCCAGGAATAACCTTTCGATCCTACTAATGAAGAACAAGCAATTAGATATATAGGTATTTAAGCAGCACTAATAGTTATGGTAGGTTACTTTAGCATAGACACATGTTTGGATATGTTAATCCATGAATTACAATTTTCCCCCCTGTTAAATATGACAGGGTCTTACTGTGGCTTATAACATCTCCTAACCTGTAGAGGATGTAAGCTTGTGGCATCAGCCATGGGTTATTTCTCCAAGGGGAGAGCCAATAGCCAATTAGATTTGGGATATACAGGCACATGGCTGCATCTGCTGCACAGTATTTCCAGGCAGGTGAGGTGTAGCTGGTGTTGACGGTGGAGTCTTGCTTCACTCAGGGAGACCCATATTTGCTTCATTTGTTTTCTTAATCCTAGACAGTCTTAGCAGAGTGAGATGATATCTTTAACTTGCATTTCCATAATTATTAGTGACATTGAACCTTTTTGAAAAAATACAGCTTGGTAGTGGCACAAAAAAAAGACCTGTTGACCAATGGAACAAAACTGAAGATACAAATCTGAGTACATACAATTTCAGCCACCTCATATTTGTCAAGGGGGCCAAGAAGACACAATGGAGGAAAGAGCATCTTCAGTAAATGGTGTGGGCAAAACTGGATCACCACTTGTAGAATGAAATTAAACCCCTGCCTCTCGCCCTGTACAAAGTCAAATCTAGATCCACCAAAGACCTCAGTGTTAAACCCCAAACTCTGGAGGCAATAGAAGAAAAAGTCGGCAGCAGACTACAAGACATAGGGTAGGAAATGACTTCCTAAATCAGACAGCAGCTGCATAAGAATTAAGGTCAACAATTGACAAATGGGACCTTATTAAACTCAAAAGCTTCTGTACATCGAAAGCAACAATAAAGGAAGTAAAGAGAAAACTCAGAGTGGGAGGAAACCTTCACCACAGAAATATCTGACAAAGCATTGATTTCCAAAGTTTATAATCTACTCAAAACCTAAAGAAGAAAGAAAACAAATGAATCACTCAGAAGGTGGAGCAAAGAGCTGAACAGAGACTTCACAAGTGAGGAATTAGAGATAGCTGAGAAACTACTTTTGTTTTATATGTATGAGTGATTTGCTTGCATTCTTTTTTTTTTTTTTTTTTTTTTTGGTATTTTTGAGACAGGTTCTCCCTGCAGCCCCCATGCTGGCCTTGAATTCATAGATATCCAACGGCCTCTGCCTCCCGAGTGCTAGGATTAAAAGAGCGCTAGGATTAAATGCATGCAACACCACACTTGGCTTGCTTACATGTTTTTAAGTGCATCATGTGCTTGCAAACTCTGGAGAGGACAGAAGGGGAGTCCATTTCCTTGGAACTGTAGTTATGAATGTGTTAGCCTTGGGGGTTCTCCAAATTTAAAACACTGATCCTCTGGAAAGTGTTCTTTGCCAATGAGCCATTTCTCCAGCCCCAACATGGAGAATTTTGAATTTAGAGCTACTTATTTTTCTATAAGATATCATCATGAGTAATTATTTCATACATGAGACAGGATTAACCAGCTATATGTGTTACATTTACGATTGCTGTGAACAAATCCTCGACAAGAAGCTGTTTAAGACAGGAAAGGATTATTCTGACCTATAGTTTAAGAAGTTATACAGTCCATCATTGCAGAAAAACTATGAGGTCTTGAGTACAAAGCAGCTGGTCCATTATGTTTGCATTTAGAAAACAGGGCACAGAATAAGGCCAGGCACCCTCCTGTGGCCCTCTTTCTCCAGTAGAGTTCCACCTCTTAATGGTTCCACAACCTTCAAATATTATCAACATTTGGACACAAGTCTTCAAAGTAATGAGCCTGTGAGAAACATTTAACATTCCGACAACCTCCTATGCAATTCTATCAATAAAATTATTAATTTTTAAAATGTACTGAAACCATATTCTTCCCAGGGTATTTAAATTTTAGGTAGACTAAGCATAATCCCAGTGATTTAAAGTTAAGCGTAAACATTTATTGACTGTGTGGTAAAATATAATAAGCTACAATTAGTGGATATAAGTATACTTAACACTAAAGTTCTGGAGTCTCCTTTTCCTATTGCCCTAGTAATTCCCTGAAAGAGGATGAATCCATGTCTAGCACACTACCTGGAATGTAGCCCGGGATAATTAATAGGGTAATGAATGTAAAAGGTCATCCTGTAATAGGCTTTACTTATCAGAACCACTTAATAAAATTATAAAATGTGCACATGGGGTTTTAAATATCACTTAGGAGATTATTCTTACACTTTCATTTTCCTTAATGTAGGTAAAATTTATAAATGTGTAGTTTAAAATTATTTTTTTAACATTTTTTTAAATTTTATTTATTTTTATGTGTATGAATGTACTGTCTGCACGTAGATTTGTGCACCCGTGTAGTTCAATGCCTCGGAGTTCAGAAGAGGGTGTCGGATTCACCTGGAACTGGAGTTAAAGAAGGTTCTCAGCCGCCACGTAGGTGTTGGGGTTCGAATCCAGGTCCTCTGCAAGAACAGTCAGCGCTCTTTACCACTAGGCCATCTCTCCACCCAGTTTAAAATTCTTAATAAGTGTAGTAAACTTTCATTTAGAGAAGGAGCCTACTTCTCTTTGCCTAGATTTTGTGGTAATGCTGTCAGTTCAATTCATTATGAACTCTCTTCCTTTATATGTGAACGTTACAGAAAAGTAAGCTGAACTTTGGCATATTAAGAAACACAGAAGATATAATTGGTATTGTTCATTATCAAAGAAACAGAAAAAATGTAAAAGGGAAAAGGTGGACTGAAATCATTTCCTTTAAAAAGATTGGTTTATTCAAAAAAGACGATCAAAACAATACATTCTTCAAAGCTGTTTTTCTCTTGGTACAATTTGTTTGAACTCACACTGTTACATTGCAAATTATCTTTTCAACTCTATATACCGTAGTTCTATTCACAGTATATATACTGTCCGAATAGGCCAATATTCTTCATACTACATTTTAGACAAAACATCTTTGTTATACATAACAAGATAGTATCTCAGTGTTTATAAAGTTTTATCAAATGGATAATAATTTCATTTTCATTACTCATATGGCTTTCAGAACAATACTGGTAAAGTAGAAATTATTGCATCCCCAAGAATTGAAACTTTCTTACGCTCTGATTTTCTTAAAAAATATTAAAGTTAAGCTGGGCGTGGTGGTGCACACCTATAATCCTAGCACTTGGGAGGCAGAGGCAGGCGGATCTCTGTGAGTTCAAGGCCAGCTTGGTCTACATAGTGAGCTCCAGGCCAGCTGGGACTAAAAGGAGATCCTGTCTCAAAAAGACAAAAAAAAATATTAAAGTAAAATCCCAAATCATATACTTGTTATACATTATACAATTGCTTGCATATTTATCTATTTTTGTATTAATTTATTTGTCAAATCCAAAAACATATGACATTTAATTATGGGTTTCATTCAATTACTTGAGAAAATGAATAGGGTAAATGTTAAGCCTTTTCAAAATTAGGCCAGAGAGATGGCTTAGTGGTTAAGAGCATTAATTACTCTTTCAGAGGACCTGTTGGTGGCTAACAGCCATCCATAACTTCAGTTCCAGGGTCTCTGATGCCTTCTTCTGACTTCTGTGGGCATTGTATGACACAGGTGTGCTTACACAAATGCAGGCAATACACTTGTACACATAAAAATTGTAAGTAAAATACTTTTTAAAACCTTATGGAAATTTTTTTTTCCAAGTCTGTGAAGAAACTCTTGGGAATTTTAATTGGGATTGCATTGAATCTGTATATTAATTTGGGTAGAATGGACAATTTTACAATATTAATTTTTTTAATTAATTTTTTTATTTTTATTTTTATTTATTTTTTTTAATTTTTATTTATTTCTGTATGTGTATGAATGTACTGTCTGCATGCAAGTCTGTGCACCCGTGTCGTGCAACGCCGCGGAGTTCAGAAGAGGGTTTCGGATTCCCCTGGAACTGGAGTTCTCCTGGAATTGGACTTTCAGATGGGGCTGGAGAGATGGCCTAGCGGTTAAGAGCGCCGACCGCTCTTACAGACAACCCGGGTTCCATCCCCAGCAGCCACATGGCAGCTGAGAACCGTCTGAAACTACAATATTAATTTTTCTAATCCATGAGCATGGGAGGTTGTGGTGGTTTGGATGAGTGTCCCCCATAGGCTCTAGGTATTCAGACATTTGTCTCCAGTTGGTGGCGCTGTTTTTGGAGGTCTTGGAGGGTGTGGCAGTGCTAGAGGAAGTGCATTGTTGGGAGCAGGCTTAGTGACTTTTAACAAGCCTCGTGGTCTACAGTCGCTCTCTCTCTCTGCTTCCTGTGCTCATTGCGAGATGGGACCCTCAGTTTGCTGCTTCAGTCTCCAGCCACCATGCCTCCCTCCACAATGGATCTAATTCCCTGGAACCATCAATCGTAAGCTCAAATAAACTCTTCCTTTTATAAATTCCTTGGTCATGGTGCTTTATCACAGCAACAGAAAAGTGACTAATACAGAGGTCTTTCCATCTTCTGGTATCTTCTTCAGTCTCCCTGAGGGGTTTAAATTTTTGGTTGTAGAGATATTTAGTGTCTTTGCTAGGCTTGTTCCTAGGTATTTTATTGTTTTTGAGACAATTGTGAGTGGGAAGATCTCCGTATATTCTTTCTTCAGTTGCTTGTTATTGGTGTAAAGACAGGCTACTGATTTTTCTAGGTTAATTTTGTATCCCACAATTTACTAAAACTCTTAATCATTTCTAGGAGTTTTGGGGTCGAGTTTTTAGCATCCCTTAAGTAAACCATCATATCTTCTGCAAAAATGGATAGCTTGACTTCCTCTTTTCCAATTAGTACTTCCCTAATTTCCCTTTCTTGCCTTATTGCCCTAGCAAGAGTTTCAATAATTACAAATTTTTGAAACAAATTTAAAATAATGTCATTGGATTTATACTTTCATAGGTCAAGTAGAATACTAGAGGATTTTTTCCATATTTTAAACTTAATTTCATATAAATAGTGTTTACTTATTTTGTTTTACTAAGGCATTCAAGAACACAAGCATGTATCTAGTGTAAATCAACAATGTATACAGGATTTTGTTAGTATTAAAATGTTTGAAAGTGCTTTGAAGGGTAACATATCAGTTTTAATTTTCCTTAATACACAAATGTATTCTAAAATAGCTCACAAACTATTTAATCTTTTCAAGATGACTTTATATTTAAAATCATAATGAATTAAATCTTAATACCTCTAAAAAGTAATAAGAATCATACCTGCATGTATATATTTTTGTTCACACAAGTGTGAATGCAAATTATGACTAGGAGTATACTATAGGTAATTTATATTTGCTTTATCCTTGTTTGTATGTCATTGGAAAAACACAATCATCACTTGTCACCTTGGAAGCCAGAAATGCACATAGCAGTTTTAGGTGCAGCCCTACAAAGTGCATCTCTTTAAGTCTGCATGAGAATAACAAGGACTTTTATGTCCCAACATCCTTTGGGATCCCTGTTATTAATTTTGCTTTTAAAATTGTGTTTAGTCCAGAGAAAAGAATAGGAAGGATCTAAATAATCACATCATAGAATTCTGTGGATATAAAGAAGTTAGATCCACAGAAAAATTTATAGCCTATAGAACAATTAGAACAAAGAGTGAACTATTCACTGTCAAGATAGAAGCATAGGGGGCTAGAGAATATTTCACTAGTTACAAGCACTGATTACTATTCCATAGGACCCAGGTTCAATTCCCCATACCCATATGTCAGCTAATAATCATTCATATCTTCAATCCCCAGGGATCTGACACCAGCTTCTTGCCTCCACTGGCTTTGCATGACACAGGTGCATTTACATAAATGCATACAAAGAAATCATACATACAAAATACAAATAATAGAAAGATGGAAGCATAGAATAACAATACCATACATACTGAGAGCATCCTTAGAAATTTGTATACACTTCCTCAGTGCAGTTAAATGTCCTAAAAATTAGACAATAAAAGTAATTTTTATATGTGATTCCTTTGTGAACTAAGCAGAAAATAGAAATATTTATTTGCATCATATAACATGCATGTTTGTTAACAAACTCGCTAACTGTATAAGTGTACATTATATGTGTGCAAGTGTGTTCACATGAGTGTATATTATCACTGTGTATCCAGCTTATAGACAGTCTCCATTATGTGGACTATATGCTCTAGGGTTCAAAGCTTTTCATTTATTTATACATGAATTGACATCTGCACAGTACGGTATAAGAATTATTACTTAGGAAAGTTATTATTTCCTGAAATATATATATATATATATATATATATATATATATTTATATATTTCTAAACATGTTATACCTATATATTTATACAGTGTCTAGCAAAATGAATGTTTGTTTCTTGGAAAGTATCTCCTTTTTTGAATTCTAATACATTATTTGAAAAAAAATCATAAGATACTGTATTAGTTAGGGTTCTCTAAAGAAGCAGAAGCAACAGGACGAATATATAACTATATACAATTTATTGATTTGCTCACGTGACAGAGGTCAAGTAGTCCAACAGTAGCCGCGCCGAACTGGAGAGGCTGAGAATCCAGGGAACTGCTCAGTTGGCAAGGCTGGATGTCTCAGTAGTCCCAATCTGGTGCTGAAGGCCTGGTGGATTCCAGGAGATCTGCCAGTCTCAGTCCACGCTGGGATCCAAAGGGTTGATCACAGCAGCAAGACAAACTCACCAGTGAGAGAGAGGCAAGCTGCAGGAAAAAAGGGACCAGCTCCCTCTGCTGTGGCCCTTTATACTGCCTGCGGGCAGAAGGTAACGCCCACATTTGGGGTGGGCCATCCCGGTTGAGGTAGTCCAATCTGAAGATCCTTTTCTCTTATTTGTTCCTTAGTCCAGTCAAGTTGACACCCAGGATTAATCATCACAGATACTAATTAGAAAGATGCTACAATCTTCACTGTTCAACAGTCATTGGCCTTTTTGTGGCTGTTCTAGGAGGTATCATTTTTTTTCAACAACAAAATTATTCTATAATACCACATGTATCTTGCAAATAGCATAAAAAAAGAAGTAAGGAACTTATTAGAACACCGTGTCCACTCAATATGCATTCTAGAATTATTTTTCATTATTTCAGATTCAGTATTATTGCATATTAGAGAAATTCAATTCTGGTGTCAAGAATATAGGACCTTGCTACAAGAGCAACTAGCTAAAATGACTTAGTCAATACCTCTGCTTTAGTACTACCCTCAGGCCCACTGTACCAGAGCTCACTCCTTTTCGGCTAGTAAGTAATATCCATCCTAGCCTGTTCCCATAAGCACTCCATTGGCCTTGAACCCTTCCTGCTGAATATGCACCTGGTACCTGGGTAAGCTAGCCAGATCCCACCTGCAGAAATTACCATACCCCTGCTTTGGAAACAGCCCCAGTTACCAGGCTCCAGAGTTCATGCTTTATCTGCCTAGCTAGCTAGAACTGGCCCAGCTGATAACAAACATCCCTACCTGAAGACTTGGACTTAGACTCCAGTTCCCAGAGAGTTCTTGATTACATTGCCATCCAGACCATGCAATAAGAATGCAAAAGAGGGAAAAATGGAGAAACATTGCATTCAAACTTGTAGAAACTGCAGCATATTGCTTGAGAACTGATGGTCAATAGAGAAATCGCAGTAATGGGCAGTGGGGAGACACAGATGGGTTAGGGAATCTAAATACTATCAAAGTAAATTGCATGAAAATCGCAAAGATTTCAATTAATAAATAAAAATTTACTTTAACAAACAAGCAAACAAAAAGAATATAGGAACTTCTAGCCAGGCATGCTGTCATGGGCCTTTAACCCAACATTTGGGAGCAGAAGTAGGCAGATTTGTATGAGATCAAAACTACCCTGGTCTATATAACAAGTCCTAGGGCAGCTGGGGATACAGGGAGACCTTACTTCAGAAAAAAAGAAAATGAAAAATAATATGAGAACTTAAAAAAGAAAGAAACTATTTTCAAAATTCAAACTAACATGTTTCTTTAAAGTTTAATTTCCTTTAATATGAACAATAAAACAGATTTTTAACAAACTATCCTAAAATGAATGATTTGTACTTGTCAATTAAATAATAATATGTAATTTGTATAAAATATTATGAGGAAAATATTATCAATTGCAACTTAAAAGATACTACAATATGGTTGAATAATAAATTCATGTTTTTCCCACAACGTAATTTCCCATGTAAACATTCCAACTTTTCCCTTCTCTCCCCATTCTGATAGATCTTTTTTTTACTCCTTAGCCATTAACATAACCTTTCAACATAATTCTAAGATAATTATCCATTTTATACATTCCAAATTTATGACATTTCCAAGCGAACAGATATTGTGTTGTAAGCATCTCTTCTGCACACTTTCGAATGGCAAATCATGTTAGTCCATTTTCTTTTATTCAATTCTGGTTCCAGATTTGAAAACTTGTCTGAAAAAGCCTGATGAATGAATTGCTTCTGTACATTTTTCATTAAGTCTAGTTCAATATATATTCATTGCATACACATGCACACACAAACACACACACATACATGTACAAACACACACAAACAAACATATATGTCTGTAATCTGGTAGGGCACTGAAGAATTAAGGAAAGTGAAATAATGCCTCCCATTGAAAAATATTAGCCATCCTATATGCTAGATACATGAGCTAAAATGAAAGTAAGCAGTACTTGGACAATGATGGCCAAGAGCAAAAACAATATTCAAGGTTTAAGAGGAGTGTAAGTGAGGTCCACAGTCTATCTGGTGTTCACTTGGGAACTGTCATGAGAATAAGTGATCCGTGTATACAATGAAGACATGAAACAGTGCTCCATAGCAGTAGAATTATAAATATCTTCACTCTGGCTAGTAGGAATTTTGGCTGAGGAGATAAATTTATATAAGCCACTTTAGAAAACTAAATGAAAACATATTTAAAGGGAAAGATATAGATGAATTTGATTATGAATTTCCAATGTAGATGGAAAAAATTAATTTTATTAATATGAAATAATGACACTTTATACATATGTATATCTCATACTTTGATGCATGCACTGCCTCCATTACATTATTCTCTCCTCTTTATGTTCATCACCTTCTCCAAAATTGATTATTCATTTTCACACCCATTTTTATAAGTCTAGCTTTTGCATATGAGATAAAATAGGCAATCTATGCCTTTATGAGCCTGGCTAACCACTGATCACGATGATTTCCAGTTCCATCTATTTTTCTACAAATGACAAATATGGCAAATGACATAATTTCATTCTTCTTTTATGGTTGAATAAAACTCACAATAACAAATTTACAGAATAAGCCAAGATATTGGCCCACAGATCAATGGATAAAGAAAACATTATATATATATTATATATATATATATTATATATATACAATGGAGGCCTTGTCAAAACATGGTGCACTTACATACATGCAAGCAAAATAAATAAATTTTTGATTATAGAAAGCCAAAGAGCAGCTGCAGAAAGTTTTAGAGAAAGATGTTTTAAAGTACCATTAAAAAGGACAAAATGTTCAGAAAACTCAGTACAGATAGTACTTCAAAAACATGAATGAAACTTTAAGACTTCTGTATTGCAAATGAATTGCTTGAAATATAGAAAAAATGGCATCGAATATCTATATGGTATCTAATGAGAAAAACATGTAAATGTCAAAGGAAAAGTCTAACTAAAAACTATTAACAAAAAGATATTTTCAAAGAAATAAAATTTAGCTAGGCATGGTGGTGCACGTCTTTAATCCCAGCACTCAGGAGGCAGAGGCAGGTAGATGTCTGTGAGTTCAAGACTAGCCTCTTCTACAAAAAGCGAATTCCAGGCCAGCTGGGGCTGTAGAAAGATCCTGACTAAAAAAGACCAAAAGAAGAAAAAAAAAAGAAAATTTAAAAAGCACTCATCACATCAGAAAAAGCACTAGTAATATGTATGGTATATGGCTAAAATTAATGTTATGTATTAATTTATAATAGTTAAATTTGGAAATATTTTAAAAGAAAGTTACTGAATAACCATAAACAGAATATACATGGATACCACTACTGAAATTTGAAAAGCGTGTTGGTGGTGGAATGCTGCTGGTGGAATTACTAAATGAATTCAGATCAGAATGAGAATGAGATAGGATTTCGGCTTTCAAAGTGCAGCAAACAGTTGCATAAACAGCTACTTTGTGTGAAATGAGAAGAAATCTCAAATCAAACAATGAGCAAAATAACTAAAACTCTTGAAATAATCTGGAAAAACTTACCAAAAAATTCTAAATTATTCATATGTCATAATCCAGCTGCACCAATAGGGTTTAAATGGATGAATATGTACGAATTTGTAGGTTACTGATAACAAAATACTAGCTAAATTACACACCTAATCATAAAAAATGATATATCCATGAGAAATAATTTTTTTCTTCTCTATTTTTTTTCATTTTTTAATAGTAAGTAATAATTTTGAGTACAAACATCCTTCATGTAAAACCAATTTGCAAGCAGTTGTGCCCAAACCCACACAGCCCAAGGGTCCCACCATCCAGCTGGGGGAGGGGGGCTTGTATGTACAATCAAGTTGATCAAATAATTGTCCAGTCTATATTGCTGTAGCTTTACCATTCACCCCAATCACAGCCCTTACACTCTACCACACCCCCTCTTCCGTAGATTGTTCCCTGGGCCTAGAAAAGGGGCACAGGTGGACAAGAGGCAAAACAGTCTACTTTCTCTGCAGCTGTCGTTTCAGACTCTGGTCATTTCTGGCTGTTTCTTTTCATGGGCTGACGGTTTGTTCAGGAATAACCTTTCAGTCCTACTAATGAAGCACAATCAATTAGATATATAGGTATTTAAACAGTACTAACTGTATGGTAGGTTACTTTTGTGTAGACACAGATGTTTGGATGGTATGTTAATCCATGAACAATGTTTTTTCTGTAAAATATGACAGGGTCTTACTGTGGCTTATAACATCTCCTAACCACTAGAGGATGTAAGCTTGTGACATCAGCCATGGGTTATTCCTCCAAGGAGAGAGCTAATAGCAAATTAGATTTGGGATATACAGACATATGGCTGCCACTGCTGCACAGTATTTCCAGGCAGGTGAGGTATAGCTGGTGCTGACAGAGGAGTCTTTCTTGACTCAAGGATACCTATATTTGCTTTATTGGTTTAGTGGCCTTTGGTAACACTCTCTGGTATTCCAGAGACCAACTGTACACTTGCAAGTGTGGTCTCAATACATCTTTCCCATGCTTACATCAGGTTTTCGACAGCAGGGCCTTATCACGTCTCTTCTTGCAGGTATCCCAGATTACAGGCAAGAAGCCTTTACCTTTTATTGGGGGGGGGTGCTTGGATCCCCTGGCCAACATCTCCTTGGTAGAATAATACATTGCTGATATCAGAGCTCTCCTGTATTAATATATTTTGCTTAAATGCACAGCTTAAGGAGACTTTAGTATTATATTTGGTTCTGAATAGAGAATAATCCTTGGCTGAGAAAGAAAAGATATAGCTTTGCATTGTGTAGGATATACCAGGAACTGCCAGCAGAAAGGTTGGCCCATATGAACATTGAAAGGAAGAAAAGCCTCAGACTGCTACAGGCATCAAACCCCTCTCTGGATCTTTCTTGTAACAACTGTTTATAATGAGTCCTAATGAAACTTACCTTTTAGGTTCAGCAAAGTTTTAATATGAGAGACTTTCTTACCTCCCCTTCATAGAACATGGAGGAATATGATGATGATGAGGTCATTCTCTAACTATAACCTGGAGCCAACTGTTATAGAGGTAATCTCTTATAAAACTGGTAAAACTGCCTTCTTTAATTGACTAATAGAGAGAGAAATAATTTTTGTAAGCATCAGTAGTCCACATCAATTTTTTTTAAAAAATACAACTCAAGTACTTTCTTCATTTAAAATATTTTTATAATTTTTATATGTATGAATGTATTGCCTGCATGTATGATAGTGCACCCATGTCATGCAATACCACAAAGGTTAGAAGAGGGTATTGGACACAACCATGTACTTTCATCGAGTAGTATAAGTTTTAAAATATGTGTGGATTTATGTATTTATAAGGAGCGGAGTGTGTTTGTGTGTGTGTGTGTGTGTGTGTGTGTGTTTGCAGCAGGATAAAGAGATATCTATCTCTGTCTCTGTCTCTGTCTCTATCTCTATCATCTCTCTCCCTGCTTCTTGATTAGTGGAGGATCACCTGGGTCCAACTGGGATATTTTTAGGACCAGAAAACTTTGGAAATTCACACATATTTAACCGGAATAATACTGGAAACTGAAAAATCAGAAAAGTAATGAAGATTGTTTTTCAGAATTTTACTTAAAGAAAAATGGATATATGTAGCTATCATGCAGTAAAGCTATTGACCAAAATAAGTAATATTTAACACTTCAGAACAATCTGGCTATATTTCACCCTTTAGGGCAAGTTTCATTTTTCCATTTATCTAAGTATGGCTTTGGTGTACTGACCAGATAGTGTGCAATGTTTACAATGCTGTAATGGTGAATATTCATCAATGTTTAGTTGGTAAGGAGAAGCATATGGTACAGAAATGAAGAATATGGGATGTTACTTTTGATTCATACAGATTTGTGTATAACATGTGTGAACCACGGTTTAATCATTCCTAGAGTACTGAGAGAAATATTTTCAAATCAAAGCATCTATAAATATATAATAAACTATAGGGCTGGAGAGATAGCCTATCAGTTAAGAGCGCCAACTGCTCTTGCAGAAGACCTGGGTTCGATCCCCAGCACCCACATGGCGGCTGAGAACCGTCTTTAACTCCAGTTCCAGGGTAATCCAATGCCCTCTTCTACCCTCCGCAGCTTTGCACAATACGGGTGCACAAATATACATGCAGACAGTACATTCATACACATAAAAAATAAATAAAATTCATTAAAAAATAAAATAAACTATAGCATAGCATCATCTTGTTGTGTTTTTGCAAATTTCATATAATAGATTTTGATCACATTTAGACCATCTCACCTATCTGTACCACTCTCATAGCCTTCTCCCTTCTCACTGATCTTCATGTACTCTGTCTTATGGTAAGGTTTATTGAGCAAAATTTTTGTCCCCAAATATTCTCTGTGTATTCATCCACTGGAGCCTGATTCATCTATATACTCTCACACAATTAAAGAAACCTAGCTTTCATTCTCCCAATATTTATCATTTGCTAGTAGTTCTTCAGCTAAGGTTAGAGGTGAATGAACAATAAAATATATCATTATGTCATTCAAGGCTCAGGGATCATTATAGAAGAGGTGGCAGAAAGATTCTAAGAGCCAGAAGTGGTTGATTTCCCAGATAGCAGGATTGTTACTCATATGAACTTACAGCAAAGGTAACAGAAGCACAAGACCCATTCAAGTTCAGCCCAAACAAACTTCCAGTGTAGAATTGGAGAAGTGTTTAAGAACCCTCAACCTTACCTGAAGAACAAAAGTAGTTTATTATTTATTTATTTATTTATTTATTTATTTATTTATTTATTTATATTTGTTATTTTTGTTTCATATGTATGAGTGTATTGACTGCTTCTGTAAGTGAACAGATGATGTGCAGTGTCAATGGAAGTCAAAAGAGTGTTGGATCCCCTGGAACTGGAGATATGGGAGGTTGTTAGTTGCCGTATGGGTGCTGGAAACCCAACCTAAGACCTCTGAAGGAGAAAGCAGTGTTTTTAACTACTAAGCCCCAATGGTAGTTTCTTAGTGCAGATGTAAACAATCACCACAGATTTTGTAGTTTCTACGTACTCTTACTTCTTTTTTGACAGTTTAAAGAAGTAAAAAATCTTCAGTGGTTCCCAGTAGGATAAAATGAATTCACTGATAGAACTGCCTTCCTTTTTTTTTTTTTGTCTTTTCGAGACAGGGTCTCCCTGTAGCCCCAGCTGTCCTGGAACTCACTCTGTAGACCAAGCTGGCCTTGAACTCACAAAAATCGGCTTGCCTCTGCCTCCCAAGTGCTAGGATTAATGGCATGTGCCACAACGCCCAGCTGCATTCCTTTTCTAAGCTGAAGGGGAATAACATTTTTCTTGGACGTTTCTAGCTACTAGATTCTTCTGTAATTCTAGGTTCATGGTCACCTTTTTCCTTTAAAGAGTGTAATCACCTGTGGAGTTTTCCTCAATATACCATCTCTATTTATGATACGCCTTTATGATATATTTATGATGTTATATGGTTCTACCTAGAAATTCAGGATTATTCCATTACTGTGAAATAATTCTCTTTCCATGTACGTTAACATATTGGATGGTCCACAGGACAGGGTTTTGATGGCTGGGAGCATTGTTCTACTTACTCCACAGTGACTTCCTCTTATCTGTTCTTCACTCTATGTATTGGTTTAATGGTTGTTTTCATAGTTATTTTTAAGTGTATTTATTTGCTTTGGCTAATAAAAAGCTTGTGTTTTTTTCTTATTCTTTTTAAAAATATTTTAGTTAGTTTTATTTTATGTGTGAGTGTATTGTCTACATGTATGTAAGTGTACTGTATTAGTCAGGGTTCTCTAAAGAAACAGAATCAATAGAATGAATATATATCTATATACTGATTTATTGATTTGCTCATGGTATAGAGTCCAAGAAGTCCAACAATAGCCGTGCCACACTGGAGAGGCTGAGAATCCAGGGAACTGCTCAGTCCACAAGGCTGGATATCTCAGTAGTCCCAATCTGGTGCTGAAGGCCCAATGGATTCCAGGAGATCTGTCTGTCTCAATACACACTGGGATCCAAAGAGTTGATCACAGCAGCAAGACAAACTCACCAGTGAGAGAGAAGGCAAGCAGCAGGAAAAAGAGACAAGCTCCCTCTAAAACCTACATTTAGGATGGGCCATCTGGCTTGAGGTAGTTCAATCTGAAGATCTCTTCCTCATATTTGTTCATACCTAGTCCAGTCAAGTTGACACCCAGGATTAACCATCACATGTACCTTTGGTGTACAATGCCTGTAGAGGTCATAAAAGAGCATCCAGTTCCCCTGGAACTGGAGTTACAGACAGTTGTCATCCACCTTGTTGGTCACGGGAACTAAACTCAAGTCCTCTACAATAGGACTCAGCCAGTTCTTTTAACCACTGAGCCATCTCTCTATCCTCCCCTTAATTATTCTTAAACATATTTTGTTTTTCTAAATGGCATATGACTCTGATCAGATTTTTAAGAAGAGGCATATGAGAGATATTGAGAGTTACATGGGATCTGTGTAAATGGACTTATGTTTACATGAAGAAAATTCCCATAAACTCTCAGCAATTTGTGTGAAACTCTAAGAAGGAGGATTTTAAAGAACAGTATGTTGTGAAGCAGAAATTGCAGCTCATGCCTATATTCTCACAAGTCAGAAGGGTGCTACAGGAGGATTGCTAAAATTTAAGGCTAACCTGTGTTACAGAGTGATCCCCAGGGCAGCTTGACTACAAAGTGAGAGTGTTTTCATGTTCTCAAAATATTTTAAGTAGATATCTTTAGTATTATTGGAGTGATTTTTTCTTTTATACCTAAATATAATCAGAAATTAATATGATATAATAATAGGAAATATTTTACCCATAAAACTCAGGTATTTGAGTCACAAAAGGAAACATTGCTTTCAAGTCTTTGATCTTCCATGTTTCCTAAGATATTCAGAACTAGTCTATTTTTGTGTGGTTGTACCTTATTGCTCTAGGTATCAACAAACTTGTCTGTGACTCTTGACACTTCTTAGTCATGATCCCATTGGCTATGAGACAGGAACTTTTAAACAACTTGTTATATGTCCAATTGCCTCTGGAATATATGTTCCCATTAATTTTCCTTAATGTTTTCATTTTCATTTTTTAAATGTTTATCGCTTTCAGAGTATTGTATGAACAAATGCCTGTTACTGATAAATCTCTACTCAACATTACTACTAATAATTTGATCCCCGGCTTGTAGATAATTAGTACCTAGTAGATAAGAATAGCATAACAGTTTTTAAATATATGACATACATACATGACATGTATGAATATACTATATATGTAATTGATATAAAATTAAGCCTAGCCCATTCAGTCAGATTGTGTATACATTAAATTATATTATCATTCTTCAATAAGGAGGCAATTTGAATCATAACTGATTAGACTTAGTAACAGAAGGTGAATGCTTCTTACATCTTTAACCATTTCCCCTTCCCATAGAGACCAAGGGCAAATTGTGTGATAAATATGCATGATATGATTGCCCATAAGATAAATCCTTAATAAAATTTATCATTAGTCTCATTTTCAGTATTTTTATTATTAGATTGACTAATGGGCTATATTTTGATATAATTCAGTTAAAGCTTAACTACTTTATTTGAAGCTAATTAGTTAATCTATAAGTTTTGATTCTCGCAAAACCTATATGCAGTCTGATGTACTGCAGTGTGCTGAAAACAGTGAAAGTTTTGAACATAGTAAACATTTTAAAAGCATAAGACATATTTCTTTAATAATCTTTCTCATATGGAACAAGATGGAACTGCCTTGTTCTCCCATCTCTGAAAGATGTTAGGAGATTGTTTTTTCTTCCAATGAACCCTGGATAAGAGAAACCATGTAAAAAAGTAATGTGTGCTGAATAGGTGACAGCTTTCTATATTTAAATATGTATATTTCCATATGACTTACGGAGTCATATGATAAATTCTACTTAATTGGCTTAGGCTCTCTAACAGAAATATTCAAATATTGTTACAATGCCTGTTGTGTAAAAGAAAAGTAAATATTATTATATAGTATTTTTGTATACATTTTCCCTGCTAGAAGCATTAGTATTTCATCTAACATCACATTTAAATTAATAATTGTATAATCATAAAATGACTACACTTGGATATACACTTATTTATTCTTGTGCAAGAGTAAGAGTATGTGATTTGTGCATTTGTTTGGTTTATTTATTTATTTATTTATTTATTTATTTATTTATTTATTTTGGAGACAGGTTCTTCCTGTAGTCCCAGTTGGCCCAGAATTTATTCTGTAAACCAGGCTGTCCTCAATCTCACAGAAATCCACCATCCATCCGCCTCTGCTAAGATCAAAGTCATGAAACCCCACTCCAGCTAACATGCCTTTTGGATATTCCATAGCAATAAAACAACTAAGTAAAATACAGTCCTTAAAAATGAAGAAGAATAGTATTCCCTGGATATGATTTCTTATACTTACAGCAATATATTTGATACCAATCACTTGAAGTAGCTCAAAACATAAACAAAAACACTGAACTTTTTCAATTCTCAATAAAAACCATGACCTACAAATTTATGTTCCTCTCAGATTACCATTTCTTCAATTATTATAATTAAATCCATAAATTAACAATCATTAGTCCTAATGTTAATTTAAATATCCCGTATCTTGATTTCTTCTTTGAAGGAAAGGGTAGATTGCCATTATTTATATGGTTATTAGAGATCATTAGTTATAATTATACAAAATATAATATGATATAATGTGAATAGTTTATTACTCATCAACCGAACATCCCTTTTTTCGAACCTTCTAAAACAATTCTTTGCAATTTAGTAGTTGACATCAGAGCTGTAAGGGTTAAAGGAATTGCAGAAATAGTTTAATAATGTGCTTTTTCTGCTTCTTTAACATTCAGTGTGTCTGCATATTTCCCTTCTCCCTATGTGTGAAGCAAGGCTTTTCTGCAATATAAGCTTGACATATGCTCTGTGATTTGACTCTGTGAAAAGGAGTTTCAGATAAACATTGAAAAATTTCATGGTTGAAGCCAAGTGTCATGCATTCACAATGTTGCTATTTTATAATAGTTACACAATTATGCCAAAATAACTTTCAGTTGCTTTCATTTGGAAATTATAGGTAGCTCTGATTTTTTAGAACCAAGAAACAAAGATAGCTAAAGATAAAAAGATAGATTGAAAATGAAACGTTGTAAATTTAAGCACATAAAAAATTGTAAGTCAAGTTAACTTTTTACCTGAGAAATGAATTTTCAACCTAACATTAAAGTGCTCTTTGACATTCAATTTTCAATTGATGTCTACAATAGCAGAATTGTTAAAGATTCACACAGTGGTCTACAATGAGTTGCGAGGCATGCACTTGATACATATCCAATGATTGCTAATTATTGCTGCCATTTTTGTACTGCAAGGTGGCCCTGGTACATTGTATAATCAATAGAGGACAAACATAAAATACATTCGTGTATTTTTTGTTACCTCAGGGTAAGAACAAAAAAGAGTCTACACAGTGAATACCCAAATGAGCCAGTGGTGTTAAAGAACTTTCAAGACAATATGAACAAAATACCTGCCACATTGCTTAAGAATCACAAGACTGAGCTTTTGTACAAGTAGTTGGGAGTGATGCATATTGGAAACAACAAAAACAGAAAGGACTGCATCAAAGAACTGACTGAAACAGTGAGCTTCTGCTCAAAACAGTCAACTTCCACATGGAGAATTGTGAGAAAGACTGAGAAAGAGATGAAAAGCATGTTTGGCAGAATACATGAGCTCTGGTGGGGTGGGGGGATAGGGTTGGTTGGGGAGACTGGTCTAGATTTGATTCTCTTGTACAAAATATATATACAAAATAAAAATAAAAATCAAGCAAAAAAAAAGAATCACACTTCCTGCAATATCTTTACTTTGGGTAATTCTAGTCTATTTCCAGAAGAAAGCAGAATTCAATTTCTCATTCTGCCTTCTATGATTTACAAGACTGGCAGCTTTCAATTTAAAAGAACAAAAAAAGGATAGGAAGGAAGACAGAAATGAAGGGAAGGAAGAAGACAAGAAGCATTGATTTTAAATAACAATGTTTTTGAAGAAATGCTGTGAGCATGGCTGTGGCTTACTGTGGAGATTGTTCACATTTAAGCTCTATCTGTGACAGTCTGAACTGCCTGTAAACAGTTCCAAAGAAACTGATCTGGATTTCATACTTCTGGAGCTCTTGTTAAGGTTAATCAGGGATATATGTCACTCTGCAGAATGGTTTCCAGTGTTGGCAAAATACTGTATTCATACAGGATCTTCTGAAATTCCCAGTTCTCAGGCCAGGAGCCAGCTTGGTTATAAGACATGTGTACAGGTGGGACTTGTGTGTTCATACTGTTTGAAATTCCTCTCCTTAAACCCAAAAATTTAATGTAAATTTTTGTACTGAAATGCTTTCCTGATAAAAACTTCAAAATTGATGAGTTGACTTAATATTGTAAACAAAACCATTGCACTCTCCTACCCAATGTACTGGGATTGAAATTTAATAGGAGAAACAAGAGTTACTAAGCATTCATGAACAGCTTAAATATATCCTCTCAATCCTCAATCCTCTCAAGCACAACATCCTTCCTATTTTTTCAGGGAGGAAATTCAGGTTCTGATGACTGTTGTAAAAGGTTGCAGTTATAAGTCAGATGTGATCTGCCTCTTTTTCTTCTAGAATTCACTCTGAAGTCTAATGTTTTCAAGAGATTATCTCTAAGAAATGGAAGCTAGCAGTGAATGTGGCCACAGGCAGCCGAGGGAGAGGAAGACTGCACCCTGAAGAGTCTTAGCAGGAGAGGACTAGGTCAGTTGTGGCCAGAGTTCTGTGCAACAAGCTTTATATTTTAATTTGGTTTTCACTCTCAAAGGAATGCCCCAAAAGAGCCAGACACGGTAGTGCATACCTTTAATCCTAGTACTCAGAAGGCAGAGGCAGGCAGATTTCTTTGAGATCCATGCCACTCTGGTATACTTAGTGATTTCCAGGCCAACTGGGGCTACAGAAAGACCCCTGTCTCACAAAACCACAATGGCCACCACCAACACCATGACTACCATCAACAACAACAATGTCAGCACCAACAGCCCAGTAGACTAAAACTTGAAATCACGAATTTGAGCATAAATTCAGATGTTTGAGAGTGGACATAGGAAAAGTCAAGATAAGTGTAATATCAGTGTTAATTTGTTTTAATACTCTCCATTTAGAGACAAAGTATAATATGTCAAGCACAACTCATAACCAGATAGATCTCCTAAACAAAACAGAAATCATAAACTTTTCCAGGTTTCTTACTCCTAAATGGAAGATGCATATATTCTATTTAAATATCATAACTACAATGGCCTAAATAGAAGGTGACATATTAGGAAATATAATGGCCTTGAAAATAAAGTCCCATGAATAAGTCATTTTAAGTACTATAAAAATAGATTCCTTTTTATTCTATTTTGTGGATGAAAGGGGCAATATCGAAGACTGGAAGAAATAGCAAATTATAGCATTCACCCACATAAAAAAGTAGAAAAATATCAGAGAGCATTTTTTTCATAATTTATCTTATTTTAATTTTTTGTGTATTTGTGCATCTCTCTCTGGGTATGTTCATGAGTGTACAGGAGATCCATGATGCTAGAGGGATAACCCTCCTGCCCAGAGCTGGAGTTACAGGTTGTGAGTACCCCAATATGAGTGCTAAGAACTGAACTCTGGTCTGCAAGAACTATGCTATCACTCCAGGCTCCTCAGAACACTTTAAGTCACTGTAAAATATTACCTCCTAAGACATGATGTGCTCTGTTCCTATGTAATTATAGTAGAAAACTAAAGGCCACATTTAATGATTAGGATTATATGTGATATATGTATATATATGACCTAAAAGCTGTTTCAATTTTTGCTCAAAAGCCAATAATAACCATAACACATCTCCAAAACTTCACAATCATACCAATCTGTTTAAATGTATGCATTTTAACAGGAATATAATTAAAAATTGCAGTTGCTGACATTTCATAAATGTATATCAAGAAAATTTTATGTCACTATTTAATTCATTTGTCATTTTGTTTGTTTTCTAAAACTTTAGAATAAAATCTGAAGATGAATCAATTGTTCACCAATACAAAGTAAGCATTTCTTCACTGTTTACTTTTTTCTTATCAACTTATGTAAGAGTTGAGGTGACTAAGATTTTAATCTAGCTACAAGCAAATTTTGCTTAACTTAGAATACTTTAAACATTTTAAACAACACATTCTAAATATATATAAGACAGTATTTGAGAAAGTAAATGACCTACAAAGACCTGTTACTGTGTTTGTAATCAAATCTGTAATATCTTGTCTTGGAAAAGAATCATGGGGCTGCATACTAAATGCCTGACATTATTTTTTCTACTCCCAAAGAGACTATGCCTTTCACCTACAAAACATTTAAATTGTAGTTTGTATCCAATGCTTTCAGACTCTCAAATTGTTTAAGACTTTAAAATTTAATCAAGGGATTTCTTAATGGAAGCTAGGAAGAGTAACAGCAGAAATACATTTGACAAAAGGGTAACAAATTTCTACTTAATTATTTACAATGGCCATATATGGCAACACAGAGACAGAAAGTAGTCAGACCCATTGTGTCAAATTCAGCCATCTGAAAGAACAAGGGCATCAATTCGTCCTCACACCATGCAAACAGTTTTCAAGATTGCATCATGTAGATCATGATAAAATTACAAGACTAGGATCTGAAGCAGCGTGCTGGTAATTTATGGCCACAGGTCACTCTGAATTGAATGCTTTCAGGGAACAGACAGCCCGCTTGTCATTTACAGGCATCTCATTTTGTCACCTAAAACATGTTTTTCATCATTGCTGAAACCACTAAAATTTTTTTCTCTCTCCATTTTCTCCATATCTCTTTATAGAATGCAGCAGATATAATTTTCATTGAGCTTAATAGTATAAGAGGCATTAGCATGAAGTATATGACTAACATAATTTAACCTATTAAATTTAGATCAGGTCTCTCTCTCCAATTTATCAAGGTAAAATTACAATGTAAGAGAACATGTCGATTGTCTACTTTGTTAGTGAAAGAAAATCATGCTTTTGATTGTTTGCTCATTCTACCAACCTCTCAAAAAATTGTCCAATTTTCAATTTTCTATTACTAAGAAAAAGCTTTTCTGACAAATACATGCAAACCTTGAAGCTGCCACTATATATTTCTTAACTTTAATTTTAACCCTCAAGGGAAATGTATATTAACATATATTACACCTTTAAGGTATTTCTACAGACAGTTTTGATGCTTCCTGGAAAAAAAGACATTATGAATGCCTTCACAGTGCTCTGAAATATTCACTACTTCTCAGAGAAATTATATCAGGTTACATTTTATAACTAAAAAGCAGAGAATGAGTAAATCCTATTTGCATGCGTCTAACAGTTAAAGGCTTTATTTGGAAAAGTTAAGCTCCCTAAACACATGAGGCCCTGAGATTATTTATTATATAAAACCTGATGTATGTATAACATCCTTAACATCCTTTCATACATACTAAATTTTATGTTATTTTTACCATATGTAAGCCATAATACAACAAAATGTATCATAATAGATAAATATTAAAAGAAAAATTTTGTTGAGATACATAATTTAATAATATATGTTACAACCATAAAATTAATACTTTCAGATAAAATACTTAAAATTAGCTGTGTATTTTTTGTTTCCAAAAAGTTCTATCAGAGTTGGAAATAAATCTCAGCATAAATCTGATATCCTGAGTTTGATCCCTGGAGCAGGTACAATAGAAAGAGAGAACCAACACCCAGAAGTTGTCCTCTAACTTTTACATTTGTACACAGATACCATGACAGGCATACATCATCTATAGGATCTATGGGTTGTAAAATCATTGCTTCTTAGAGCCAGAAGGGATCACCATTCTCCATTTAATAGGCAATCCTTTTTAATATATCCTGGAGAACCAATCATCAAATCATTCACTCTCTCTAGCCCCTCTCCTCCTCTCCTCTCCTCTCCTCTCCTCTCCTCTCCTCTCCTCTCCTCTCCTCTCCTCTCCTCTCCTCCTCCTCTTTTCCAAAAACATGTTTTCACCAGGTACCACCTGATAACCTGGAACTTATCAAGTTTGTCCTTCACTTTTCAATTCTCTTGCCTCAATCTTTTGATTATTGGGGTAACTGACCTCTATTATTACACCTGCTTAATGTGTCTATTACTGAAGCATAGGAAAGATCAGGATTTTCCAACTTTACTTTATGCCAATAGCAGTATATTTGAGCTAGAAAGTTCACATTTCACAAAATTAGTTTTTATATATTTCAACTTTGATTTTGATTCATTTTAATGATTTATTCTAAACTCAGTGTCCTATGTATAAGTTTTATGTAGTTAATTAATCACATACACCCTAAGTGAATTTGAAGCTGTCAGAATTATTTACAGTGTTGATATTACCTTTGCCATATCAGCTGTCTCAGAAAAACCTTCTATTTTGTTTTATTTTAAAGATTTACTGCAATATGGGCAATAGAGATGGCTCAGCAGTCAAGAGCACTGGCTGATCTTGCAGAGGACTTAAGTTCAATTCCCACCACATGGTGCCATGGAGAATTGTCTTCAAAATTAATATGTTACATTGCTCTTTATTGTAAGCATAACATTTCAAGAGTGAGTAGAAACAGCACAATTCTGGCAGATTTGTTAAAAATGATAAAAAGAAAACCAAAACCTCATTGAATCTACCTAAATGGATTGTGGAAAGATAGCCAAACCCTCATTGAATTTACCTCAGTGGCTTGTGGAAGCGATCTAAAGAACTTGCATGAATTTTTGTGTTATTAATATATAATTATTTTTTCTGATCTGATACAGGATCAGCTTGAAAATTAGACACATTTTATAATTGAAACATTCATCCATTTTGAATGAAATTCAGCTAAGATAGAATTAAATTTGTCCAGTTTTGAAAATTACTGATTTTTTATCTTTCTCATGTTCTATGTTAATGTAATAAATTTATCACCTTCAGTTTTATCAAAAATATTTCTCCTCTTCTGCATCTGAGGTGTGGACCCTACAGCCTGAACTCAAAGTCCAGCATCCTCACTGTACACATAGTATTCTCCAATGGTTACAAAAGTGAGAACGATGCATTTCTAATGTAAGTTTTATCAGGAATCTGCAAGCATACAATATCTGGAAACATCAAAGTCATTCAGAGATTTTTGTGGAAAAAGTAGTTTCATTTAATCCAATCAAAAAGTAGGTGGGGAATTTATAAAAAAATGAAAAAATTAGACATTATAATACAGAAAAAAAATGGATAATGTACAAGTTTTTAATTACAATGAATTAATTGAAATGCAAGTTTTAAAATGCTAAATATTCATATGAAAAGTTGTAAAAAAAATCAATATGAAGATAATATAAAAATGCTAGCCTTGTGTGGTGGCACGTGCCTTTAATCCTTGCACTTGGGAAGCAGAGGCAGGTAGATCTTTGTGAGTTCAAGGCCAGCCTGGTCTACAGAGTGAGTTCCAGAATAGCTGGGGCTACAGGGAGACCCTGTCTCGAAAAGGGTTTTTGCATTACTGTTTTCTCAAGCATATCTCTGCTATACTACTTTTTATTTATTTGGTATTATTATTTATTTGTATTTTTAGTTTATTTTTTTAATTATTTTTTTAATTAATTTTATTTATTTCTGTATGTGTATGAATGTACTGTCTGCATGCAAGTTTGTGCACCCATGTCGTGCAATGCCGCGGAGGTCAGAAGAGGGTGTCGGATTCCCCTGGAACTGGAGCTCTCCTGGAACTGGAGTTTCAGACGGCTCTCGGCCGCCATGTGGGTGCTGGGGATCGAACCCGGGTCCTCTGCAAGAGCGTCGGCGCTCCTAACCGCTAGGCCATCTCTCCAGCCCCTTATTTGTATTTTTAAAACAGGGTTTCCCTGTAGTCTCAGCTGGCCTAGAACTCACTATGTAGACCAGGCTGGCCTTGAACTTATAGAGATCTGCCTGCCACTGTCCCCTGAGTGCTGGAATTAAAGGCATGCTCCACCACACCAGCCTTATATTACTTTTAAAGATATTTTATTTATTATTTTTATTTGTTTTAGTGTATTGCTTGCAAGGAGATAGGTGCACCCAAGTCATGCAATGTTCATGGAGGTCAGAAGAGGGAGTCAGAATCCCTATAAGTGAAGTTACTGACAGTTGTTACCTGCAATATGGGTGCTGGTAATCAAACCTGGGGATGAATATTTTACATTCATAGGCAATTTATAGAAGAAATGTTCTTCACCTGCTCTTTCCTATCTGTTTTGAAAACACTTGGCTTTTATCAAATTAAGCTTTCAACTGAATTTTCCATTGTGCTGATACCATTGTGCATAAACACCTGTTTTATAGACTAATCAATTATTAATCACTGAATTTTCAAATGAGAGACTTGCAAAACTCCATTAATAGTTCATGAAACTTTGCTGAATTCTATGGTGTCTAATATGTGTATATTTTTCTGTGTGGGGATCTAATGATATTTTTGTAAAACTATTTTACTAATATTATATGTGTTAGTATTATATGTGAATTATTTAGAAAAAATTGGGATGTAATTAGTAGATTAAAAAAAATTGAATTCAATTAACCATTACTAAAGTTTCTTATACCTAGAAAATATATGTTGCAAACCTGACATTTTCAATGTCATCATAAATAATGTAAAGCACATAGAATTTTCATTCTGATTCATACATTTATCTCTGTATCCTAGAATATGAAACTGGGTTGGTTTTCATAAGAACACATTCTTTCTTTAAATTTATTTTGCATTACACATTTGTGTCTATATTCTAAAATTTTAGTCAAACTTCCTCTATAGATGGCATTATAGAATAGTGTTACACATATCAAAACCATATATAAAAAGCACAAAATGAAAGTCTCATTGTATTACGATTGTAACATTTATAACATTTTTAGCTTAGGAATAAATGTTTGTATATTTTTATTAACTATTAATTATACAATAAAAGTCTATCCATTTTCATACTTTTCTTTAATATTGGAAAAAGAGATACAATTTGAATAGAGAATTGAAACATTGAAATTTGTTGTTTGTTTTTATTCAATGATTATTTTCAGAGTGTATTGGGCAGTATTTATGCAATGAAATGTCTATATGTATATACACATTTGTAAATTTTACATTTATGAGAATACATTTAATTGTGCAAATTTACATCCAAAATTATATGTGTATTGGTAGATAACCATAGATATCCGTAGATATATTGATGATAGACAAGATAGAGCTGAATAATAGATGGATACATAGATCATAGGTACATAAAAAGATAGATGATAGATGATAGTGATAATAGATTGATACATAGGTATATAAAGATATACAGAGATGACAGTTAATATAAAGTTTTTTAATATAATTAATATGACTTAGAATAGAAATGCCTGAAATCAAATATGGCATCAAGGAGCAGTCTTCACAACCATGTCTGGTTCTTCTCTAAACAGAATGCCTAGAACAATTTGTTCCTCATTCATTTTAAGTAAGTGATTCTTGGCAGTTATTGTACAAAATATTTCACTAATTATACAAAGATTAGAAATACTCTGTTTTCTTCATATTCTTGTATTTTTAGCCTCTGATCACCTACCTTCAGGTTATGTTGATTTTTCTATTTGGTTTTTAACATCAGTACCTGTTAAACTATGTAACTTCATTATTAGACTAGATGTCCCTTGAGGGCAAAGACCTATTCATCTTTATATTACCTTGTTTAGATGGAACTGTAACATTACATACTTTCAACTACCATAAATTGAAAAATAAAGTAAAATATCTATATGAGAAAATGAGACTGATCAAAGTTTTAGTTTGTGCAAATAAATTTAACTTTATACATTTACATTAAAGTATATATTCATCATTTTCACACTTGTATGAAAACTAGCCACCAAGATTTTACAAACTGATAAAAAGGCTTTAAAAAGCCATAATGAATTCCAGGACAGCTCGAGCTACAGGGAGACCTTATCTCAAAAGACAGATTAATTAATCAATCAATTAATCAATTAATTATTTTTTTAAAAAGCTAAGAGCCTGATAAAGCTAAGATACCATACTTTCTTATTCTTGAGCCTTTCAACTCTACACTCCTGATTAAGTCAGATTTGACTTATAATAGTATAGGAAATAGTCTTTGTGAGTTTTTTATAAGGAAAGTGTGATTCATTTGTTTTCTGTGATTTTTAAGCTGTTTACAGTATTGATGATTTGCATGCAAGGCAAAGCCTCATTTTTTATTTCATGTTTTGGAGAGTTCAATTAATAGTTTCAGCATGAAAAATATTCAAGAGATAAGCTCAATCTTAATTTCTGTTAACAATATTATGGGTCAACAAATAACGTATATAATACAATAATATCTCTATATCAGTTATATAATGTATATGGTTGCTGGGCCACTCCCAAATCAGTTGTGACTGGCATACACCCTATACCCCTTCGACAAGTAAGGTGACCTTCAACAGCAAACTAAATATGTCCTAATTGGAAAGCAAAAGCCTTCCAAGAATTTTCATACAAATCTTTAGGAGTTCTGACTGAGGGAACATGGGGTTGATGTAGACAGATGCAGACCGTTCTGGAGTTCTGTTCTTTTCTCTGATGGTACACCTCTTCTGTTCTGTTCTATTACCCAAAAGCAAAGACCAACGAAGGCCAATCTCTCATTTGACTATATTTTTAATCTACCTGTTTTGACACTTGCCGTCTGTAATAACTGTTTGCTGTGAGGCCCCGTCTTGACAGTCCAAGTGATTGTGACCAGTGATTAGTGTCCCGTGTTCTTCTCTTCTAAGAAACAAAGACAGTGTGAGTTATTGGTCAGCAGTAATCTTGTCACTAGGAGTTACAATCATGTCTGATTGTACTTTGTTTACTTTATATCATGTGTGGTTTTATTTGGTGTTTATTTGTGTTTTGAGGTCTTGCAATGTGTTTGTTCCGCTGCTCACAATAAAGTTTGTAAGACTGTAGAATGCAAAAATAAATAAATAAATAAAATAAAGTTACAATTACCAAAGGAAACCTAAAGTAGCTCTGAAAAATGAAATTTAGCATAATGAAGCATAAAGTATTTTCAACCATATTTACTAAAATCTTTATATTTGATACATATTCCTTAGGGAAGTGTTGCAGCGATACTCAAAGCACGGAGCTCCGCCCACCTCTGCCACTTTCAGGTTTCTCTAGAACCTAAGGCAATGCAAGTACAAAGTTCTCCAATCTTAGTTAAAACAAAGAGAATTGTAATGGGTTTGCTTACAAGATAATGGTAAACAAACACACACTCACTTAAGCCCTACACACAACTGAGTTCCCTGTCCAAGATGGTTCTCTGGAGTTCCTGAGCAGCCCCTTTGCCCTCTGCGCCACATGTTGGCCAAAGAAGGCAAGAGAGAGCCCCACTTCCTGGGGCAAGCCTTTTATATGGCTCCATCCCTATTCAAAGTCCCAGAGTTCCAAAATTCTTGCACCAAAAAACTGGTGCCTATGGTCATGAGAGAACCTGGTGGCTGGGAGTTGACTCAGGCTCCTCCCCAAAGTACACAGTCTGTCAGGTGGTTTCAAAGAGTCATGTGTTGGATAATGATGATTTATTACATAAAGAACCACATATATGACAGTAATCCCAAATGCTGAGATTCTGTAATGCTATAGCCATCATAATAGTTGCACAAGAAATAGTTGTCTAATGATCCATTTCTGAGAACATGTGACATCCTTAAGCAAAGCAGGCTGACATAGTGGATTTTTTCTTCATTTATCTAGTTTTGAATTCTCAAGAAATATATTACTTGCAACAGGGTGCCATATGTCTATAATGATGAACACACAAGCACATAGACACAATGTCAAATTCCCATACAATTTCTTTGTCTTCAGGACCATATGGTGTCTTTTGTCAACCAAATTATATAGACATTCACTATTGATTGGGCTTATCTAACTCATTTTCAGAAAAGAAATGAGATTTATGTTTAACTTGACTCATTCTTAAATATATAGATTAAATGTTCCTTAATGTGTATGCTCACATCTGGTATTCCAGATGTTTGCTTTAACAATCACATGAAAATTAACACAACATTTCCAGACACATGAAAACACTTACCACAGAATAAAGGCATATTTGAATTCTTTTCTGCATGCTATTTCACAGAAATTAAGTATTCTGATTTAGACCATCTAAATTCAAATAAACAAAAACCTAAGTACTTGTAATCTAGTCTTAGTAAATAGCAAAATAAATGTATTTCCTACTTGACATTTCACTTGTGGATCCTAGCACCAAATTCTTATATGTAAGTCAAGCCTGATGCTAGTACAGATATAATTTGAAGTTTAAGTCTCTATTTTCCCAAGTTCTAAGATTCATGAGAAAGAATCAATCTCGGGGCTGGAGAGATAGCCTAGCAGTTAAGAGCACCGACTGCTCTTGTAGAGGACCAGGGTTTGATCTCCAGCACCCACCCACATGGTGGCTAAGAACTGTCTGTAACTCCAATTCCAGGAGAACTCCAGATCCAGGGGAATCAGAGACCCTCTTCTGACCTCCATGGCATTGCACAACACATGACACAGGTGCACAAACCTACATGCAGACAGTACACTCATACACATAAAAATAAATAAAATTACAAAATAATAATAATAAGGAAAAACTTTAAAAAAAAGAATCAATCTCTTCTTTGAAAGTACATTTAAACATACCTTAACTTGCTGTGAAACCTGGGAATGTAAATATTTATTTCTGATTGCATGCACAATTACTATTAAAATATGAATCCCCAATATGTTTTGGAATTAACCTATAGCTTATTTTCAGACTCCGTCATTTTGGAATATATGCAGAGTGCATATGTACATATTTTGGAGTAATAAAAAATTAAAGGGAACAACAACAACAGAAATAGAAAGAAGTGTAATAACTAAACTGAACTGTTATACTCCTCAAACTAAAAATATGTAATTATATCTTAGAACATAAATTTGAAATTCTATGTCTACTGTAATTTGTGACATTGACTACTGGCAAAACTATATTACCATTCTTTAACAATAATGTGAAATTTGTCAATGTTACTACAATGTGAATTTGCTATTCACTTTCTTTCAAAATTCTCTAACCTATACAAAAGCTTTCAATGTAATTATGTTACTTCTTAAAGACAGTGATGTTAATAAAATCTTTCAAAACAAAAAATATCATAAAAGCAGGCAAAAGAGGCATCTTGCAGTATTTTTCAGCTTTCTTTCATTCTTTTTCACCATTCATTAATTGTAACTAGGTTTGCAGTATAAGCCCAAATAATCATGACCAGAAGTTAAATTGGCACAAAGAACTAGAAGCAAAAGGAGGTGCCAAGTTCCAGTGATTAAATTTAAAGTGCCTTCATTTTCTTAGTTGTAATGTTTGGAATCCCCAATAGTAGTGGTGGTAAACATTTCTGAGTAATGGGTCTATATAAGGAAAATTCAATTGAAACATTAGACAATATTATACTAATTTTAGGCAATATTGGTACAGATTTTCCATTTTAACTATTTCAATTGTGGTATTTTAATAGAAATGAAAAACAAATAAAAGTAAATGAAATGACTGATGTCTATAAAATTTCAAATGTAAAATAAATTCGGGGCACAAACAGAGTGGAAAAGGAATTAACTAACAAATATTAATAGGGATTATTTTATTCTTAAGAGCTGGTATTTATTTTACACCTCTAAATATACCATGGAAATATATAAAGCCTTATGGTTTGTGAGCCAAATTGAATGATATAATTCCATGTTCAAGATATCTTTTGCTCAATTCTGGATATCTATGTCACAAAGAACGCTGAAAATGTAGACTTTGTTGAACAGAACAATCGCATAAATTCAGTTCAACACCTACCACTATATTGATAATTTGCCCAATATTTTGATGGTTCTGTAGACACTTCGAAATGCATTTTTAGGAAATCTAATTTGTAGAAAGTAATGTCATGATGGAAAAGAGAATGCTTTATATGAATTGGAACATACTTGGAAGAAAAATTATGCTACATTTCATCATTGCAAAGCAATGACAGTCATTGGAAGCAATTCTACAGAGCTGTTTCTCTTTTTATTTACACCAGCCTATCTCATTTCCCATAACAGTAGAGAATGTATTATAGCTACTTGTTATCAGTAAAACATAGACTGCAAAATGCTTATCTATGTAAACTGGGAACAGCAATAAAATAAGTTTTGTTTTACAGAAGGATGGGGAATTATACTCCTGATAAAAAGGATTGTGAGAAATTTGGAGAAATTATTATTTGAAACTAAAAAAAAAAATTACTGTTCTTGGTGCAATTAGACATGATAATCATATTTCTATTATTTAATATGTCATATTAATAATTATATTTTACCCATTCTGGGAGGAGAGAAAATTTGGATGAAAATTAAATGCATTCAGCTTGCTTATAAAATGACTTTGACAAGGTATAGTATAGAGACTATTATTTTTTCACGTTTTTCCCTTTTAATTTTATATTACTCTGAAATAAGCATATATACCCTCCACCTAATATGCCAAAATTACAAAGTCTGAAAATAAATGGTAGGTTAATTCTAGAGCCCATTAAGGGATTCACATTATAGGAGTGCAGTTGCTTTCAGATAAAAAGAAATATAACATTAATGTTGCTCAGTTTGCCTTACAACTAGGTAGTTGGTGCTAGCATCTACAAATGAGGGATACCATTTGTGGTTTGTTTTTCTGGGACTGTGTTACTTCACTTAGCATAATATCTTTTTTTTAAATTTTTTTTTATTAATTTTATTTATTTCTGTATGTGTATGAATGTACTGTTTGCATGCAAATCTGTGCACCCATGTCGTGCAATGCCGCGGAGGTCAGAAGAGGGTGTCAGATTCCCCTGGAACTGGAGTTCTCCTGGAATTGGAGTTTCAGACGGCTCTCGGCTGCCATGTGGATGCTGGGGATCGAACCCGGGTCCTCTGTAAGAATGGTCAGCGCTCTTAACCGCTAGGCCATCTCTCCAGCCCAGCATAATATCTTTTAGTTCCATCCATTAACCTGAAAAGTTCATGATGGAGAGGCTATTATTATCCAACTGTGTCAGTTTCTTTTATTCTTTGCTGATTTGATACAACCTACAGGGACCTGGGAAGAGGGAAGCTCAACTGAGGAATTTCCAAGTTCAGACTGGTATGTGGCTATGTCTCTTAGAGACTGCCCTGACTGATGATTGATAGAATTGCCCAGCTCACTGTGTGTCACAATCACTAGGCAGTTCTTGGTTGCATCCTACTTGTAACAACTATTTATAATGAGTCCTAACGAAACTTACCTTCTAGGTGTCACAAAGGTTTTAATACAAGAGACTTTCTTACCTCCCCCCCATAGAACAAGGATAAATATGATGATGATAAGTTCATTCTCCAACTGTAAATTGGAGCCAACTGTTATAGAGGTAATCTCATAAAACTGGTAAAACCGCCTTCTTTAATTGACTAATATACATAGGAACTGTGAAAAGGATTATTCTCTATTAAGAACCAAATATAACACTAAAGTCTCCTTAAGCTATGCACTTAAGCAAAATATATTAATACAGGAATTCTGACATCAACAATGGATTATTCTACCAAGGAGATGTTAGCCAGGGGATCCAAGCCCCCACAAAAGGCAAAGGCTCCTTGCCTCTAAACTGGGATACCTGCAAGAAGAGAGGCAATAAGGCCATGTTGTTGAAGACCTGACGATAACATGGGAAAAATGTATTGAGACTGCACTTGCAAGTGTACAGATGGTCTCTGAAATACTAGAGAGTGTTACCAAAGGCCACTAAACCAATAAAGGAAATATGGGTCTCCTTGAGTCAAGCAAGACTCCTCTGTCAGCACCAGCTACACCTCACTTGCCTGGAAATACTGTGCAGCAGAGGCAGCCACGTGCCTGCATATCCCAAATCTGATTGGCTATTAGCTCTCTCCTTGGAGAGAGTAACTTCCTTGGAGGAATAACCCATGGCTGATGCCACAAGCTTACATCCTCTAATGTTTAGGAGATGTTATAAGCCACAGTAAGACCCTGTCATATTTAACAGAAAAAAATGTAATTCATGCATTAACATACCATCCAAACATCTGTGTCTATACCAAAGTAACCTACCACAACAATTAGTACTGTTTAAATACCTATATATTGGGCTGGAGAGATAGCCTAGCGGTTAATAGCACTGAGTGCTCTTGCAGAGGACCGGGGTTCTATCCCCAGCACCCACATGGCGGCTAAGAACCTTCTGTAACTCCAATTCCAGGAGAACTCCAGTTCCAGGGGAATCCGAGACCCTCTTCTGACCTCCGCGGCATTGCACGACAAGAGTGCACAAACCTACATGCAGACAGTACATTCATACACATACAAAAATAAATTAAAAATTAAAAAAAAAGAAATATCTATATATCTAATTGCTTGTGCTTCATTAGTAGGATCGAACGGTTATTCCTGGACAAACTGTCAGCCCATGAAAGGAAACAGCCAGAAGTGTCCAGAGTCCAAGACAACAGCTCCAGAGAAAGTAGACTGTTTTGCTTCTCATCCACCTGTGCCCCTTTTCTAAGCCTAGGGAACAATCTGTGGAAGAGGGGGCGTGGTAGAATGTAAGGGCCTGCGTATTGTGTGTGTGTTTGAATGGTTGAATGTGGCAACATACAGCAATATAGTTGGTACACTCCATGGAGCCACTTTGATGAACATTAAATAGTCCTTGGCCCGATGGATGGTGGTGTGGTGTGGAACAGGGTGGGCTGCTGGGTCGTTTGGCGGCAAGCCAAATAAATCTGCTGCACATTGGTTGTACATGTACGTGATTTAGCCTGCTTTTCTGTGTTTTTTTGTTTATATCCATATCATTATGGTTATAAAAAATTTTTAATAAAAAATAAAAAACTGGAGGAAAGATGAGGACAGTTCGGTGAGATACAGATGTCATGTTGGGATTGGTGGTGGGGTGGTGTGGCGGGTGGGGAAGGGAAAGTGGAAACTGCCTACCACTTCAGGGGGGGGGGGAGGGAAAGGAAATATGCCTAACTGAATTGGAAAATGATTTATGAATACACAAAGCATACTAAAAAAATGAAAATTAAAAAAAGAAAGCTAGCTGGGCTGAGGGATGGTCAGCAGTGTTAAGAGCCTGCTCTTGCAGAGGACCGGTTTGATTCCCAGAACCCCAAAGTGCTGAAACCTCTGTACCTTAAGTCCATTCCAGGGAATCCACACCTCTTCTGACCTCTGCAGTATTGCAGACAGGGTACACCGACCTACATGCAGGCAGTACACCTCATACACAATTTAAATAAAAAAAAAGAAGGAAAAAAAAGAAGTAGCTAATTGTGAGTCAGGTAGAGAGAGCCAGTAAGCAGCATTCTGTCCTAGTCTGCTTCAGTTTCTGGTGTGATCCTGCCCTGATATCCAGCAATTATGGATTCTGACTTGGAGTATAAGTCAAATATTAATTATCCTCTTTCATAGGTTGATTTGGCAAGATGCTCAGATGTGTTTATCACAGCAACGAAAGAAAACTAGGACATCAACTGCATAGTTATTTCATTTTAAATTATTAGGGTTTAGCATGTATCTCACATGATTTTCGATACCTTAATTTCTCTGTTGTACAGTATCACCTTGTAGCTCTCTCTTTAAGAGATTTAACGTAAAAATTAAGTTTGCTTCCCAAGTTAATCATATATAGTCACCCAAAACAACATGGTGAATGTGAAATTTGATGAAATCTGCCTTGACTCCACCCTATAGTCATGTATAATACAACTTCTTCTGGAATCATACGCTATAAAAAAAAGGGGGGGGATGGGCTTGGGGGGGGATACAGAAAGACATGAAACCTTTTCATCAAACCCCTGCAATTCAAATCTTAAAACTAACTATGGGAAAAGATTTGTTTGTTCCAACAGGACAAAACGTCACCAACTTAACGGCTGAGAAAGAAAAGATACAGGTTTGCATTGAGTAGGATGTACCAAAAAGTGGCAACGGAAAGGCTGACCCGTCTGAACATTCAAAGGAAGAAAAGCCTCAGATTGCCATAAACATCGAACCCCTCTGTGGATCCTACATGTAACAACTAGTTATAATGAGTCCTAATGAAACTTACCTTCTAGGTGCCACAAAGGTTCTGATATGAGAGACTTTCTTGCCTTCCCCTCCATAGAACAAGGAGAAATATGACTATGATGAGGTCGTTCCCCAACCTTAAGCAGTTTTAAACACTTCTTTTTTATGTTTAATTATTTTTGTATGTGTCTGTGTGAGTTATGCTACGTGCTTACTGAAGCAAGAAGAGGGTGTTGGATACCCTTACTGGAATTGCAGACAATTGTGAGCCAAAAGGCATAGATGCTTATAAATGAACCTAGATTCCGAGAAGAGCGGCAAGTGTTCTTAAATACTGAGCAATCTCTCCGGTCCCTTATATAGTTTCCCTGGAGCTTATCTACTTAGTATGATAGAGAGTTTTGATCAATGTTGAAAAAGAATGTCCATTTTTGGCTTAATAAGTATACGGAGTTAATGCAATGTGCTGTAATCCAGGCAATGATGCAGGCAATACAGAACTTCAAAACAAATGAAAACTTGTTGAAATATGTATCCTAATGTTTATTGGCTATATGGAGCTCATATCTACAAAGAATATTAAGTTTAAGATATTTTTATATTTATGTTATATGAGTTTCTATAATTGTAAAATGTGTGGTTTTCATTTTTTTAAACAATTGATGATAAAAGTCATTTTGAATATGAAACATTTTGCCTATACTTGAAAGACACATATTCCTTAAGTATCAGTTTTCTCTAATTCAGCAAATACTCTGCATGGCTCTTTAGGCTAACCGGTAATGTCTATGTTGAAGAAAAAATATCCTTTATATGTCTAGTAGCTTTTCTGTAACAGAATTTTGTTGTCACAGCCAACTATGAAAAGAAATGGTTACAAGTAATTTTCTATCAGTCCAAACCTGGGAAGATTATTAAGGAATCAATATATAAATATTCATACATGAACCTTCTGAAACTTGAGTGTCAGTAAAGTATCCAACACTGAGGGTGCAAGACATTTTTCTAAAGAAAACTGCACTGTTGCTGAAGAGAGAGCTTCCCTAGTGCTTCAACCTGTATTTCCTTCATCCCTAAATTCATATCAAGGGAGCCTTTGGAGTGTTTATACAATAGAAATTATGAAATTCTAAATATCAACAGACAAATCAAGGATGAATTTCATGACAGTTCAAATCTTTGAATACTGAGAACTTAAACAGCTCTTCAAGGACTAATTCAGAAAATGAAGACAAAAATTGAATAATTCATTTTCCTATGGAATGCAGTCATTCTACAGCAAGAAATATATATATATATATATATATATTCTTAATAATACATATATAGAGAGAATCAGCAAAATTTGATATTAAAGAAGATAAGTATTTTGTTAGTCAATTGTATATACAGACACTTATATTTAGGGATATAATTTATAGCAAATAAGGCTGACCATAGAGTCAGTTTAGATGAGATATTTGTAAGTTGATGGTTAGCCTTGATTGTCCATCTCATTGGATTGATAGCTACTGCCCCCCCCCAAAAAATGCCAAAATACACAGCTAAGTTTCTGTGAGTTTGTACCAGACATAATAGGAAAGGAAAAAGAAAGATATGCTTGTTGTGGTCTGTAGTTTTACAGGTTCTCATATCTCTGTGGGTTTGGAGAACTTAGGCCAAAGGTCTGGATGGAATGTAAAGTTGGGGAAGGGGGGTAGGGGATGTGTTGTTGCTCCGTTTATAAGCAGAAACATGCTTTGCTATCATAACTGTCCATAAATACAAGACTTATGACCCCTCTGCCTTTTAATTTGAATTTGTTCAGAGGTTCTCAAGAAACTTCTAGGCTTTCAGTTTCTGGTTGAGGTAATATCATTAGTGCTTCTTGTTCTGAAATTTTTATCCACTTTGACTGGAGAGTTCCAAGTTTCTCTCAGTCTTTAGCCTACAGTCATTATGGGACCATTCAAACTCCAGGTTTAGCAACTCATGTCTTGTAATTATATATGTTGGTTTTATTCCACAAGAAAGTCATAATTACTAAGGACACTTTTCCAAAAGTTACTTAACTGGAGCAACAATTTCAGCAAAGTTTAGAAATATGATCATAAATAGAAGTACTAGAACAATAGATCTAGGTCAAAGATGTGAGTTTCAACTAAGAAAGAAAAGTTAAAGACCCAGAGAGGTGGCTTAGCAGTTAAGAGCCCAGACTGCTCTTGCAGAGAACGTGAATTTAAATACCAACATCCACACTGGGCATGTTTCAATTCCCAGCACTCATATGGCAGCTAGCATTGCTCCATAACTCCAGTTCTAGGAGTATTCAATGCCCTCTTTTGTTCTCTGTGGGGATTGCACAACACAGATGCATTTTCACACATGCAGGCGATACATTCAAACACATAAAATAAAAATAATAAAAAATAAAAGTTGACTAATAAATGAAGAGAAAGAGTTAGAAAGTTATGATTGTTGTGGTCTGTAGCTTTACAGGTTCTCTTATCCCTGATGAAAGACATCTATCACAAAGTAGGTTTTTGATGAATAAGCAATCATTCTTAGTAGCCCATTGGTAGTTAGACATGAGCAAGGGATCTATGCTTGAAGGATGTTCAAAAATATTATAAATTCATATGAAATTGTCATTGAGTACATACAATGATTTTAATATGTGTTGAAGCTCTATCATGAGATTTTTAATTGTGAAAAATTAAACACAAAGATAGGAGAGATTGTATGTTTTCTGAACCTCATTCTGAACTTATGTTGCAAGCAAAGGGAGACAGGGTAGATGGGCCAGTACTGTTGGTCATGTGTGACATCTTTGGCATGTGACCTGGTTCTGCCTCCCAAAAACCAGCATCTCAGTATTATCAGCTGATTTATACTCTCTTATCTAGTCATAGTTTTTGAGGTCTATCTAGTACTTTTCCAAAATGTATGTTTTTTTCTGGCAAAGAAAGTCATCATTGGTTGTTTTTGTCTTCTGTCTTCAAGTGAAAACTGACTGAATGGTATAATTCACTAAGCAGGTATTTGCTCTGATATATGGCATGTCTATACTAGTATAACAATGGTGACTTTTAAGATAAAATATGTAAGTCTTGTTTCCATAATGTTTAGTTGTTCCATAAATATTCTTCTTTCTTTCTCTTTTTCTCATCTTTCTAATATTTATGCTAATACTATCTTGTGTAGATCTGAGACATCTTCTGTGATACCTTACCTGAAATGGCCTTATGTCTAGATACTCCATCATTCCTTTTTTAGCACAGACCTCTAAAATAACATATTATGGTAATCACTGTCCTAGAAAGAGCCAGTTAGAAGTGACACACATCAAAGTAACAAGGCTGATGTATTAGTAATATGTACTTTAGTGTCTATAGTTATTGTATTTTTTACTGAATACAGTGTTTCATACCCTTCATTTTGGGTAATGAAATTGATGGTTGTTTCCCAAAACTGATTTATTTGGCCTCATTTATGTGAATTGATTCATTTTAGAACATTTGACAGAATAGCTGGTATCAAAATAATGCTGTGTAGAAAACACATAAACACATTATTGAATGAAGAATGAACTGTAAGATCATAAGTTCTCAAAGATGATGTTCACAGCAAGAAAATAAAATTGCATAAAAATCAACTCTCTACTGTAAAATGCATGGCCCAATAAAAGCTTGAGAGAAAAATGTAAGATGAACTCAATTTCTCAGCCATTGCCGTGAGTGTAGATGCACACCCTGCTGTTATGTGAACAATTACCATGCCTTGAGGGAACTGAATGAGGCTGGCACCTATTGGTAAATGGAATAAAAGCCTGAGCTGATTCTCTTAACATAGAGCTCACTTGCCATATGCTACAAACTAATACATTAAATCTGCATAATGAAGAAAGTAACACATTATATCACTACTTGCTTACATTGCAAAAACTGTAACTCCATTATATAAATAGCCTTTAATTCATTGAATTTCATTGTTCTTGCAAATCTTGAAAGTTTAGAACACAGATGATGTACAAAATAGCCCAGTGGGTTTAATTGGCAAAGAATACAAGATACATTGAACTTTTGCTTAATTTTTTTCTCCATTTACACTTGAAACTTCCTGGATTGTATGCTGATATAATTTCCTTAAAGAACTATTTTCTATGCGTATTTGTTTTATTTTTGCAAATTAGAAAAGAGCATAGGACTAAGGAAGAATGATTTCAAACAATATTGTTTTCATTAGGTGTATTATATGTATAAATATGATTAAACAATATACATTTGACTCCATAACTGTTACCATGGTGTTCCTGTGTAATATATAAAATGCTTTGAGTAGTATGATAGTTAATCTTGCCATCATGACAGTATCTAGAATCACCATGGAAACATGCTTGGAAGATGGTTTTCTAGATTAGTTTATTTGAGTTTGAAAAACTAACTATAAATATGTACAGCAACCAAAGGTTGGATTCCTGGACTTCATGAAATATATTAAATGAGCTATGCACAGACATCCATTCCTCTTTCTTAAGTATAGATGCAGTATAACTGAGTGACTCCTCAAGCTCCTGACACCAGTACTTCCACATCACAAGAGACAAATTTAAGCTGAAGTACATCTTTCATTCTTAAGTTGTTATTGTCAGGTGTTCTGTCTGAACAATGAAAAGAGTAAGTAAGTAAGTAAGTAAGTAAGTAAGTAAGTAAGTAAGTAAGTAAAAAAGAAAATTCTGAAAACTGTAGCCCTTGCTTTGATAAATCCGATCATGTTATTCTTATTTTTTGTGACTGGTTTGCAGGAAAAATCTGGAAATTTGGACTTGAAATCTCTTGACTTATTTTAAGAACTTAGAGGACAATACTAATAGGAGGTTGGAAGAAAATGCTGATAGAAACCTAGACCATGTGGAGGCAAGTCTTATGATGTTTCAGAGGGAATCACGGATAGTATAAGAAACTTCATTCATGGGGGAAAAATTTTTAATTTGTGGATGACCCAATAACTTGAGATTAATTTTTTTAAATAATGAGGCAATTTGTTCAGTGTAGATAATTTCAAATAAGAAGGGAATTCAGGCTGTGACATAGCTACTACTTTCTGAAATTTTGCTTATTACAAATACAATGGGTTTAAAAACATTAAAATATTAAAAATTGATTGATAAGGAAATGAGCACAAGCAAGTTTAATGTTGAAATGTTGAAGCGAAGTCGTGTTTTTAAACAGAGGCCATATTTGCTAAAAAATAAACTCTCTTTGTACTGGGACAATAGGAAAGGTTTCTTGAGAGCAAGACATGCCCATCTAAACCTCCAATTTGTGAAAATGGAAAATTAATTAAAAGGAAAGAGCCTGGAATGAAGATAATGTGGCTGGAGTGGCTCTTTGTTAGAAAACAGCCACTTAGAGATATTTTCTTCCAGAGTCAGCCTGGAAGGCATAGCAACATGGGGGCATTTAGAGTCCAAGGGGATGAGACTCCCTCTGCTGCTGGCAGAGCTGACAGTAGGATTTGACTGTGTCAGCCATATGATAAAAAATTTTATTTTTTATACTTTTTTACACAGGCAAGGTTGAGAAATGTCATGAAATCTTGTTCTGTGGCTGTAAAGAAGAGCCACAAGAAGGGCTTTCATGAGGCATAGTTGGCATTGCACCAGGAGGTCCAGAAAGGTCACTGTGTTACACTGGGAAAGTGATGTCTATGTTGCAACAGATACCCTAGGATGTTTGAAGAGGCACGACCATGTTATGGCTGTTATGAACTTTATAAGAATGGAGTAGATTAGAGAGGCTATGTGCTGCAGGCAAGCAGAGCTTGATGAGTGGGTATATTCCCTTTGTAGCCCAGATTATTCCATCATGAGGCCAAAATGTCTAACATGGAACTGTAGAAATTTTGTGTTTGCCCTCCTAGATTTTATTCCTACTTTGAATAAATCTGTTTTTGGTATGTCTGCCCACATTTATTTTTTCCTTTTGGAATAGACATGTTTATTCTATGCCACTCTATCCTGGAACAATTTGGTTTGAATTTTAAAGTCACAGTTAATGATTTGGCCTGAGCCTCAGTAGAGCTGAACATTGGACATTTAAACAGTTTTGGAACTGTTAAAAATACGACAACTTTAAATTTTGAATTGTGAGATAGCCATAGCCTGTAGGACAAAGGGTGAAAGATTAGAGCTTAAAAGTTGCATGTTTATATGTTTGCCCTCGTGGAAGAGGTGGAGTTGTGATGGCTAATCTTAATTGTTAACTTGATAGTATAGAGAATTAACTTGAAAACAAGCCTCTGAGAATTTTTTAGATAGATTGTCTGGATTAGGTTAATTAAAGTGGGAAAATCCATCCTAAATGTAGATAGCAAAGAACTGAATTCCTGACTGCATTAACAAAGAGACCTTGAGCTGAGCGAGCACGAGCATCCATGCAGCTGTGTTTCCTGACTAGACAAAACACAACCAGCTACTTTCTCAGACTTCTGCCATCATGATTTCTCCACTGTAATGGATGTCACCCTCGAACTGCGAGACAGAATCCATGGTTCCTTCCTTATTTTGTTTTTGTCTGGTTCTCTATCACATCAATGAAAAGTAACTAATCCAGGTAATAGAGTGTTTGAGGCAAGTGGTCAATGAAAACTTGGCACGTGACATTCACAGTGCTGATTTAAGTGTTTAAATTTAAATATCTTGAGACAAGGGAAACCAAAGTGAGACTGTATTAGGTAAGAAAATGTAACCTTTATTTACTAGTAGGCTCAGTAGAATCATCAATGATGTCACCATAAAGAAAAATGGGCAAATCCAAAGGAGGCAGTCTGGAGAGACAAACAAACAATGACTGTTATAATGTTAACTTCTCTCATTAAATCAATACTACTCTTTGGTACTTCACCATGCATCATGCCATATTAGAATGAATATAGAACAAAATCTTTCTTCTCAAGAAAATAAAATTCAAGTAAATTTCTAAGTACACAGAGTTAAACACATGAAAAATAAAAATAAAAAAATAAGATGTTACTCTTTGTAGACTAAGTTATTCTATGACTTCCCTAAACTTGGAAGACTTTCTGCAGAAGATAAGAACTGGCAACGATCATGAAGAATGTGAAGGAACACAGGCATGGTGGCTCACATGTTTAATTCCAGGACTCCAGGAAGCAGAGGCAGGAAGATTTCTTTGAGAGAGAGGCCAGCCTGTTCTCACTACACAGTGAGTTCTAGCCAAGCTGAGGCTTCAGAGAGATCCTTTGCAAAAATATAGGTAGGTAAAGAAAAGTTGTCAGAGACTGATATTGAAAGCAATAAAATTATGTTAACAATTAACATGACATAAAGAAATAATTTGAAATATTTTCATTCACTGGGAGAAGACAGTTCATGGAAAAGACATCTTGAAAAGTGCAGACATTTTGATCTGATCTGTTTGATAATAAAGAAGTACTGAAGGAAACACAATTTCTTTCAAAGATAATACATATTAATGTAATTTCTAGCTAATGTCTGCTCAGGATGTGTTTTTGCTAAAATAATTTTCTTAATTTCAAAGAAATGAGATGTTTCTAGGAGTTTCACAAACTAGGATTGTCAGACATTACTGTGGATATATTATATGTTTATGTGTATGTATATGCATGTCTATTACATTACTATGTTATTTTAGGTATATCAGTTTGTGGTTTGTCAAGTGAATATTTTCTGCTTCACTTCAGGTTTAATAGAAGATTTTGGAAATGTAAAGTGAAATTGGGATTTCAATTTAAAAAATAAATTTACAACTTGATTTTTTTTTTTTTTTTGGTATTTTCCAGACAGGGTCTTCCTGTAAGCCCAGCTGTCCAGGAACTCCCACTTGATTAAGGTTACATTGAATTTGTCTGTCTACTTAGAGAAAATAGATACATTTACAATGTGAGAGCCTGGCCAATTCATCGTGATAAACAGCATATTTATTTATTTGTTCAATTTTACTTTATGTCCCATAATAGAAAGACCCTATTTCAAAAAAAAAAAAAAAAAAAAAAACCCAAAGCCAAAAAAAAAAAAAAAAAAAAAAATCAAGTTGTAAATTTATTTTTTTAAATTGAAATCCCAATTCAATGTACATTTCCAAAATCTTCTATTAAACCTGAAGTGAAGCAGAAAATATTCACTTGACAAACCACAAACTGATATACCTAAAATAACATAGTAATGTAATAGACATGCATATACATACACATAAACATATAATATATCCACAGTAATTCTGACAATCCTAGTTTGTGAAACTCCTAGAACATCTCATTTCTTTGAAATTAAGAAATTATTTTGCAAAACACATCCTGAGCAGACATTAGCTGAAATTACATTAATATGTATTATCTTTGAAAGAAATTGTGTTTCCTTCAGTACTCTCTTTCTTATTATCAAAACAGAATCAGATCAAAATGTCTGCACTTTTCAGATTCTTTTCATGAACTGTCTTCTCCCAGTGAATGAAAATATTCAAATTATTTCTTTTAGTCATGTTAATTTTAACATAATTTATTGCTTTCAATATCAGTCTCTGACAACTTTTCTTTACCTACCTATATTTTTGCAAAGGATCTCTCTGAAGCCTCAGCTTGGCTAGAACTCACTGTGTGATGAGAACAGGCTGGCCTCTCTCTCAAGAAATCTCCTGCCTCTGCTTCCTGGAGTCCTGAGAATTAAACATGTGAGCCACCTGCCTGTGTTCCTTCACATTCTTCATGATCGTTGCCAGTTCTTATCTTCTGCAGAAAGTCTTCCAAGTTTAGGGAAGTCATAGAATAACTTAGTCTACAAAGAGTAACATCTTATTTTTTTATTTTTATTTTTCATGTGTTTAACTCTGTGTACTTAGAAATTTACTTGAATTTTATTTCTTGAGAAGAAAGATTTTGTTCTATATTCATTCTAATATGGCATGATGCATGGTGAAGTACCAAAGAGTAGTATTGATTTATGAGAGAAGTTCTTATCTCTTGTTTGTTTGTCTCTCCAGACTGCCTCCTTTGGATTTGCCCATTTTTCTTTATGGTGACATCATTGATGATTCTACTGAGCCTACTAGTAAATAAAGGTTACATTTTCTTACCTAATACAGTCTCACTTTGGTTTCCCTTGTCTCAAGATATTTAAATTTAAACACTTAAATCAGCACTGTGAATGTCACGTGCCAAGTTTTCATTGACCACTTGCCTCAAACACTCTATTACCTGGATTAGTTACTTTTCATTGATGTGATAGAGAACCAGACAAAAACAAAATAAGGAAGGAACCATGGATTCTGTCTCGCAGTTCGAGGGTGACATCCATTACAGTGGAGAAATCATGATGGCAGAAGTCTGAGAAAGTAGCTGGTTGTGTTTTGTCTAGTCAGGAAACACAGCTGCATGGATGCTCGTGCTCGCTCAGCTCAAGGTCTCTTTGTTAATGCAGTCAGGAATTCAGTTCTTTGCTATCTACATTTAGGATTGGATTCCCACGTTATTAACCAATCCAGACAATCTAGCAAAAAATTCCAGGAGGCTTGTTTTCAAGTTATTCTCTATACTATCAAGTAACAATTAAGATTCCATCACAACTCCACCTCTCCACGAGGGCAAACATATAAACTGCAACTTTTAAAACCTAATCTTTCACCCTTTGTCCTACAGGCTATGGCTATCTCACAATTCAAAATTTAAAGTTGTCGTATTTTTAACAGTTCCAAAACTGTTTAAATGTCCAATGTTCAGCTCTACTGAGGCTCAGGCCAAATCATTAACTGTGACTTTAAAATTCAAACCAAATTGTTCCAGGATAGAGTGGCATAGAATAAACATGTCTATTCCAAAGAAAAAATAAATGTGGGGCAGACATACCAAAAACAGATTTATTCAAGTAGGAATAAAATCTAGGAGGGCAACACAAATTTCTACAGTTCCATGTTAGACATTTTGGCCTCATGATGGAATAATCTGGGCTACAAAGGGAATATACCCACTCATCAAGCTCTGCTTGCCTGCAGCACATAGCCTCTCTAATCTACTCCATTCTTATAAAGTTCATAACAGCCATAACATGGTCGTGCCTCTTCAAACATCTAGGGTATCTGTTGCAACCATAGACATCACTTTCCCAGTGTAACACAGTGACCTTTCTGGACCTCCTGGTGCAATGCCAACTATGCCTCATGAAAGCCCTTCTTGTGGCTCTTCTCTTACAGCCACAGAACAAGATTTCATGACATTTCTCAACCTTGCCTGTGTAAAAAAGTATAAAAAATAAAATTTTTTATCATATGGCTGACACAGTCAAATCCTACTGTCAGCTCTGCCAGCAGCAGAGGGAGTCTCATCCCCTTGGACTCTAAATGCCCCCATGTTGCTATGCCTCCAGGCTGACTCTGGAAGAAAATATCTCTAAGTGGCTGTTTTCTAACAAAGAGCCACTCCAGCCACATATTATCTTCATTCCAGCTCTTTCCTTTTAATTAATTTTCCATTTTCACAAATTGGAGGTTTAGATGGGCATGTCTTGCTCTCAAGAAACCTTTCCTATTGTCCCAGTACAAAAGAGAGTTTAATTTTTTTAGCAAAGATGGCCCTCTGTTTAAAACACGACTCGCTTCAACATTCAACATAAACTGCTTGGCTCATTTCTTATCAATCAATTTTAAATTTTTTAATGTTTGTAAACCCATTGTATTGTAATAAGCAAAATTTCAGAAAGTAGTAGCTTGTCACAGCCTGAATTCCTCTTAATATTTGAAATTATCACACGAACAATTGCCTTCATTATTTAAAAAAATTAATTCTAAGTTATTGGGTCATCCACAAATTAAAAATTTTTCCCCCATGAATGAAGTTTCTTATACTATCCGTGATTCCCTCTGAAACATCATAAGACTTGCCTCCACATGGTCTAGGTTTCTATCAGCATTTTCTTCCAACCTCCTATTAGTATTGTCCTCTAAGTTCTTAAAATAAGTCAAGAGATTTCAAGTCCAAATTTCCAGATTTTCCTGCAAACCAGTCACAAAAAATAAGAATAACATGATCGGATTTGATCAAAGCAAGGGCTACAGTTTCAAAGTTTCTTTTTTACTTACGTACTTACTTACTTCTTACTTACTTACTTACTTACTTACTCTTTTCATTGTTCAGACAGAACACCTGACAATAACAACTTAAGAATGAAAGATGTACTTCAGCTTAAATTTGTCTCTTGTGATGTGGAAGTACTGGTGTCAGGAGCTTGAGGAGTCACTCAGTTATACTGCATCTATAGCTTAAGAAAGAGGAATGGATGTCTGTGCATAGCTCATTTAATATATTTCATGAAGTCCAGGAATCCAACCTTTGGTTGCTGTACATATTTATAGTTAGTTTTTCAAACTCAAATAAACTAATCTAGAAAACCATCTTCCAAGCATGTTTCCATGGTGATCAGATACTGTCATGATGGCAAATTAACTATCATACTACTCAAAGCATTTTATATATTACACAGGAACACCATGGTAACAGTTATGGAGTCAAATGTATATTGTTTAATCATATTTATACATATAATACACCTAATGAAAACAATATTGTTTGAAATCATTCTTCCTTAGTCCTATGCTCTTTTCTAATTTGCAAAAATAAAAAAATACGCATAGAAAATAGTTCTTTAAGGAAATTATATCAGCATACAATCCAGGAAGTTTCAAGTGTAAATGGAGAAAAAAATTAAGCAAAAAGTTCAATGTATCTTGTATTCTTTGCCATTAAACCCACTGGGCTGTTTGGTACATCATCTGTGTTTCTACTTTTCAAGATTTGCGCAAGACAATGAATTCATGAATTAAAGTGCTATTATATAATGGAGTTACAGTTTTTGCAATGTAAGCAAGTAGTGATATAATGTGTTACTTTTGCTTCATTATCCAGATTAATGTATTAGTTTGTAGCATATGGCAAGTGAGCTCTATGTTAAGAGAATCAGCTCAGGCTTTTATTCCATTTACCAATAGGTNTCTTTATCTTTTCCCTTCTCTCCTCCCCCCTCCGATCTTTTACTCCCTTCCTTGCATCTAGCTTTCCCACGCCCACTTCCGTTAACTACAGCCCTTGCCCCCGCTTCCATCCGCGGTCTCTCCTCTTCCCCCCCCCCCTTTTCCCCTCTCTTCCGCTATACTCCTTCATCTCCCGCATGTCCCCTGTACGAACCTTTCCCTTAACATTCCCCCCTCCCCCTCTTCTTTTCCCGTTTCCCCCCCCCCTTGTTCCCCATCCCCCCCCTCTCACCCTTATCCATACTTTCTCCTCTTTTCCTTTCTACTCTTATCCCCCCTCCCATTCGCTCTATGCCCTCTGCCGCTGCATTTCGTTTCATCCCTCTTTCGCTCTCTTTTTCCCTCCTTTCGCCTTCCCCTTCTTTTCGGTCTCCTCCCCCCACCTTTCTTTCTTCCCCCTTCCACCCGCTTTTCTCCCTATCATCTTCCCCCCATCCCCCCCCTTTTTTTTTTTCTCTTCTCTTCTCTCTCTCACTCCCGCCTCTCGCCTCGGTATCCTCCCTCCCCTGTCTCCCTTTCCTTTCCTTTGTTATTCTTCCACTCCTGCTTCCTTCCTTGCTTCTCCTTTCTTTATCCTACCTTTTTCATCTCCGTCGTTTTTGGTTTCTTCTCCCCCTTCATTTGCTCTTACTTTTTCTTTCTCTTTTCCTCCCTCCCCTCCCCATTCTTTCTCCTCTCCCTCTTCCACTTCCCCTCCCTCCTCTCTTTCTCTCTTCTTCCCTTTTACCCTTTTTCTTCCACCCGGTTTTCTCCCATTTTTACTGTCTCTTCTCCTCTATTCTCTCCCCCCTTTCGGTCCCCTTCCCTCTTTCTTTGCACTTGCCCTGTTTTTTTATTCCTTTCTCCTTTTCTTCTTCCCCTCCCCTCTCTCACCCCCCCCCCTTTTTTTTTTCTCCTCCTCCTCCTTCCTGCTTCTTCCCAGCAGATTTGCAGTATCTCGGGGCGGTCTCCGTCTACGCCTGCGAGTCGTCGCTGTGAGAGAAGAGAGAGGGACGAATATTTAAACGAGTATAATATGATTTCTAATAATCTATACTGTGTCTTGGATGGGAGAGGTCCACACCGGCTGCAGCTGACGCAAACGAACCGTTGAGTTAATACCCAGCTGCCACATCATAGTGGTCCCACCGACACACTTGCCGCCGCAGCCTGCGGAGGACACCTTCCTTTGGCCATCTTTGACTGGCCCGCCGTCCTGCCACGGCCTAACTGACCCACCCGACCACCGACTCACCACAGCCCTGTCAGAACACCACAACACGAATTAAACAAGTCAACAAAAACACCTAGGCAATTACGCAGTTCTTCGTACAAGCACCACTCCTTGGGGTGCTTTCCGAGCACCTATCTTGCGATGTGTGTCCCGCCCTGCCAACGAAGTTTGTAGGAAACCTAGCGATAACAAGTTGGATAAATGTCTAGAAATTGCCGCCTGGACGTCTGCTTTACACGCAAAAAATATTAAACCACAGACGACGGTCTGATTTTGAGGCTCGTCCGCAGACTGCGTCGATGGACTTCCAGCTCGGGAAGTCACGGTCAAAGGTGGACAGGGTGACCGTTCATGTCAAGTATCAAGAAATTGGTATTGACAAAAGCTTTCATTGGTGCATCTCAACGCCCGTGTAGGACATTGGATCCAAACAATCTACCTTGGACAAATAGAGAGGTTCTGGGAAAGATTCCAATCCTTTGGCGCTGTAAATTCTCGAGGGTGCCAGGCACTTGTATAGGCATGTGCCCCCATGTCTAGCCAAAAATGTCGTTATGTTTCTTCTAACTCTTTTGAGAGACAGGGAGTTCCAGCATGTACGCCCCAGCGATGCTTCAATGATGTAAATACCATCGATAAATCCCGGCGGCCCGAATCAATGGGTATCCCAATGGGCCCCGACTGGGCCGCCACGGTGGAATTGTAACGTACAGTGGCTCCGGACACCACCCGGGGCACCCCCGCATTTCTTTTATCTTTAAGGAACATTTCATCTGGTCCTCTTTGGGCAGGATCCTGGGTCGTCCTGCGGCCCACTAGTCTGGCCTGGGGGACGTCATTGTAGACCAGGTGGCCTGACAGATGTTCGTAAAATGACGCCCGCCTTCTGCCGCCACACAAATGATATGTTAAGCTGGCGGGAATAGTCTTTTGTGTTCTCTTGACCTGCATGGATCCAACAATCAGCAATTCTTACTTATTTGAAGGGAAATGACTCTATACATGAGACTTAAGTCCGCCAATTTGCGCATGCACTCTTCAGGTGAAACGCTGCACATCGAAATTTTGATAAACTTCCAAGATTCTCAAAATGTATTCACGGGCTTTCAGTTTAACAGAATTCTTTCTAAGAAGATTTGAGCCGCCATCAGAATCTTACTAGAAGTTTGGTAGTTGTGGGGTCTGCATGGGCGTTGTGAGCCGACATAAGGTAGACGGGTGCCTCTCTTATTGAGTGGTACAGGGTGGGGCAGACAACTGTGTCGGAAAGTTCCTCAGTGCTCCTATCTGTATTACGATGCCAGCGATCTTTCTCACTATGTTGCCTAGGAGCATCACAATCGCGGGCTCACTCATCCTGGCGGGTTGTCAACCGACATGCGCCCATGCCCTCCTCTGTCCCCTCCTCACTGTGGGGGCCTAGCGACGTGCAGCCAGCATAGTAGGGGGGTGGGGCGGCTGCAGCGTATTTGGAACCCAGTTCTCCCGGCTTCTTGGTGCCGGCAGTCCAACAAGGCAGCCTAAGTTCTGGCCCAGGGGTCACGCACGTATGTGTTGAAGTTTCCCATCACGGAAACCACATCACATTATTTAGTTCCCGTTGAGGACCATTCCATTATTCCATAGTTAGCCCCGAGTTTACAGTTATATGTCCATCAGAGCTATGTGTGATTTCCTCCTCCTAGTGACTTAAGGCGCGGCTGTTGCAAACCACACCAACATCACCCACCATCACCCCCATCACTCTCTCCATTCTCTCCCGCACATTCAGGCAATTGAGGCATGGCTTCCCTGTTCGGACCTTAGGTTTCGCTAGAACTCGGCACTCTGTCAAACGTGCCTGAAAAGAGATGTCGTTTCTGCAAGTAGCCGGCTGGCGAGCTGCCTGCCTGTTCTCTCTCAGCCATCGTCTATTGTCCTACGCGCCTTCCCTTTCCCCCGCCCCCTCCCCCCTCTTTTGGCAAACCCCATTCACCTCCATTCCCCTTTTTGTACATTTACCCCCCTTTTTCCCCTCTTCTCTCTCTGCTTTTCTCTCCCCCTCATTTTTCCCCATTATCTCAGTTCCCAGCCGAATCCCCACATTTCCCCTAACCTTTTCCTTCCTTCTCCTCCTCCTCCTCTCCTTCCTGTCATACCAACTCAGAGGACAGGAGAGTCTCTTCTCCATCCATTTTCTTTTCTTTCTTCCCTCCCCCTTCCCTTTCCTTCCGCCCCTTTCTCCCTCCCCCCACCCCCCCCCCCTCTTTCCCCCCCCCCCCCTTCCCCCCCCCCCCCCCCCTTTCCCCTTCCCCCCCCCCTCCCCTCTTTTCCTTCTTCCCCCCCTCCCCTTCTTTTTTCTTTTTCTCCTCCCCTCCCCCTCCTTTCCCCCTTCCCTTTCCTTCTTCCTTTTTCTCTCCCCCCCTCCCTCTTTTCTCCCCCCCCCCCCCTCTCCTTTTCCCCTTTCCCCCTTCTCCTCCCCCCTTTTTCTTTTTTTTTTCTCCCCCCCTCTCTCCCCCTTCCCCCCCCTCCCTCCCCCTTCCTTTTCCTTCTCACTTCCTCCTTCATCTCTTCCCCTCCTTTCCTTCCCTCCTTCTCCTCTTCCCTTTTCTCTTTCCTCTTCTCTCTTTCCCCCCTCTTTCTCCCCCCCCTTTCTCCCCCCTCTTTTCCTTTTCCTCTCCCCCCTTTTTTCTTTTCCCCTCCCTCCTTCCTTTTTCTCTTTTTCTTCCCCTTCTTTCTCTCACCCTCTCCCTTTCCCTCCCTTTCTTCCCTCTCCTCCCTCTTCCCCCTTCTTCCCCCCCCTCCTCTCCCCTTCTCCCCCTTCCCCCCCCTTCCCTCCCCCCCCCTCTCCCCCCTCCCCTCTCCCTCCTCCCCCTTCTCCTCCCTCCCTCCTCCTCCCTCTCCCCTCTCCTCTCCCTCCCTCCCCCCCCTCCCCTCTCTTCCCTTCTCCTCCTCCCTTCCCCCCCCCCCCCCCCTCCTCTTCCCCCCCCCCCCCTCCCCCCTTCCTCCCCCCCCCCCCCCCCCCCCCCCCCCCCCCCCCCCCTTCTCCTCCCCTTTCTCCTTCCCTTTCCCCTCTCTCTCCCTCCCCCCCCCTCTTCTCCACAAGCCACCCAAGCTGTACATTCCCTAGGAATCAACTTGAAAAACTATGCTCAAAACTTTTATAAGGTTTTAAAATCGGCTTTTGGGATAGTATGTCTCTATAGCTCCATCTGGCCTGAAACTTACTATGTAGACCAGGATGGCCTCAAATTCATAGACATGCCTGACTTTGTCTCCCAAGTCCTAGGATTAAAGATATGAACCACGACACTCAGAATCAAGTTGATTTTTTAAAATCTGGTTCTCTCTCTTATCCCCCATTGATTTCAAGATGGAATATGGCAGCCTGAGGTTATTGTGCATTCTTTAAATCCAAGTACTTGAGAGTGTGGGACAGAAGGATGGTGAACACAAACCCAGGCTGAGGTACAGAAAAAAACATCATCAAAACCACATTTAACATGAATAAGTTAGAGATATGCTAGAACGTTGATGCCCCCTCCATCCCTTATCAGTTATTCTGGCCTTTCTAAAGGGTTCAGGCTACTTATTTATTTTCTGTGCCAAGAGTTGAGCGCAGAGCCTTTGTGCCCCAAATTGCATATTAATAGTTATAAACTGATGCTCAGTGAGATTACATGCAACATGCACTCAAAAGGGTACTAACTAAAATAAAGTTAGGGAGCCATAAATAACATAGAAGACATTGGAACCAGCAAATACTTCTCATCCACATATATGATGTGTGTGTGTGTGTGTGTGTGTGTGTGTGTGTGTGTGTGTGTGTGTGTGTTGGTTAAAAATATATCACCTGTTGGTCCTTTAGTCATGCATGGCCACAATCCACCTGACGTTCTTTCCTCCTAGAACCAAGCTAGCACTTTCACAAGGGTGTAAGCCTCAGAGCTGTTTCCTGCCAGCAGGTTAACAGTTCCTAGGCTGAGCTTCTGGCAAGGAAGGAGGGGGGACCTTGAGAAGTCACCAGAGGGGTAATAAAAGAAACGGACTCAGAGAAAAGGTCCAGGAGATAGACTCTGTTTTATTCATGCCAGCAATGTATTTATGTACTAAAAGCTACTGTGCTCTGGGCAAGGAGGGGGTGGGGGCAGGAGGAAGGAAAGGGTGAGCCACTTTGGCTCCTATCAGGGGGCTGCAGAGCTCCTGTTTGTGCAACCAGTAAACTAGGGGTGTGACTGTTTGCTCAATACCTTAAGGGAATGGGGCCATCCAGGTCTGGAACTTTGCAGAGATAGGCAAGATAGAAAACAGTGCAATATCCTGATCTCACTGAGCTACAGATAATCACAGAGACAACTTAAATGCTCATGAAGATATCTGATAACTCTTGGAAGTTCCCATACAGGACTTACAGGTCCACCTTGAGCCAGGCAAAGTTTCCTACAGCCCCTCCTCTGTTTTTTAATTAAAATGGAGCAGTAGTGTCACAGCAGTCCTCCAGAAGATTTTCCAAGATGGCCTGATACTGGACTAAAGACATTTGAGCTATAACCCCAAACTAGCTTCAAACAAGAAAGTCAACTTTCCGAGGTGAGAAATAGTTTTAACAAAAAGGATTATTCTGGTGGCCTAGGGGAATTTAGGTTGCAGGTAACAGATCTTTTGTTAAAAAGATCTTCCTCTGAGGCAGCAAAAGGTTATAGGTCAGTTGCTCCCACTCTCAAGTGCATTTATAACTATTGATTTAAACATAGAAAGTGATGCCAGTGCATCACAAACTGACCATAAGAGATGCAAAGAGACCCATTGAGTATGCAACTTTGCCCTTAAGTGGTAGAACTCTAAAAAAATGACAAAGCAAAAGTAATACCTTTTCTCCCATTAAAACATACAGGTCAGGTATGAGTGACATTGTTTCTAAAAATGACATTGTTAGTACTACACATAAAGACATACAAGGACATACAGGTATGTGAATGACATTGTCTCTAAAAATAACATTCCTTGTCCTATACATAAAGACATACAAAGATATACATGTACGTGAATTACATCACTTCTAAGAGTAGCATTCCTTACCTTATATGAAAACATACAGATCTCACTTGGTATCCGTTTTAACATAGATGGTGTTTCTTTTTTTAACTTGCACCCCCAAAGTCCCAAGCCTGGCTGGAGAGATCTGTACATGCAAGTACATTGATAGAACAAAGTTCAGTCACAATTGTCTCCTGTAGGTCTTTCTTTAGCCAGCAATTTCCAGGCTTTTGGGGGAGGGTGGGTGAGAAAAAGGAATAAACCGTATTTTGTTGTTGAAGATAGCATCCAGGTTGTCTCGGGCTTTTCCTAGGAAGAGGCTGGCTACTCAGCTCTGGCTTTTAGTTTTTCCAGAGGCATGGATTGTGCCTGGAGGCGAAGCAAAAGTGGCTGCAGATGGCTTTTCACTGAGCTGGAGTCTTGGCTTTCAGGGGTGTCTTTTGCAATTTACTGATAGAATATGAATAGTAAGAGCATAGGCAGCTAAGTAAACATTAATTATTGTACTAGGTTGTGCTGTTGGTATTGCACAGGTGGATAGAGATAACATTCTTTTATATTACTGTGGGTAGAAAATACCTCATTTACCATTCCAGTAGATAAATGGATGAAGGCTTGTTAAAATTCTTTTAAGAATAACACAGAATAGCCCCTTAATTTTAAGTTTGATAAACAAAATAATATATCAGTTTATTACTTGAAATTACCCATGGCCATTTTAGCCTTGGTAGATATAGTAGGCCTGATTTTTAGCTTGATAAAAGACAGCTGTACTATTTTGTTACTGATGTAATTGGCTATTGGGAGAAATCCAAGCCAGTATAGAACCTGTCCTTGACACTTATTTAAGAGATGTTTTTTGAGAAGCAGAATATCCTTCCAAGGATATTTTATGTCTTTCAATGTAAGAAAGAAGTTATGCCTTCTTTTGGAGGGCATTACATTAATTTTATCTTATTTTAGGAGAATATATTCTTTTTTTTTTCTTGGTCTTTTCGAGACAGGGTCTCCCTGTAGACCCAGCTGGCCTGGAATTCACTCTGTAGACCAGGCTGGCTTTGAACTCACAAAGATCCACCTGCCTCTGCCTCCCAAGTGCTAGGATTAAAGGCATGCACCACCACGCCTGGCATGAGAATATATTCTTTTCAAAAATCATAGTACCACATACATACCAATATGGGAACCAATGCCCTGAGGTTCACCATTGATGAAAGGATGAAATACTGTCTTTTAAAATTAAATTGTCTTGTAGATAAAAGGGGATGTTACAGATAACATTATAAAAAGATATTGGATATAAATTAATGTCAAGATTGTTACCTGGAAATTTAGTATGGATTAGAAGTAAAAGTAACTTGTAGTTAACACACATTTAAGTGTGACCAATTTTTTATGTTGACAGTATTAGACCAATTTTTAAACAACATAAGTTATTTAGTTTACCACTATCCAATGTGTGAATAGATTTTGAACACAAGTAAAAAATAAATTAGAGGAACCTTGATTAAACATACATTGTGATCTTTAAGTTACCTGATTAAGACTGGATCCTGTAGAAATAAAGTTAGAAAAGCATGCTTGAGATTGAATTTAACTTAACAGATTTTGAATGGCCATATCAAATATTACCTCGGTAAAAAATTGATGTGCAAGAAACAGTAGAATTCCCTCAATTCTGAACAAGTATCATGAGAAAGAACACAATAAAGTTCAAAAGTGCATTTTTTTCTGAATATCTTTTGGAAAAACCTGAATTAAAAAGACCTGGAATCATACTGAAATTTTTTGTTAGGTGACAGGCCTGAAGCATCTTGAAATATGTAGTTCCTCAGCCTAGAAGGAAAGGAAATGAAAATGCCCATGAATAGAAGTTAATATGGCTGCAACAGGCCCAGGGAATTCAAGGGAAATGTAGTTTAAACGTGTTGCTTTTTCTTTCCTTCGAAATGATTTTGTTTATAAATTTTTGCAGCTCTGAGTTGGGGCTACATTAATGAAAAATGCCTGTGAATGAAGGTCTTGGTAATCCCTGATCTGGCACAGTTTTTGTGGTGGGGAGAGAGAAGTGGCTGAAAGAAAAAGCTGCTTGTGGCCCTTTAAGGGAAAGTGTCCTGGAGTGAAAGGGAGGGATGGGGTCACGTGGTGACAGTGGCAGCTGCTGGCTGAGGCCTGGCCCTATTCTGTGCTCATCTAAGTCTCCATGCGGCTCCCTGCAGGTCACAGTGACCCTCAGCCCAGCACTCTGGCTCCTCCTTGTGCCTGGGGTGCCCCACCAACACAACTTTTTTCTGCTTTGCCTTCTGTGCCACACTCTTACCCTGTGGGTTTTTCTGGCCTGCCTGTTTGTTTCTCATGATAAAGAAAGGCAGGAAATGCTAGCAGTTAGAGAAACGTTCCACAGAAGGAACAGCTTCTCATCTGTGGGAACTGAAGTTATTTAAAAGATAGATCAAAGACTTATCTCACGTGTAAAAGAGAATTTTTTAACAGAGATGGGCTAAAAGCCTGGCCATATGGAGGAGAAATCCTGAAAGACAGATGGAAAGATTAATCTCAAGTGTAAGAGAAGTTTTCACAGAGGTAAGGCAATAGCCTGGCTGTATAGAGGAGAAATGCTGGAAGACAGACTAAAAGACTGATCTCACGTGAAAGAGATTTGACAGAAATAAGACAATGCCTGGCCACTACCCTGAACCCTACATTCAGGGGGTACATCTTTCATGGAAAACCCTCTGAGATTTTCCCATCTTGTGGGGGGGAAGGGAGCTGAGAGAGACAGCCTGAGAAAATACCATTCTCTCCTTCCTTCTGTTTCCAGTGGAAAGTCAAGCCTGACTTTGTTGGGCACCAGTTGTTAGTCAAATATTTATAGCCTGTTGGTCCTTTAGTCCTGCATGGCTGCAATCCACAGAGATAGGTGAGGCAGGAAACACTGCAATATCCTGACCTCACAGAGCTACAGAAAACTCACAGAGACAACTTGAATGCCCATGGAGAAATCTGATAACTCTCGGATATTCCAGGACAGGAATTACAGGTCCTCCTTGAGCCAGGCAAAGTTTCATTCTTACATATATATCCCAGAGTTTGTCCAGCTTTTGTAAATGTGTAGCATATACTGGGGAATTCCTTGCATTTAGCAACCTGGAAGTAGATATATGAGGACTCATACACCCAAAGAAAAACTTCCAGAGGTTACTCATCCACTCATCCTACCTAGGTAAGGAGTAAATATTTTCTTGGTTTTCTGATTCCCAAAACCACCCACCTCTTGCTCCTCAATTTTGTCCAGGTGCACATTTAGAAACTTCTGTATTCCTTACATGGTGTCTAACATAATCTGTAGCTTTTTGCAGAACTGCTGGATGACTTATTTTTACATCCTCACCTGGTGTAAGAGGTTTGAAGGTGTTGAAAAGGTCTTCAGATATCCTCAAGGATCTCATTCCCATCAGAGAAATAGGGCCTCCAGTTTGCACCTCCATAGCTCTGTGCTGGCTATTAGTCTACATAACATCTTCCACAGCTTCTCATCCCTATTCTGCAAATAGATCACTTGCACTTTCCACTCACTGGGGCAATCCTTCATTGTAAGCAGCATATCAAGTCCATCCATGGTCTTGTAATCTTTCCAGATTGTGTGTCTTCATTAATGACCTAAATGGCAGGGAGGCTAGGCATGTACCATTGACATCAACACATAAGTTTGTCTACCTTTGAAAGCCTCCAGGAAAATCAGTACGAAGAAGTCCATGAGCAGGTCCTTTTCCTGGAGGGAGGAAAGATTCTAGTCCTATTCCTCAGCAGCTCCAGGAATGCGAGTGGGACCTCCAAACTCATGGTGAGGAATTTGTAGGGAAGTTTTCCAAATACAGATGTGGCAGGCAAGGCTACCCAACTTCTAGTAGATCCAGACAGTGACTCCAGGCTCCAGGCCTCTGACTTTCTCCTTTTTCTTTCTAAGCTTCTATTCAAGTTGATTTTTTACCAGTATAAAGAATGTCAAATGTAATATGATCATGAATACTACTATCTAAATTTAAAGCAGTTAATTGCATATAGTGAGTTTATACAATATGTTTAACAAGATTATAATAATTATTTGTCCCAAATAGCATAGAAAATAGAAGGGCTTTTGCATTTTTATGTATGGGGGGCATTAAATTTTGTTTCACTTCATCCCCCTTAGACTTTTAAATTAATAAAATTTTATGTTTTACATATCATATAATTTGATGTTATTTAGCTGTCCTCTGCAATCTATATCTATCCCTACTGCCCCCTGACTAATTCAATGGACTCCACCCTGTATGCAATATGGTTTATGATGTCTTGTTTATGTTCTGATATGTTCCCTTGTTTGGCTTCATCCACTGAAACTTTGTTAACATACCAAGAGTCCCATCCCTGTAAGAGACTATTGGAGCTGGAGAGATGGCCTAGTGGTTAAGAGCACTGACTGCTCTTGCAGAGGACCCGGGTTCAATCCCCAGCACCCACATGTTGCTGAGAACAGTCTTTAACTACAGTTCCAGGGGAATCCGATGCCCTCTTCTGACCCTTGTGGCACTGCATGACACTGACATGGGTGAACAGACCTGCATGCAGACAGTACATTCATACACATACAAAAATAAATAAAAATTTTTAAAAAAGAAAGTCTTTAAGAGACTATCTTTTCCCTACAAGTAGTTATCACTTGCTTATAAGTTGATATTGTTGAAGCTTTGGTTGTTCGTATACCTTGCATTCTCAGCAAAATGTTGTAAGTTGGTTATGAATATATATGTAAATTGTTTTGGTCTTTTTCAGACAGGGTCTCCCTATAGCCCCAGCTGTCCTGGAACTCGCTCTGTAGACCAGGCTGGCCTTGAACTCATAAAGAGCAACCTGCTAGGATTAAAGGTTTGCACCACCACACCCGGTTATATGCAAATATTTTTAAAGTCCGCAAAGTTGTTTCCAAATAATAAACATAAACAAAATGTAAGTAGGAAAAAATGAACATGCTAGAATCACGTTTCTTGAATTGATTTGATAGTTTCTCATCTTTATAAAAAAACACATGACCTACCGGGCGTGGTGGCACACGCCTTTAATGCTAGCACTTTGGAGGATCTTTGTGAGTTCAAGGCCAGCCTGGTCTACAGAGTGAGTTCCAGGACAGCTTGGGCTACAGGAGACCCTGTCTCAAAAACACCTAAAAATAAATAAATAAATAAATAAATAGATAAATAAATAAATAAATAAATAAATAAAATAACCATGACCTTATTGAGAGAAAAGACTTCTTTGGGCTCACAGTTTCCCAGGTTCCTGTCTATGCTTATAACCTAGTAATCTTTTATTTGTGGACATGGAAAAAGACAACAGGTCATGCCTGGGGCATATGGTGAAGGCAAAATAGTTCAATGCATGGCATGAAACACAGAGGGGAAGGTGTGGGTAGGAAGGGTCTGGGGTTCCAAGACTGGTGCTCCACTATGCCCTGGAGACCAATTTGCCCCAGTGCACTTACATCATAGAGTTTCTACTACCTCCCCTTGGAAAAGTCCAGTGTTTTATCAACATATAGATATTTGAGGACACTCAAAGAAGCAAACTGCCATCATATTCCAGGTACAAATGTAGACCAGACAAGTGTAGACAAGGAAGATCTCACATACTATATAAGAAATAAGCTCACATTTAAAACATATTATAAAGATTTTCAAGGCTATGTAAAATGACATGTTTAACATATAGTAGGCCCTAAAGGTACAGCTTATTCAAAACTAAGAAACTGGAGACTGTATGAACAAAGACCCAACTTATGATCAAGATTTACAGAGCCAAATACATGTATAAACTAGCACTACTAAATGAAATCAGTAGGTTGTTTACACACACACACACACACACACACACACACACAAAGAAGATGTTAGTAAATTTAAAGTGAGTGAGGGAATATGAGAGGAGAGAAATAGTAGAAAGGGAGGGAATGACATGATATAAATACAGTACTCATTGTGAAATTTTCAAAGAACTTAAAAAATTAAAGTCTAAGTATAATTAAAGTCTAAAAGTATAATTAAATAATAAAAGTATAATTAGGAAAAAATAATTTTAAAAATCCCCACTTCTGGGCCAGCAAAATGGCTTAGTGGGTAAAAGTATGATCTCTGGGATTCATATGAGGGTAGGAGAGAAGTGACCCCTGAAAGTTTTTCTCTGCCCTCCACACATATGATACCATGGCATAGATACTTGCCCACATAGACACACACACACACACACACACACACACACAAATATCTACATTAATTTTTAAATATTTTATATATCATTTTTCTTTTATTTATATAGGAATGTAATTCTTGCATGTGTGTAAGTGCACCTGTGTCTTGCAGTGCCCAAAGAAGAAAGAAGGCATTGGATTCCCCTGGAACTGGAATTAACAGGCAGTTGTTTACCACCTTATGGGTGCTTGGAATAAAATGCATGTCCCCTGCAAGGGAGGGTACTAGTACTCTTAAGTGCTGATCCATCTCTCCAGCCCCAAAATAGCTACATTTTAAAAATAGTTACATAAGTCTGCCTCTGACTGGAGATCTGAATTACTGAATTACTATTGCTTTAGACCATTCAGTTCGTTAGGATAAAATACCATTAACTGGATATCTCTATATAATGATGAATCTTCATTGTCATGTCGTTGAGATTATTTTCAGACAAGTATAAATGGTAAAATGAGTGAGACCGAGTTCAAACCTTCATGTGGCAGAAGGATAGTGAATTCTTTGTGGTCTCTTTCACATGAACATCAATCTAATTCATAAAGTTTCTAATTTATGACCTAGTTATAGTCTAAAGGCCTCATTTCTTAACACCATTACCTTTGAGGCTGAGGTTTCAGCTTTGGATTATACACACTCAAGCCATAGCATCTGGTATCATCGTAGGAGATGGTAATTCTAAAGTTGGAACTGTAGTACTTGACTCTGGATAGAGCCATTTGTGTGTTAGGTTAAAAGCGTTGAAAGCCAGTATGCAAAATAGGAAACCACGAAAAACAGCAAGAGACAGAATCATTGCTCTAATAACTTCTGCATGTCACTTAAAAGGATCCTGAAAAGTTAAAATTCTCAGCAGGACAACTTAGGAACAATTTATCCCAAATGAATTTATTCAAATTAAATAAAAGTAGCATGATAAAATGGAAAATATATTTATTCATGCTGATGATAATTGTAGAGACAAATTATAACAGAAACTTGATTTCCTCAACTAATACACAGAAATGAGTCTACGGGCATATCTGAACCTGAGACTATTGAGTCCCCTGCTGTCTGAGCTTTAGGGCCTACTTGCATTCCTAACACTTTTGAGAACCCCCAATGCATGCCAGCTCTCCTGGACCTACTTTGCCAAGTTGCCTTTCCCCAAAATTGCAGTGCCCTGCAATCTCAGCTCTCGGGCTGGCTTAGATCACCACGGCCCCTCTCTTCCCCCAGACCTGTGAGATGTTTCAGACCTACAATGGTGAGTTCCCTTTCCCACACTTTCCTTTGCTCCGCCATGTCAGCTCTCATGCCTGCTTGGGTCTTTCTTACCCTTACAGATCCTCAGACTTGTCAGCACTCATGGCCTGACATATCAGCCAAACTTCGCCAAGCAACCACTCAGCCCACCCTGCTGCTTGATGAAATAGATTTTGGACACAGGTCTATATTCGATTAATATATATTCAATTGATGTGAGTTCAACAAGTATCCAATTTTGCCCAAACTCTATCTACAAATTACATGGTATTTTAGGACTTAGTAAAAGTAAAAATGTCTGTATTAAACAACATTGGTTTAAAGGTTTTAATAAAAATGGTAATACATCTAAGTTCATTGGAAATATAAATTTTTGTTGTCCACATTTGTTTTACTTAAAATCTGCATAAGAATACCTTTGGGATTAACATATACAAATGTTCTCTATAATTTTTGTATTATACAGTATCATCTTGTAACATTCTCTTTTACCTGTGGATAATTTAACTTAAGGAATTAAATTTGCTTCCCAAATTAAGAACATACAGTCGGGGCTGGAGAGATAGCCTAGCGGTTAAGAGTGCCGACTGCTCTTGCAGAGGACCCGGGTTCGATCCCCAGCACTCACATGGCAGCTGAAAACCGTCTTTAACTCCAGTTCCAGGGGAATCTGACGCCCTCTTCTGACCTCCGAGGCATTGCACGACACGGGTGCACCAACCTACATGCAGACAATACATACATACACATATGAAAAAAAAAAAAAAAGAACATACAGTCACCCAAAACAGCTTGGGTAAATTTAATGAAATTTATACCTTGAGTCCTGCCTATAGGTATGTGTACTACAACTGCCTTTTTGAGACTCATGGGTCAAAAAATAAAAACCTAAAACAAAAAAAGGGAGATACAGTTATATAGTAAACCTTTTGTCAAAAATTTTTCAATTGAAATCTTAAAACCAACTACGGGAAAAGATTTGTATGTTCCCACAGGCCAAAACATCACCAACTTAACAGCTGAGAAAGAAAAGATACAGCTTTGCATTGTGTAGGATGTACCAAGAAATACCAGCAGAGAAGTTGGCCCATAGAGAAAAAAGCCTCAGAGGCATCAAACCTCTGTCAATCCTATTTGTAACAACTGTTTATAATGAGTCCTAATGAACCTTACCTTCTAGGTGCCTCAGAGTTTTTAATATGAGAGACTTTCTTACCTCCTTTTCATAGAACAAAGAAAAATATGATGGTAATGAAGTCATTCTCTAACTGTAAATTAGAGCCGACTGTTATAGAGGTAATCTCTTATAAAACCAGTAAAACTTCTTTCTTTAATTGACTAATAGACATAGGAACTGGGAAAAGGATTATTCTCTATTCAGAACCAAATATAATACTAAAGTCTCTCTAAGCTGTGCATTTAAGCAAAATATATTAATACAGGAGAGCTCTGATACCAGCAATGGATTATTCTGCCAAGATGTTAGCCAGGGGATCCAAGCCCCCCCAAAAGGTAAAGGCTTCTTGCCTGTAAACCGGGATACCTGCAAGAAGAGAGGCGGTAAGGCCCTGCTGTTGAAGACCTGATGTAAGCATGGGAAAGATGTAGAGTTGTTCTCTGGAATACCAGAGAGTGTTACCAAAGGCGACTAAACCAATAAAGCAAATATAGGTCTCCTTGAGTCAAGCAAGACTCCTCATCAGCACCAGCTACACCTCACCTGCCTGTAAATACTGTGCAGCAGTGGCAGCCAGATGCCCATATATCCCAAATCTAATTGGCTATTAGCTCTCTCCTTGGAGGAATAACCCATGGCTGATGCCTGAATGATATAGAGTTACAGGGGACATATCTCAATCTAATAAAGTAAATTACACAAGAATAACATAGCTAACATCATACTAAATAGACAAAAACTCAAGAAATCCACATTAAAATCAAGAAAAAGACAAGGATGCCCACTCTATATTTCTGTTTCACATAGTATTTGAAGTCTGAGCAAGACCAGTGATAAAAATGAAGGAGAAAAGGAGGATACAAGTTGGAAAGGAAGGAGTCAAAATACCCTTGTTTGCAGATGATATGACTCTATACTCAAAAGGGACTGAAGAAACTCCTAAAGCTGATAAACAGTATTAACAAAGCAGGATAAAAAGTTAACACCCCAAAATTAGTAGCCTTCCCATTTCAAACAACAAATATACTGAGACAAAAATCAAGGAAATTACTCCACTCATGATAGCCTCGGAAACCATAAAATGTCTCCTAATAAATCAAGTCAAAAGTGTAGGGCTTATATAATCAAATTTTTAAGACTCAGAGAACAGAAAGACCCCCCATAGACATGGATCTATAGGATTAGTATTATGAAAATGGCCATCCTACCAAGTTCAGCCTGCAAATTCAATGTAGTTCTCATTAAAATCCAAACACAGCTTTTCATATATATTCAAAAAATAATCTAAAATTTTATACAGGACACACAAAACAACAGGATAATTAAAATAGTCTTGAACAATGAAAGAACTACTGGAGGCATTAGTACACCTGATCTTATTGTACTGCAGAGCTATAGTAATAAAAACAACATGGTACTAGCATAAAAATAGAAACATGGACCAGTGGAATATAAATGAGGACCTAGATTTAAATACATACATTATGGCCATCTGGTTTACAACAAAGTATCCACAGTTCAACAAATGAGGCTGATGAAAGTGGAAAGATGCATTTAGAAGAAAACTAGATACTATGATAGAATCCGTGAATAGCAAAAGGACCACAAGCTTCATTAAGGAGGCCATATGTCACAAATTGTTCACTGGCACTAAATTGGTAGTATGGCCTTGCTAAAGCCTTATCTACTGGTCAGTCCCAGAACTGAGGAGGTCTGTTTATGGAGCCACTTGTCTCATGGTCTTGACATGCTAAGCTTGGAAAACCAATCTTTAAAGTAGTCTTTCAGTTAACTAAGAATGCCAAATTTGGCATCAAACACATTCCAGCTGGGCTCAGTGAATAAAATCTTCCACCTCTCTTCATCAGGTTGCAAATATTCCATTCAGGCAATAGAGTATCTCTCATATGCTATATACTTAATCAGATAAAGTATACATTCTTTGTCTGTTGCAGGTCTAGCTATGGTTCTTATTTCTTAACTTTGTACTTCTCCCTTTTTCCTCTCCAAAAATCTAACACACTATCTCTCAGCATACATAGAATTCCACTCCAAATGGATTAAGGACCACAACATAAATTTTGGTACCCTGAATCCGATAGAGGTGAAATGAGAAATCCTATGGAAGCTATAAAAACAGGAAGACTTTCCCAATAGAACCCTTATAATTCAGTCATTTTGTCCAACAGTTTTAAAATGAGACCGTATGAATCTTAAAAATATTCTATACAGGAACATACACCGTCATTTGATATAAGATGTAACCTATATAAGGGAACTAACTTTACCATTTATACTTCTGACAGGGGATTATTATCTAAAATATAAAAAAAATGCAAAAACCACCACCTACATATCTAAAAATCGAACATCATAATTCAACATAGAGCAAAGATCTGAACAAGGAATCCTCAAAAGATGAACAACAAATGGCTAACAATTGCCATGAAACTATTCAACATCTTGAGTCCTGAGGGAAATGCTAATTAAAATCGCTTTTAGATTTCATCTTTCCCAACTCAGAATGGTTAAGATAAAGAAAATAAAAGACATAAATTCTGCAAGGATGCAGAGAAAGGGAAATTATTGCCCACTGCTGGTGGCAGTAAGAATTGGTGCAGCCAGTATGGAAAACAGTGTAGAGATTCCTCAACAAACTCAAAACTGATCTACCATATGATCCAGCTACACCATTCATGGGGAACTATACAAAAGGTACTGTATTTTATCACAGAGAAACCTGTTAATTCATGTTCATCGCTGCCTATATTAGTCAGGGTTCTCTAAAGAAACAGAATCACTTAACATTAATTACAACCTAAGACAGTACAACCTTAAAAGCCTCACAGTCCTTAAAACATCCAAACACTTAAAAGTTCACAGTCTGGGGGTGCTGGAGAGATGGCCTAGCGGTTAAGAGTGCCGACCGCTCTTGCAGAGGACGCGGGTTCGATCCCCAGCACCCACATGGTTGCTGAGAACCGTCTGAAACTCCAATTCCAAGAGAACTCCAGTTCCAGGGGGAATCCAACACCCTCTTCTGACTTCCGCGGCATTGCATGGCACGGGTGCACAAACTTGCATGCAGACAGTACATTCATACACATACAGAAATAAATAAAATTAATATAAAAAATTAAAAAAAAGTTCACAGTCTGTTAAAAGGGGCTGGAGAGATGGCCTAGCGGTTAAGAGCACAGACCGCTCTTACAGGGGATCTGGGTTCGATCCCCAGCACCCACATGGCTGCCGAGAACCATCTGAAAACTCCAATTCCAGGAGAACTCCAGTTCCAGGGGAATCCGAGGCCCTCTTCTGACCTCCGTGGCATTGCACGGCATGGGTGCAAATGGGGCTGTAGGAATGGCCTAGCGGTTAAGAGCACCGACTGCTCTTACGGAGGACCCGGGTTCGATCCCCAGTACCCACATGGTGGCCAAGAACCATCTGAAATTCCAATTCCAGGGGAACTCCAGTTCCTGGGGAGTCCCACACCCTCTTCTGATCTCCGCGGCATTGCACGACACGGGTGCACAAACTTGCATGCAGACAGTACATTCATACACATACAGAAATAAATAAAATTAATAATAAAAAAGTCTCTTAACTGTGGGTTGCTGTAAAATCCAAATAAGTACTGTCTTATTTCAAAGGGAAGAATCAGGCACACTCAAACAAAACCTAAAACCTAAGTCCAGCAAAGTAGCTTAAGGCTGGACACTTGGGACTCACTCACGATCTTCTGGGCTCCAAAGGGTTTCAGCAGCTCCCCCTCTCCAACTGTGCCATCCACAGCATACACAGCTCATCTCGCAGGCTCAGGCCAGCTCCATTCCACACCTGCCGCTGCTCTTGGTGTTCATCCCATGGTCCTGGCATCTCCAAAAAGCTGAGGTCTCCATTTAAACTGAGGCAGCACCTTCACCAATAGCCTCTTCTGACCTTTCCTGGTGCAAAGTCCCAGCTTCTCTCAATGACCCTTGCAAACCTGGGGTCTTCACTGCAACTGAGGTGCATTTCCACCAATGGTCTTTCCTGACCTTTCACAGTGCCAAGCCTCGGCTGCCCTCTGTTTACCCCTCAAATTTCAACACCATAACCATATAGGAGACCCTTACACTACCAAGTCCTGCCTCTAGCTTAACATGGAGGCTCAGGCCCTTTCTGGAACATAGCTTCTGTGTGCTGACCCTGAGGAAATTCTTTCCAGAAGGTTTCATCACAGTGATGCTGGTCTCTTGTTACTTACAGCTGATTTTTCAGCCCCAGCTAACCAGCATCAATTGTCCTAATACAACAAAGATTTCACTTCAGGTTCTGGTCTCTTGTTACGTACAGCTTATTCTTCAGCCCCAGCTTACTAGAACCCACAGATTAAACAGTCCTGATGATCTCTGCTTTCCTTTGAAACTTCACAAGCCAGGCCTCCATCTTCTACAACTCTTTCAGCAAAACTGTTCCAAGTTCCACAGCCATGATTTTCAGGCATTCAATGATTTTTTTAGCCCAAAGTTCCAAACACTTTCACAATCCTTCCCTAAACACCAAGGTCAGGTCTGTCACAGCAATAGCCCACTCTCTGGTACCAATTTCTGTTCTAGTTTGTCTTAGATTGCTGTGACAAAACATTCTGACCAACACCAACTTGGGGAGGAAAGGGTTTATTCAGCTCACATCTCCTGGGTCATAGTTCATCACTCAGGGAGCCCAAGGTAGGAACTCAGGACAGGAACCTGGAGGCAGGAGCTGAAGTACAGGCCATGGAGGAATGCTGCTCATTGGATTGCTCCCCTGGCCCATGCCCAGCCTGCCCTCTTATATGGTACACAACAACCTTCCCAGGGTGGCATCACCCATAGTGGACTGGGCACTCCCACATTGCTCGTCAGTCAAGACAATACTCCACAGATGTGCCCACAGGCCAGTCCAATGGAGGCAATTCCCCAATTGAGACTCCCTCAACCCAGGTGTGTCAAGCTGACACTAAAGCTGTCCAGCACTCTGCCCTTTTAAAAATGTATGTTATTCATTATTTCTATTTTAATATGCATGAGTACATTGCAGGCATACATGTAACTGCATCCATGTCATGCAATGCCCAAGGAGGTCACAAAAGGTCATCTGGTTGCTAGCTTTTTCATAATAGGCAGGAAATAGAAACAATCTAGCTACCCATCTATTGATGAATGGGTAAGGAAAATATAATACATTTATGCAATGGAATATTATTCAATTATTACAAAAGCCAACTTATGAAACTCATAGGTAAATGGGAGGAACTGGAAACAACAATCGTAAGTGAGGTAGGTCCAATCCAGAAAGGCAAACTCCATGTTATCTCTCATAATTGAACTCTAGCTCTGAATTCTTACATATCCTTACAGTTGGGAAATCCAGAGAAGTCAGGAAAATAATAAATGGTCATGGTAGGTAGGAAGGAGTTTTCATGAGAAGAGATAAAGTAAGGTTACACAGGAGAAAAGGGGGATAATAGAGTAAGAAGCATTATAATAGTTGGAGAATGGTAGGACAGGAGTTGGATGACATTTTTCTGCAGAGATATGAACAACGTTTACTCACTCCAAATATAAAACCAAAGGTAGACCAAAGTAAAAAAAAAAATCTTACTTTTGGATCAACAAGTATTATTGGTGTTACTTATAGGTGAATAGGCGAGGAGTTACAGCAACGGAAATGACTTAAAGACAGTGACATCATCAAAGCCCATCCCAGCATCAGTGACAGCTCATGAAATAGGAAGCTTGGAGTGTAGTGTACAACCCGTGTCTCAGGAGGATGGGGAATGTCCTTTCCAGGCAGCTCAGCTGACCTCCCCTTTTTTCAGATGGCTTGGCAGGTCTGTGAATATCTCTCCACAATTTTTAGGGCTTATATATACTTGAGGAAGGAGGAGCCTCCCAAGCATGGTGAATTTCAGGGACTTCTGATGTTATTGGGATGTGTACTTCCTGAGGTTAATGAACTTCATACAAGATGGAATGCTTCACATTCTCCCAAAGCATCCTCAAGTTTCTCCTTCTTCACAATCCTGTTCTTATTCTCCCTTCATGCATTCCATTATTTACCTGCCTTCACATGCCCTGTTCCTTAACTCCCTTCAGATGTCGTGTTCTTTACTTCCCTCTAGACATTCTGTTCTTTACCTTTCTTTAGAACATCCTGATGTTTACCCAGATCTCCTCCAAGATAGAAGACTTTATCTCAGAGGAAATTGCAACATAACAGTAAGGAAAATAGGTATGTGGAAAGATCACCAAATCTAAAGGCCTTTAGAAGAACTGTAGAGAAATCCAGCTTGAATTGTAGGCTAGCTTTCCAGCTGCAAATTCGAGTTCATAGTAACTTCATCATGGACTTTCCAGCCGTTATTTTTTATTAATTATTACACACATACAGGGTAAGTTAGGCCTGCATTTGGTTAGGGTGGCCAGTGGGTTGAAAAAAGTTTCCCTTTGTGGACCACCAACCTGAGTAGCTGGTGCTGTGAGTGAAATTCCTGTCCAGGCTCTGAGAAGGTGGGAAGTCATGGCCAAGAGTGGAACATGTGTCTCATGGGTCTAGGCTAAGGGCCTAAGTTGGAGTTACCACTTAGGTTGGGCTAAGGGAAGTAGCCGGCTGGTCTCTGTGCCTAGAGGCAAGCTCCCCATAGCAACTGCAGGCAGGTGCTGTGTCTCCCTCCCCCTTAGCAGGGCAGCATGGTCCCTGTTCGGCATAAAAAGAAAAGCTTCCTACAAAGAACCATGTGAAAAACCTATCACAATAGTAGCTTCTCAAAAAAAAAAAATATATATATATATTCTATACAAATATATATATATATATATATATTCTATAAAATATATTAAAATGGGTTCTTTTAAAATAGAGAGTCATTGCCACTCCTAGGCAGCACAAGCTTGCAAAGTAAAACCTCAGTGCCAGGAATAGACTCCCTTTTCTGAAGCTGTTGACTAGGGATCATACAGATCATTAAACAATTCTGGACATTTCCCCTGCTCTTAATTACCCACCAGGACCCCAAGGTAAAACCTTGTTGCTGAGGACACTACATATATGAGCTGTAGAACAAAGATTGTTGCTGATTTAAAGCTTTTTCTCTAAGGGTTAGCTTTAATAGTAATGGAAGGTGTTATAACATGCTTCATGAAGAGGAAATTTAACATGGGAAATCTAACGAGCTGTGCATCCTGTGAGCTATAACAGCCTACCTGGAAAGATATGTCGATTCTTACAATAATGGTACAAATATTGGGAGAAAATTTGTAACTGAGTTTAGAGACCTAGGAACGCGTGGCAAGACAGGTCATAAGGCAGAGTTGAGAGCCTAATACTATCATTCTCCCAAATAATTATACTACTAAATTACATCTTAATGACTTATTGCATCTAACTCTCACCAGAGACGTTTCCTTATGAAGCACATGTTGATTAACACAGAGACACAAAAGTGGTCACTGTGCACAGAATAAAAGGCTACAGAATGCTCATGCCTGAATAGGGCAGATGTATCAAGCATATGTTTCCTAGTGCTCAAGGACGATTGTGGAAGAGAGAGTGGAAAAATTGTAAGAGCCAGAATTGATGGATGACAGCAGGGAAACCAAGTCTTCCGGACAATTGGGAAGTTATTCATATGAACTCATGGTAATGGTGACAGCATGGACAAGTTCTGTGTAAGCTCAAGCCAGACCAAATCCCAGCATGAATGTGAGGAGTTCACTGAGAAATCCCTATCCTACCTGATCAACAATTAGCATCTGAGGGCTGCTAGGAGAGGGAGTCAGCTTCAATTAATATTGATACTTTTGCCAGATTGACTAGGTTCCAATGGATGAACCCCCACTAAAGGGCACTGGGGGACACATACTTGACTCTATATGCATTAAAGAATGTGTAGATATAGATATATACATATGTATAATAGAGTCCATGAAATTGGTCCAAGAGATACTAGGAGGTTCCAGATGGTGGGGGATCTAAATGCAGTCAAAGTATATTGTATGAAATTCATAAATTTAATAAAAATTTTAAATGAGAATGTTGAGAACATGAACTCAGGATATTCCAGACTGATTAGGGTTGTGATCTATTATTTTTATAACCCAGATGTTATTGATAAGTACACTAGTTGTTTTGGAAGAATATACACATGACCATAGATGAGAATCGAACCTTTAATACTCAGGTGATATTTTGTTACATGATTTCAATAACTTTTGGCATGCCAGAATATACTTTTATATTAGGTCTTCTCAAACTATAGTTTTCATTACTGTGAGCTTTGGAGTAATTAATAGTTTGGACCCCACAATATCCAATTTCTAACACATTCTTAAACATTGTAAAGCCATATGATTTGCAGCAAAAAGAAGACCTTATTTAAAGCCTTGATCTTTGTATTCTTCTTGGCATTAGGTGAGGCTAGCTGATCATGTGAGGGCAACCATACAATAAATGACACTTAGAGAAACATAAAGTTGGATGAGTATAGCAACAATTCCTTAGGTAATAAACATAGTCCCCTTAGAAGTTTACCCCAGAATATCTTCTACAGAACATAATAAGGCACATGCACAGGTAGACTAGAAGTGTATACTACTTGTGCTCCCTTTCTCTCTCTTTTCCAACTCATGGCCTCCTGGAGAACACATTAAAACTTGCTGACAGTAGTAGTTAGTAATTCTATTCTGATATATAGATGGTCTGGAAATTGATAAAATAAAGAAGATCATGTCCAAACTTCAATCATTTGGGGATGGACTTTGGACAATAGCAGGAGGAAATATTCTCAACAGGGAGATTTTTATGATGCACACTTAGGCATTTACTTGTAGATTATCCTGATGTATATACATACACAGGTTCATGTAAGCATGAATATACTACACATTTGATAAACAAATGTAAAGAAAAATATTGGAAATTAAAATAAAAAGTTAAGAACCAAGTGAAGGGCTGGACTGAGAAGGTTTCACTGGTTAATGGAATTTGGTTCCCTAAACCCACAATATGATAACAACTGGCTTCAGCTACAGCTTCAAGGATATCTGATACCACTCACCTATTTGGGTACTGACACTTAAATGCATATACTCACGTACAGACATAGAAGCAGACACATATGCATAACTAAAAATAAAATTAAGGGGGCAGGAGAGATGGCTCAGTGGTTAAGACCAGTGGGTGCTTTTGCAGAAGACCTGGGTTCTACTCCCAGCATCCACAGGTCAGTTAACAACTGTTCATAACTCCAGTTCCAGAAGAATCTGACCCCTCTTCTGACATCTACAAGCATTATACAACAAGGGTGAACGTTGGTACATGCTGGCAATACACTCATATACATGGTAACAAATAAAATATTTAAAATTAATGAAAATAAATTTTTTTTAATTATACAAGCAAGACACACACACACACATACACACACACATATATTTGTGTCTCACATTAACACTCACCAGAGAGTCTCCTTAAAGACTCTTAGCAGCTGGTGGGTGGTGTGAGCTTCTAGAATGTCATTAAATAAACTCTCCTCACCAGCTCCTACACTAGCACAATGGATCAAGGGAGGTAGCATGCATGGTGGCAAGACCATAAATTGTTATTGACTAAGAATTTATGTTTTCTTTCAAACCCTATAACTTGCTATCAGAAGAGAAGAACTCTGTACTCTTTGTCTTAGCATCATTTGTCTAAAATATCTCTTGGTATCTGGTTAAATATATTGGACCATTTCTATCCTGGAGAGTAGAGCTATCTGTTCTAACTACAACTGACATTCTTTTTAGACAGCAGTCTGTATTTCTTGACTATTTCAGTGTTCCTGTGAACTCTACTAGTTTAGGACTAAAAGAATCTCTGATTGGCATAGGCTCATTATACCAACTGGCAAATTTTATTCAAAATATATATGACAAAGAGTTCATTATGACAGAAAGCACTGTTTCTACATTATGTTGTATAAAAACATGTAAGTTCAGTACACTGGTTATTAAAGTCACCACTAAGAAATGGCTAGGTACCACTGATGAGTTGAATTTTTAATTCACTAGTATATGATTTGAATCAATAACTTATATATGGTAATTAATCCACAGTGGTTAGAATGTTTAGGTCCAGAGTACACAGAGTAGACAAGAAATTGACTTCTCAGTCCACTACTTTCAGACAGCTACTTGGGCAACAATGAGGAAAAACTAAAGAAGGGGCTTTGAAGTTGGCTGAGAACTCTGATATAGACTCCAAGAGCTGGTGGATATGAGGGCCTCGGCCACATATCTTGTGGGTTCCTGGCATGTTTAAGAGGCATTTGAAGCACATCTCTGTCCCTTTCTCCTGCCATGTCTCTTGCCACTGGCTGGGCCTGCATGTAGGCACTGAACTTTGAACCTATGGGTATCATCAACCAGGAGACCAACCCTAAAGAGGACAAAGGCTGATTTCTAGGTGCAGGCAAGAAAGGACATAGAAAGTAAGCTAAATCATGGTTGAAGAGCCAAGATGTCAGTTGTAAGGGCTTTCAGGTAAGATGTCTTATCATTGGCTCCTCCTAGCCAGGGAAGAAGATATGAAAGCACCAGATATGAAAGTATATTAACCAGAAACTTGATCGTGAAAAAAAGAAAGGAAAAAAAATAACCCAGAAAATCAGAGCCATCTGTCTCCTTGAGCAAATGCAGCCAAAGGTGGTTTTCTCCAATATCGATGTTCCTTCTAGAGAGAAAGTCAACCAGCATGTAAGTTCTGCCTCCATTGCTGCACAGAAGCCAAATGCTGTATCTTAAACACAAGTATAACCATGCGGACAAAGCAATGGAGAATGGAAAATAGTATGAATCAGCATAACTGAAATTGTGACCCCCCTCCTGGGAACATGGGTCTGTGATCACTTCTCATGAACCTGAAATTGGGGTCCTTTACAATGAATCTGCAGCTGTGGTCCTATTCTGTGAACCTGTAACTAAGATTGTCTCTCATGAGCTGGAAGCTGTGGACTCTCTAATCAGCCCAGAACTGTGGTTGTCTTCCAAGAGCTGGAATTTCTGATTCTTGGCCCCAATTTCACCTTTCTCTGTGTGGCTGCATTCTCCACTGAGCCCTCCCTTCAGACTCAAGGTTGCCGGTGGCAATGGCATTGCTTCTTATTCTGAGGACATGGGAGGTTTCTGTCATTTGGATACTCTGGGCTTTGGAGGACTGATTCTCTAAAATGGACCGGCTACTTCCACAGAAGGCTAAATGTGATCTTCACTCCAAATGTGGTTCTGGGTCAGGCCTTGATATTGGGCCTTTCCCAATACCATACACCAAGAGGTTTTTCATTGTTTCCCTATTATTCATCTACAGTTCCAGTGTACCTCCAATTATGCTTTATGAGAAGTGTAAAACATAATTTAGTTTCTAGCAGTGAAAAATCATAGTCTGAGAAGCCTTTTAGGAAAAAAATAGAAAAACTATAATAATTAAATGTGTATAATGCTCAAAGTAAAAAATATCTAATCTTATTTTAGAAAGTAAATTTGCAGTTTTATAAGCCTACAATAATTTTTAATATTATTTACCGGTAAAATTGTATTACCAAGCTTCACAAATAATATGAAATTTGTTATTGTTCCTTTAACATGAGTTTGCAATTCACTCCCTTTTCAAATTCTCCATCTATTCACAGTTTTGCAATGTTATGATGTTACCTCTTAAAAAATAAGCTAATGCAATATTTTTAAATTTAAAATAATTAATTTTATGATACATACATAAGAGAGCACCCTACAGTTTTTTAAATGACTAAGTATGTGGCAACTAGGTAAATGATACATACAGATTTTAGAATAGTAATTAATGAGCTCTTTATGTAATAGATCCAGGAAAATAGGTTGATCACATGGAAAGCACAGCATTTTAATTATTTCTACACATCATGCAACAAAATAACTCCTGATAGATAATGACTTAAATATGAAAACAAATGGTAAACACTATAAAAGAGAACAGGAGATAAGCTCTGAGAATTGGGGAAAGCATCTTAAAATAAATACAAAAGGAAATCATATTAAATATATGTGTTTGATTCAAATTTCCCTCAAGCATAGCAAAAAGATAAATTTACTATGAAGGAATGTATTTGTTGTGCATACATAGAATCCAAACCATTTACTAAAATACTTTATTGTTGGAATGTCTTCAGAAATGATAAACAAATAATAAGGGAAAAACTCAATTGGAAAATTGACAGCAGTGAAAATAATTTACATAGGAGGAGATCCACGTGTACAGTGAACACAGAAAATAAGCTATTAACCATATATATCAATGTTAATACAGTTAATACAAAATGAAGTGTCATTTACAACATTAAAGATGCAAGAACTTTAACATGTTTGGCAATCCAAAATGCTAGGAAACACCTGGAAAAGTACACTTGGAATCATGCAGTGGGCATGTAAAATGACGGCAGCATTTGGGAAATCAGTTTGGTCATATCTACACAGTCTCCAGAGTCACTGTATCATTCAGCATAATATTCAGTTATAAGTAATGGCAAACATTATTACAGTGTCTTAATCAAGAAAGGGCTTTCTCTTAGACATTAAAATAAAAATTATCTGGGAACTCATCCCAGACCAGTAGCTAATAGTGACCTGAAGGAAGAAAACATATTCTGTCACTTTGCCTTCCTTAATGTGTGGCAGCTGTGTTTCCGGGATCATTACAATTCCAGACAAGATGAGGATTAGGGATGACTGAGTTAGCACCAGAACTTTGTATTTATATTGATTGTACTGACCATTACTGCTCTTTAATCCAAAGGACTTTATCAGATTAGGATTTAGGGTAGATGTCAACTTCTAAAGTTTAAGTAGCCAAATGTAAAGGACCCTGAGTGTTTTCTCATGAGCCAAACTATATATATATATATATATATAATTATATATTATATAATATATTTTTTTTTTTTTTTTTTTTTTTTTTTTTTAAAATTTAAATTATTTATTTTTTAACAATCTAGACTGTGTCCCCCCGATTCCCCCACCCCACAAGAGCTCAGGCATTCTGCCAAACATGCTTTTCACTCTTTCTCAGACTTTCTCATATTCGCCATGAGGGAAGTTGACTGTTTTGAGCAGAAGTTCACTGTTTCATCAGTTCTTCATGCAGCCTTTCTGTAGTTGTATTGGGTTGTTTGCTTGTTTGTTTCCAATATGCATCACTCCCCAACTGCTTTTGACAAAAGCTCGGCAGGGGGCCAGTTACACAAGGAAATACTTGAAACTGGCGTGAATTGGGCATCTATGCTCCCACAGATGAGGGATACCATTCGTCGTTTGTTTTTCTCTGGGACGGTGTGTTACTTTCACTAGCAATGTATGTATCGCGTAAGCTCAGCCATTTGACTGCAACAGCTCATGATGTCCGCATTTGTCTTCTTTACTGCGCATTTTAACTCCATTGTGTAGTAGACTTCTTAATTTTTCTGTACCTTATCCCACTCATCAATTGGAGGGGGCATTTTGGGTTGTTCCAGCTCACTTGCTTATTGTGAAGAGAGACTGAACTAAACATTGGCCTTGCATGTAACTCTGTGGTGGGGGGTTTTGAGGGTACATGCCCAGGAGTGGTATGGCTGGGTCAGGTGGCAAGTTCATTCCAAGTCTTCCAAGGGTTCTCCACACTGCTTTCCATAGTGGCTGTATGAGTTTACATTCCCACCAGCAGTGGATGAGTGTTCCCCTTTCCCCACAACCTCTCCAGCACTTGGTATCATTTGTTTTCTTGATCCTAGCCAGTCTTACTGGAGTAAGATGATATCTTAAAGTGGTTTTGATTTGCATTTCCTTAATGATTAGTGATGTTGAACACTTCTTAAGGTGTTTCTCAGCCATCTCTAATTCCTCACTTGTGAAGTCTCTATTCAGCTCTTTGCTCCATCTATTGAGTGATTCATTTGTTTTCTTTCTTCTTTGTTTTTTGAGTAGTTTATATATTATGGAAATCAATGCTTTGTCAGATGTTTCTGCTGTGAAGGTTTCCTCCCACTCTGTGGGATTTCTCTTCACTTCCTTGATTATTTCTTTTGATGTACAGAAGCTTTTGAGTTTAATGAGGTCCCATTTGTCAATTGTCAACCTTAATTCTTGTGCAGCTGCTGTCTGATTTAGGAAGTCTTTTCCGACGCCTATGTGAAAAATATATTTCTTAAATAGAAATAGTTGAAATATCCATGCCTAATGCCTTACTATTCTGACTATTTTCTGTGTTTTGGGGTCACATTAGCAGCAAATAACTTAATCTAAAGGTCTACCCTTCCACGGGTCTATTGAAACAGTATCTGCCTCATAGAAGAAGTCTTAGATAGATCCAATGGTAAATAAAATTTAAGAAATACTACTTATGAATATGTCCTGTACATGAAAAAGTGTTTATTTTATCTTAAGCAAAATACAAGTAACCTAAAATTCCTTCACTAAGAGAACAAATGGTTTTAATAAACTTAGAGAAAAGTTAAAATAAACAATGGTATGACTGGCATGAAGTTGGGCAAATGACCAGAAAGTATGATTAAAAAAGACAGATTGATAAATAAATCAACCAGATGATACTAATCTTTAGATGTTTAAATGTGCAAAATGATATTTTATATTGATTTATATGCATAGTTTTCAAAATACTAAAAGTTATCTTTTTGAAATTCATCACTGATTAATTACTTATTCACAGAGCAAAAGAGAAAGAAAATGTGACTGAAAACTCAGGTAAGATGTGTTAGGTTATATTTATTATATTCTATTTATTTTATTTTTAAAATCTTTACTTTATGTTCACAAGTATATTACTTGCATACATGTAAGTGGAACCATGCAATGCCCAAAGAAGTCAGAAGAGGCTGTTGATTTCACAGAACTGGAGTTATGTGTAGTTGTTAACAGCCATGTGAGTTCTAGGAACTGAACCTGTGTCCTCTGCAAGAACATTCAGTACTGTTAACCTCTCAACCTCCTGTCCAGCCTGATATTAAACATATTTTACACCAGAAGCATATATTAAAGCATGTTCATTTGTGTTTATGTGTAGATACACTGGTATTGGTAAAACTGTTGTCTAAATTTGATTTTATTATACTTTTAATTGGATTTTATGATTTCCATACCATATATTTTGGTCATATTCAGACCACTGACCCTATCTACAGCCCTCTTATACTCAACTAAGTTTCATATACTCTGTCAAATATATCTATTGAGACAGAGGGAATGGGTGAGAAGGTCACTTACAGGGTTTTTGTCAGTCTCCTTCATGTTCTTCCCTGCAGCCTCCACACAAGAGGGCTATGGCTGGAGAGACCCACACACCCTAGCACTGTTGGATTATAAGCCTTACTTAGCCTCTCCCCCTTCTACAGCCAAGATGAGGTGGCTGGTTGGGAGGAGTCACTGGATAGCAACATGCCCCTTGGTTTCTACCTTTAATACAAAGAAAAATCCATCTTTCAACATGCTGATGGAGGTTTTAACAATGGGTCAATATGGGAAACTAGGAAAATGAGAGAATAATCAGCACTGGAGTTGTTGGTACACGGGAACACATTCTATCAGGCAGTGAAGGAGCTCCTAGTCACCTGGCTTGTGAGGCTATGAGACATGGGAGCAGATGGAATTATGTTAAGTGCTGCAGAAGCAGAAAGCTGAGCAATATAACCACCCATTCTCCCTTGAGGACTATTTTTACTGTGTCCCAGAGATTTTGTTTTGTTTTCATTTAGGTGCAGTGATACATCTATCTCCTCTTTGATTTCTTCTTTGACACATTCATCATATAGGAATGTGTTGCTTAATCTCCATGTAGATACTGGCATTTCTTTTGCTGTTAATTTTAAGATTTATTCTTTTGCAGTGATTTAGGATACATGGGATTTTTAAAGTTTTTGCATTGGTCAAGGTTTATCTTGTACTGCTCCACTATGTGGACTATATTAAAGACAATGTTTATTCTTTATCTAGATGAATTTTCTCTTGGAGAAATTTTCTCTTGGAGAAATCAGGGTAGTGTCACTATTACTGAGTTGAAGTATATCTGTGTCTTAAAGTCCTACAGTACTGTTTTTATAAAATTGGGTGCAGCAGAATTTGCTCTGTGTAAGGTTATGATTAAAATTTCTTCCAGGTTGATTGTTTCCTTGATCAGAATGATCTTTTCTGGTTATTTTTTGCTTGAAATCTATTGTTTGAAATTCAATATCTATCAGATATTAAATATAGCAGTTTTGTCTTGTTTTTTAAGGCTATTTGCTTGGAATATTTTTCCACACTTTTACTCTAAGGTAGTGTTTATCCTTGGAGGTTAGATGAGATTCTTGTAGACACAACAATGATAGATTTTGTACCTTAGTCCATTCAACAACCCTGTGTCTTTTAGGTGGGTAATTGAGGCTATTGATATGTGGTTTATTTTTCCATAGGACAGAATATACACTGGGGCTGTAGAAGAGAAACAGAAAAATGAGAGAAAACCTCTTGCTGTCTGGGAATGTGAAAAATCCGAGGTCAAGGATTGGTTGGCCAAAACCACTTGTAACATAAAAACCATAGCTGGCCATCAAGAGAGGTGGGAAATCCATTCTTGAAAATCAATCCTCCAGAAAAAAAAAAGATACTGTAAATCACATAAACAGAAGCCAATCACAGATCCAAAGCCACTGCCATGGAAATCTGTAACCTTGAGAGAATGGTTTTGGGGAGTACAGCCTCAAATAGAAAGTTAAAACTGCTGCCCAGCATTGAGAAGACCTCCATATTCCAGTTATTTCCACCATCAGCCCATCAACAGAGAATGCAGAGCCATTGCTCATGGTTGGGGAACACAGATTCAGACTCACAGGAGAAGAGACCACAGTTCTATCCTCATGGGAAAGGACCATAGCTCTAGCTCATGGGAGGGGGCCACAGTTGCAGATTCTTAGGAGGGGACCACAGCTCCAGTTAATAGGATGGGATCTGGCTCTAGCTTGTGAGCAGGGAAAACTGTGCTAGTACAAGATATGGAACAAGAGGAACCACAGCTCCCACTCACAGAGAAGACTACCACTCACAGGAGGGGCCCACAGCTCTAAGTTCATGGTTAGGAACCACAGCTTCAGGTTAACAGAAGGGAACCACAGCCCAGATCATAAGAGGAACCATAGCTCAAACTCACAGTAGGAGAACACAGCTCTGGCTCACAGCAGAGCAATACAACTCTGGCCCATGGGAGGGGACCACAGTTGTAGGTTCAAAGGAAGAGAGAACAACTCCAGATCAGAGTAGGGAATCATTGCTTATAGCTCCAACACATGAGAGGACATATGTGCTTCAGCTTTAGAAGAGGAGACAAAATATCCAGCTAACAGAAGAATAACAATTCTGGCTCACAGAAAGTGAACACAACTGTTGCTTTCTGCAAGGGAATCATGGACCTGACTCACATGAGGGAGCACAACTCCATGCTTACAGGAGTGAACCACAGCTCCAGTTTCACAGAAAAGGGGTCAAAGCTCAGGTTCACAGAAGTGGACCACAGTTCCAGGCTCATAGGAGGCATCATAATTCCCATTCTGCTGGTTCCTCCTTTTTTCCTGTTTACATTATTCTGTGCACAGGATTATACTTGTATTTAAGAAAGACCATTTTTGGTGGGCTGGAGAGATGGCTCAGTGGTTAAGAGCACCAACTGCTCTTGAAGAGGACCCAGGTTCGATTCCCTGCACCCACATGTCAGCTAAAGAACCATCTTTGACTCCAATTCCCGGGGAATTTGATGCCCTCTTCTGACCTCCGCGGCATTGCACAACACGGGTGCACCACCCTACATGCAGACAGTACACTCATACACATAAACTAATAAATAAATAAATAAATAAATAAATAAATAAATAAATAAATAAAATATTAAAAAAAACAAAAGACCGTTTTGACTTCTGTGCAGTAAATTAAGGCAACAGTTACTTCTTGTCTTGAATGTCACACTAAAGGGACATCAGTATTGGAGAAAGCTACTAATTTTTTAAAAATATAGCAGATGGAGCTAGTGGATATTTTTCATGGTCAAGGTCCTGGTGGTTTTTGTTGTTGTTGTTGTTGTTTGATTTTGGGGTTTTGTTTTGTTTTGTTTTTGGTGTCTGCTTTCTTCATACCTTCCTCCATGGTCAGGGGGAACAAATGATGAGACATCTTTTCACTGGACTAACATTGTAATTCTTCCTTTTGAAGCTTGAAGGTCATTTCCAACTTAAATATGTAGTCATCTTTGTGACTGGGGGAACATGGCTGGGTCCAAGGGGCTTGTAACCATTGTTTACTTCACCACACCAAGAGTCACAAAAACAACATTGTTCTGGCACCCAGGGCTATGCCACCACAATCTTGGCACTCTTGTTGTTTTCTTTCAAACTTATCAAGTATTTTATTTCTTTTTATAATTTATTTATTATTCATTTGTTTATCTATCTATATTTCATGTGTATGAGTGTTTTGCCTGCATGTATGTAAGTGCACCACATGGGCAAAGTGCCAGAAGGGGACAGAAGAAGGCACTGAAACTCCTAGAACTCCAAAACCCCAGGAACTGGAATTATGGACAGTTATGAGCCCACATGTGGGTGCTGGGAGCTGAATCCACGAATTCTGCAAGAGCAGCCAGTGCTCTTGACTGTTGAGCAATCTCTCCAAAGCTCGTGCCCAAATTCTTAAACATGAACAGCCTAGCTACAAACTACTTTTACAGAACCTTCTCATTTAACCTTAATTATCATTAATTACATGCCAATTCAATGCCAGGCATAAGCAAAATTGCAGGATTGATAAGCAAAATTGTTGTTTGAGATTGCCAAGGAGGAACCTTCAAGCACTTCCTTAAGGAAAACATGACATCTTTTAGGAAAAAAAAAAAAAGTCCTCCAATTAAAAAAGAAACTGAAAAGGCATTCATAATTTATGACTAGCTTATTGTTTTTTGTTTTGTTTTGTTTTTGTCTTTGTGAGGCAGCATCAAACTTATTGTTTGTATTGACAGATTTCCCTATTCAGATGTAAATCCTGCCTGACATGGTTTTAATCCTAGCACTCTGGAGAAGGCAGAGGCAGGCAGATCTCTGTGAGTTCAAGGCCAGCCCAGTCTGCAGGAAGAGCTCCAAGCCAACTGGGACTAAAGGGAGACCCTGTCTCAAAAATAAAGATGTAAGTCCTATTTACACTTATCAAGTTTTGAGTTCTGAATTTTGAGATCAATATAAAAGCATCTAATGTCAGGAAAATCTTCATCCTGTGTGATAATGTTCCTTACAGGATGCACCACAGACAGTCAGCATTCTGGGACTTGATGCTCCCCAGGCCCCACAGCTGGCTCTTCCTAAAGTTTTTAATATTTAAAGTATTTCATAAAATATTTTATAAAACTACAGTAATTTATGGAGAGATAGTAATCGTGTAACTCTTCGTACAATTTGGTCTTAAATGATTTAGCAGTAACTGGGTAAAATGAATAAATTACCTACAAAGATTAAGTAAGCCGGCATTATTGTAACCTTTTAACTGCTTTTTATGATAGTGAGTCAACTATGTTACAGTGAATCCACAGCATCCTCCTAGTAAGAACAGGAAATTCAAGAACATACATCAAAATATACACACATGCTGAAGGCAAGTAACTTCAAAACTGCTAACTGCTATAGATGGATGGAAAACACATGTTAAAGTTGAAAATTAAGCCTGTATTTGGAAGGGTGCCTGTATTCCATAGGAATACATGTCCTGTTTTTGCAGGCTTTCATGGCCTGCTTTTCTAACACTTGCTATGACTTAGTAAGTGATGTTTATTACATGTTTACTCCTTTACAAGACATTGTGTTTACCTAGTAAATTTGCATCTTCATTCTTGTCACGTTAGGAGCATTTTCATATGTAAATTGCTCTATGCTTGACATTAACACTGGAATCCGCATATTGTTTTACATTGTGGAGAAGTTTCTTAGCTTATGTAGCAACTGAGGCGATATGTCATTCTGTAAAGTGCTTTCTGCACAGCATGAAAAGCCGAGTTGACACCCAGAACACACTTTAAGGAGCTGGGTATGGAGAAATGTCTCAGCAGTTAAGAGCACTGCTGCTCTTGCAGAAGACCCGGGATCCATTCCCAGTACTCACATGATGGCTAACAGTAATCTATAACTCCAGTTCCAGGATAATCTGACATGTTCTTCTGACCTGTGGGGGTATAGTATGATATGATTGCATGCAAGCAATACAGTCATACACATAAAATAAGAATAGTTGTGGCTGGAGAGATGGCCTAGCGGTTGAGAGCGCCGACCGCTCTTGCAGAGGACCCGGTTCGATCCCCAGCACCCACATGGCAGCAGAGAGCCGTCTGAAACTCCAATTCCAGGAGAACTCCAGTTCCAGGGGAATCCAACACCCTCTTCTGACCTCCACGGCATTGCACGACACGGGTGCACAGACTTACATGCAGGCAGTACATTTATACACATACAAAAATAATAAATAAAATAAAATTTAAAAAAAGAATAGTTAATGGAGTACTTTCTTAAAAAGAATCTAGGTACAGTGGTGTGTGTTTATGATCCTAGCCTTGATGAGACAGAAAAAGAATGATCCCTGGTATTTGCTACCCACCTCCAGAGGACCTAGAAAATTTAACAGGCTCCATGCTACAGTGAGAAAGTCCATCTCAGCAAATAGGGTAGGGGCTACTGAGATGGCTCAGTGTTTAAGAGCATATCCTGTTCGTCCATATGACTTGAGACGAGTTCCCAGCATCCACATCAGGTGACTCATAATCACCAATTCTTCCAGCTCTAAGGGATCCAGTAACCTCATCTGGTCTCTGCAGTCACATGCACATGGGTGATACATAATACAACACACACACACACACACACACACACACACCACATTTGTAAACATAAATAAATATAAACCTTAAAAAAGAAGCTGGATATACCCTAACAACTCTGGAGACTGACTCCCCTCCAACACACACACATACACCACTGTACCTAGCTTTTTTTATATGTACATACTTACATATATACCCCCTGTGTATACACATAGAAATAAAATATTGCTAGACTGAAATAAGTATTGATATATGTTTGGTTTCTTTGCTATGTGCTGTGTGTACTTCTTTCATCTTAACTAGCCATATGATAGAAAACCAATAGGAAGAAAATTTAACTGGTAGAAAATTTAAGTGACATCTTTTGCGGAGCCATGGAAAAGAGTGGAAGGGTCAGAGTTTGAAGCAATTCCACCCACTGACCACTTTCTTTCACTGCCTCAATAATACTTGTCACATATCTTGGAATTTAAGCCAGATATATGTAGGTTACAACAAAAATGTCAAAAGCTCATACTGAAATTGGTTTTATGCACAATGCTTTGTCTATTCTGACAATAGATGTTAAACTATTCGATTATTACAAGAAGATTATCTTTGGTTACTTTACTATTTTTACCTGACTACATAAATGCCTGAACCTAATGAAATCAAGGAGTAATTATATAACCACATCTGGCAAACTTTTAAATTAACAAATCAAAAATGCTAAAAGCCCACCAAACTAAATTGTCCTTAGTTGCTAATAATGTATTTCTATTCCTAGCAAAATCAGAAGAACCACTTAAAAACTAATAAAAAATCTAATGAGTATTCAGTGAAATAGCCAGATATAAAGAAATATACTAAATTAATGCTTTCCCAGGCTCCAATAATAATCAGGAATACACACTATTTAAGAGAAATATTTAAAAATCAACTTCGCAAATCAGAGAAATAAAGAAATGAAAAAAAAAAAACACAACAAAATAGTCTAAAATTATTCCAAAAAATTATTCCATCTGCTGTATTTGGAGATGAAAATAGCCCTGGAAGTTCATGTGTTGGAACTGTGGTCTCCAATGTGCCCATAGAGAGAAGGGGACACATTGTTAAAGGTGCAGAATTTTGGCAGTTAATTGAGAGTGTATCTTTGGGAAAAGGCTAGCTACTTCTTATGGAATCCTGAGTTAGTTCTGAAGAAAGCAGGTTATGATAAAATAACACCCTGGTTCTCTGCTCCCTAGCTCGTGTTCTAGAATTTGACTGCTCACTGCCACATATATTCCTGCCAAGAGATCCTCTGGCATTAGGCTCTCATCAGAGACATTATCTTAGACATTCAGAAAGCATAAACCTAAGCTAAGTAAACTTATTCTTTATAAAGTTCAGTAGCATTTCATATTTTGTTATAGTAACTCATAGGGTTTTCTAATTTCTACTTTATGTGTATGAATGTATTGCCTTCATACATGTAAGTGCACCCAGGTCATGAAATGCTCACACAGGTCAAAAGAGGGTATTGGATTCCTTGGAACTAGAGATACAGATGGTTGTTAGCCACCATGTAGATGCTGGAAACCAAGCCCAGGTGCTCTACTAGAGTGATCAGTGCTCTTAATCACTGAGCCATCACTCTAGCCCCCATAACTGTTATAGTTTTTAAATAGAATGTCCTATAAAAGAGCATTTTAGCTAATTATGGGGTACTATAAATAATAGGTGATGGAAATTCTAAGTGATGTCACATAGCAATATTCATTTGGGGTATACTCTCAAATGGAATTTTAGGGATTTGAGAAATTTGGGATTAGAACACTTCACTTCCACTCTTGCTTTTCAGCTATGAAGTATAGAGCTTTTACCCACAATGAGCTGGGACCATGATGAGCCACCACGTCACACAGCACATAGAGTGACTTATAAAAATATTAGCAAGGTGTGCATAAAGATTTGGGGCTTTCACCAGACCACCAGGAGCACAACCTCTCTTCACAATAGCAAAGACCCGGAACCAACCCAAGTGCCCCTCAACCGACAAGTGGATAGAGAAAATGTGTTACATTTACACAATGGAGTTCTAGGCAGAGGTAAAGAAGATGAATTTGCAGGTAAATGGATGGAATTAGAAAACATTATGTTAAGTGAAGTAACACAGTCTCAGAAAAACAAAGGACGAATGGTATCCCCCATCTGTGGATGCTAGCACCAAGGACCTAGTTGTAAGACAAACTGAGCAACATTAATATTATATTCCTCTTTACCTGAAAACAACTGTAATCTTATAATGTGAATCCCCTAACAGGTTCTAGAATTAACCTAACACTTATTTTCAGACTTTGAAATCTTGGTCTATGGGGCGAGGGTGTCTTATGCATATTTTAGGGTAATATAAAATCAAAAGAGAAAAATGTGAAACCTGAAATATAATTTGGAAATTATATAGTTTGTTTTCAGACAACATAATTTTAGTATATGTGAGACACATACACACACACACACACACACACACATATGTGTGTGTTGAAGCAATACAAATTGGAGGGAACAACACCAAAAGAACTTGGACAAAGAACCAACTGAATCACTGTTCACTGAAAAACAATAATCCTCTGCTTTGAAAAAACTTTGGAAAGACTCAGAAAAAGATGCAAGACATGTATGGCAGAATGCATGAACTCAGCCGGGGTGGAGGGTTATGGAATGGGAAATGACTCTAAATTGGACTGAGAAATGATGTATGAAAATTTTAATAACAATGAAAAATATATGCAAAAAATATTGGTGACAAAGAAAAAAATCCAAATAAACACAAACTTGTTAGCTTGGGCAATCATTTTGCAGAAATCATGACCACTGTGCCAGTAAGATTCAATTCATTCACAGGGAGTCCTCTGGAAAATCAAAAATAGGACAGTGAAAGTTCATCAGTCACTGGGTCTCAGGGGGCAATAGGCAGGGCCAGCAATGGGGCACTGAACCTGTGAGGCACTGAGCTTGCAATGGATGCCTTACAATCACGATCTTGAAATGCTTAATAAATCTGTGTGTGTGTGTGTGTGTGTGTGTGTGTGTGTGTGTGTTAAAGCAACTTAAATTAGAGAGCATTTATTTTAACTTGCCATTCTAGGTTATAGTCCATCATTTTGGAAATGTTGAGGCAGGAACTCAAGGCAGCTAGTCACATCACATGCAAGAGCAGAGAGAGCATAAATGTTTGCATACCCCCTGTTTGCCTTGTTGCTTGTGCTTGGTTTTGTTTCATCACTCTTCCATAGGACAACTGCCAACAGACATGTTCTCACTGAAGTGCTCTTCCCCAGGGGATTGTAGGTTGTGTCAAGTTGACCCTTAGAAATTAACCATCACGATACTTTAGTTTCTTGCTAGGATCAGCAGTAGTTGTGTCTATAGGGCTGATTTGTGGATACAGAAGGGATTAAGATGGTGGAAGAAGATGATTTAAAACTTCGGCACAAATGAGCCAGGTGTGGTGGAAACCAAGATGTTGAAAGATTGGAATCAATGTCTGTCACGTCTGCAGCATGGCGTAGTGCGTCATCTCTGGCATCGCATCCTCATTCCTTGTTCTTTGTCACCTCCAACAATCTGATGAGTACCCTCAAAACCCTTTTAAGAAAGAAATTTTAAGTTTAGTTGAAAAAAATAAAAATATGAGCTAATGTACAACTCTCCTGTATTTCATGATTTATCTCAAATACTTGCTATAGTAATGGAAATCTGACTAACAGAGTAACAAAAACAGTAATGCAGACATGATTCCTAGGTAAGAAGAATTAATCACAAGTATGTCAGTCATCCTACAATGAGCATTCCATTGCACTAATCTATACAAATTGTGAAATGAAGTAGAAAGTCATGTTCTGCTTGGGACATACTCACTGTGTATTACTAGACAGAAAGCAAGATTTAATCTATCTAACCTTTTATATTCATCTATCTATCATGTGTGTACATATATACATGATTTTCATATGATAATGTACATGTGTTTTCCTCCCTTGCTTTATGTGTATTCATAAAAAATGGAATAATCCTTGTCAAACAAAGTGTTGGCCATTGCTGAGTTTCAGGAGGTGGACAGAGTAATAGTTTTAATGTATTATGTTTTCTTAATTTCTGGAAATTTTTATGATGGCCATATAAAATTTAAAAATGAATGTCAAGAAATAATAAGAATATAGTTATGTCATGTTGGAAAAAATAAGGAGATCATTTTTGTGGGGGGGATCTCTGGTTACTTTCTTAGAATTGTGCTCTCATTCATATTCAGAACCTAAAAAGCAGAACTCACAGAAACTGAAAGTAAAATGCCTGTTACTAGAGGCTGTGGGGTTTGTGGATATAATTGATAAAAGACTTCACAGGTGATCAAGTAAAAATGAATGAGAAACATCGAAAAAGTGTTCAAAACCATTGATAATTAAGAAATGCAAATTAAAACCACATTAACATATCATCTCCCTACAATAAGACTGGCTAGGATGAAGAAAACAAATGATACCAATTACTAGAGAGGTTTTGGGAAAAAGAAACACTCATCCACTGCTGGTGGGATTGTAAATTTGTACAACCATTATGGAAAGCATTGTGGAGAATGATTAAAAAACTGAAAATGAGCCTACGACCTGACCCAGTCATAGCATTCCTGGGTATATACCCACAAGACTCATCCTACAGCAGAGATACATGCACAACCATGTTTACTGCAGCTCTTTTCACAATAGCAAAGAGTTGGAACCAACCCAATTACCCCTCAACCAATGAGTAGATAGAGAAAATGTGGTACATCTACACAATGGAGCTCTATGCAGCAGTAAAGAAAGATGACATCATTAACTTTGCAGGTAAATGGATAGAACTATAAGATATTATGCTAAGTGAGGTAACACAGTCCCAGAAAAACAAACGACGAATGGTATCCCTCATTTGTGGATGCTAGCATCAAATGACATGATTTTAGTACATGTGACATACGTAAATGCATATGTTGAAACAATACAGATTGGAGGGAACAACAACAACAAAAGAACTGGGACAGGGAACTGACTGAAGCAGTAGAGTTCTTCCCCCTAAAATAATCTTCTATTTTGAACAGACTCAGGTGGAGAAACAGGACGTGTATGGCAAACTGCATGAACTTGGGAGGGGCGAGGGGCATGGAGGGGGAAATGAGTCTGGATTGAACTGAGAAGTGATGTATGAAATGCACAAACAAGATAAAAAAATAAAACAAAATAAAAAATAAAAAAAGAAAGAACACAAATTTTAAATTAAATCACAAGGCATGGTAAATCTTGGTGACTCTGTCAAACATAATTATACATCATGTACTTGAAAGTTGCTAAGATTTAAATATTCTCACAACAGATGTGTGAAACAATCAATATGCTTGCACTAATTCCATAGATTTAACCATTCCACAATGTATAGTAACATATTATGTGGGCAGGATGTGATGGTGTATGCCTTTAAAGTAACCTACCATAACTATTAGTGCTGCTTAAATACCTATACATCTAATTGCTTGTTCTTCATTAGTAGGATCGAAAGGTTATTCCTGGACAAACTGTCAGCCCATGAAAGGAAACAGCCAGAATTGACCAGAGTCCAAGTCAACAGCTCCAGAGAGAGTGGACTGTTTTACCTCTCATCCACCTGTGCCCCTTTTCTAAGCCTAGGGAACAACCTGCGGAAGAGGGGGCGTGGTAGAATGTAAGGGCTGCGATTGGGGTGAATGGTGAAACTACAGCAATGTAGTCTGGACACTCATTTGATCAACTTGATTGAACAAACAACCTGTCACCCCCCACTGGATGGTGGGGCTGTAGGTGTTTGGGCACAACAGCCTGCAGATAGGTTTTGCATGAAGGATGCTTGTACTCATGGATTATCACTTATAGCTAAAAATGAAAAAAAAAAACTGAGAGAAAGATGCAGGACAGTTATGGCAGAATGCATGATCTGGGATGGGGTGGGGGGGGAAGGGAAATAAGCCTGAACTGAATTGGAAAAATGTATGAAATGCACAAAGCATCAATAAAAACTAATTAAAAAAAAATTAGTGTTTGGGAGACAGAGCAAAACAATCTTTGCGAGTTCCAGGCTAGGCTGCTCTACATATCAAGTTTTAGGCTAACTAGGGCTAAATAGTGAGACCTTGTCTCAAAAACAGACGAAATCTTTAATCATGTTTGCAATGTTTCTGACTGTGCATGTAGAAAACTGCCAGGGGTTCATAATCCTAACCTGGGAACCATTATTCAATATCTACTATTGTCTCTTTTTTATGTTGGCAAGTACACTACTTAATCTTTTGAGATGGGAGAGAACCCTTGATTGTACGTTTCGGCCTAATATAATAATGTGGTTTTATAAAAAAGAGGCAGAAGAAAGTTTGACATGGAAACAGAAGCCAAAGTGATGCGGTCATGAGTAAAGTGTACCAGTAGCCTCAGAAAGTCGGACCAATCAAGGAAGGAAATTTTTCTTGGAGCTCCAGAAGGAACTAGATTTGTCAACACCTTGATTTTTTAAAATATTTTTATTTTGTATCTCCTTTAAACTTGAGGTGCTTTTACATGAAATGGTTGTTGTCATTCTAAGATTATAGCACCATTTGGGGGGGAGGGGTTCATGTAGTAAAATTTGAATTCCAAATGTCAAGCCCTTTGATTCCAGTACTCAAGACACAGAGGTGGATCTCTATGAGATTGAGGCCAACCTGGTCTACATAGCAAATTCCAGGCCAGCTGGGGCTACAGGGAGACCCTGTCTTGAAAAAGTACCTCAAAACAGACAAAATCCCAGCATAGACATGGGGAAGTAACACTTTATTTTAACCTTGCAAGACTAAATCTTGAACTTCTTGCCTCCAGGTCATTATGAGAATATATTTCTGGGGCTGGAGAGATGGCCTAGACGTTAAGAGCGTCGACTGCTCTTGCAGAGGACCCGGGTTCAATCCCCAGCACCCAAATGGCAGCTGAGAACCATCTGTAACTCCAATTCCAGGAGAACTTCAGTTCCAGGGGAATCCGATACCCTCTTCTGACCTCCGCGGAATTGCACAACACAGGTGCACAGATCTGCATGCAGACAATACATTCATACACATAAATAAATAAGAATTAAAAAAATTAAGAGAATATATTTATATTGTTTAAATTTCTGAGTATGTGGTAATTTGTGCATCACCAGTCCAAATTGAGAATCAGCAATGCGTGGAGAGTTGCAGTTTCTAATACAACCTGGAAATGTAAACAAATATGATGGCTATCAGATTAGTTGGCTGATAAACAAGAAATGAATATATACAGTGTTTAGGCCTTGAGATAGAGGTGCAAGGAGAAGAGAACTGTGCTTGCACAGGAATCTGTAGTCAGGAAAGTCACAGAAACTACTGAGAAAATTTAGACAAATGAGCAGCATGGTATTGTCTTCATATAGTGATTACTGTGGTGTGATTGATAGTTGTTAGAATGAAAAGTAGAATTGAGTTGGAGATGTAGCTACTGGCATATACAAGGGAACTGGTTTTGATCCCCAGTAATACCCACAATATATGTTTTAAATGGAAAGAGACATATTTCTCTCACTTACACGGAAAATCCTGATAATGTCTAGATCAGAAATGGAAAGGGATAGGTAAGAGCACCCATAAAAATTGTAGGTCAATGTACAGAACTTTATCCATCAAGTCTTTAAAACTAAAGGAAGCATTATGATAGAAAGAAGACCTGAAATTGCTAATATTCCAAAAACAATGGCATTTTATTCTCTAAGTGTACACTATTTTAACATGAGACAAAACCAAAACAGAAATACATCAAACACAGCAATGTCAAAATGATATTCATCACAAAGCTAGTGTCAATCTGTTTCTAATTGTTCCAATAACATCATCATTGATCTACTTCTGAACCACATAATGGAGAGCTAAAGAATATTGTGCATTCATGAACATACACATAAATTTGCATATTTTTTACAAAATATTTTTTATTCTATTAAAGTTTTAGAAAGATAATCTATTATTCAATACCCACTTTTGTTTTCATGCTGTAGTATTGCTTTTGAAACATAAACTTTTGTAGATAAGGTTGGCGTGGTCTTGTTAATCTGCTCCAATGCCATTTCTGTGTCATGCACACATAATACACTAATTGGATTCCTGATGCATCTTTAAAAACTAATTTCGAAAACTAAGTAATCAGAGGCTTTGTCTTCAATACAAGACATTGCATCAGCAAAAAGTGTTTATTACTCAGCCACCTGTGTTCTGCACAAAGCAATTTACACAGACACAGTCCTTGCCCTGAGGAACTGTCTAAAGCCAATGCTATTGTCACATTCAAAGACTGTCAGACAACTGCACTAATGACAAACACATGCTCCTAACATTATTTTTAAAATAAAAGCACACACTTCATAACATCATTCGAATCCAAAGAAAAGCCAGTATTTTACCTTGGAATAAAAAGACATAAGTACTTGCTAAATATTCAATCAACATTGTAGAACTAAATAATGCATACAACAATCATATTTTGATTCTGGAGATGGGGAAATTAAATAATAAACATGGTTTATTGATTATAGTAGATTATACATAATACAGTTCTTAAGTAATGGACTTTAGTTCCAGAAGAAATAAAACTAATATTCTATGTGTCTTTCTAAAAATTATTGTAGATTGTGAACTCTTTGCATTTGGAGTCAAAGAAAGACACTGTTTTTATATCAATTTTTACCATAGGGTCTGGAATAAAATTAATAGATTGCATAGAAAGATTGAGGATAACTGATAGTGAAAAGCATAAAATAGCACTGGAACAGAATTTGTTTCCAGGTAGAGAAGCTCCTGTTTATGTCTTCTCCCTACTGTCGTGATATTTAATATTTGCAGAGAATTATGATTATGTTTGCTCCTATCAGTGCAAAGGAAATGATGGCTCACCTCCCTTCTCATGTAACACTTTCTCAGAATGCAAATGTACTCTGTTTGCTTTGTAGCATGCACTATCAAACATTTCTTCAGTTACAACTCAGAGGGATAAATGAATTTTTATTTAAAGCAGGAGATTCTATTAGATAAACCAAGCCTATTAGATATGACACTTGGGACACGTGGCAGAGCCGCATTTATGTAGATGCACAAGTGTAACTGGGATGGTATCCCTCACCTTGTGCATGATGGGGCTTTGAGTGTCAGACTACAGAGATATGTGGTTCAATGCAGGCAATGCTCTTCTCACAGACATGTGTAAAACATCATCCAGTAAAGATTTTCTCCCTTGTATGTGTTCTACTAAAATATAACTTCTCCTTTCATTGGAAAAGAGACATATTATCACAAAAAGTATATTTGCAACATCCTGATCTAGGGTAAAGGAATTACAATACTTCCATTAACCATGAAAATAACTTTATTTAATAAAACTGAGACCAGAAGGTCATTAACTTAAATGCAATTGTTCAAATCTATTTTAAAATGTGGATGACAATCTGAAATCAGATGTGTACTGGGAGACAAGATTTAGAAAAATGGCCCCAGCAGTTTCAGCCTTTAAACACAATTGGGGAAATGAGAATGAAAAATAAAACATAGTAAGATCAGATGTTTTCCAAGTAAGACAGTTAAATTATCATGAAACATGTGAAAGAGAAATTTTATGAGCACATTGTCTTAATCTTACATCTTACATAATCATTTTCAATAGTGTGTAAAAGAGAAAATATGAAAATTAACAACGGGAGGGAGTAGAGAAAATTAAAAGTAATTTATTGCACATGCGTGTGTGTGTGTGTGTTTGTGTGCATGTGTGTGTGTGTATGCTGTGTGTGTGTGTGTGTGTGTGTGTATTCAACCCATATTTCATTCCAGGTGCTGCTATATTGTAAGAAACATTTGTCACTGACCTGGAGCTCACTGGTTTGCTTAGACTAGCTGGCCAGCCATGCTTAAATAACCACCCATCTCTGCCTTACCTATTCCATGCATCTCTGATTACAGACCCAATTAACTGTGGCTTTTTACATGGGTTCTTAGCATAGAACTTGGGTCTTCATCCTTGAGTGACTAGCACTTTACTGTCTGAACTGTCTCCCAAGACTAATCCATTTTACAATTTCTGTAACAGACTAAAGGGCATTGTTATTAGCTTGCAATCTTTTGGGCCCATAAATGCCCCTTTATCTGGAGGAGATATTCTGAGAGTACAGTTACCCATCTTGAGGTAAAGAGGTTATCCTGGATTATCAGAATGGGGCGTAAATGCAATTACATGCATCTTTCAAGAAGGAGACAGGGGAAGAGGAAGGAAATGAGAAGAAAATGTGGAAACCAAACAGACACTTGAATATGCTGTGAAGCTGAACTGAAAGCTGGAGAAAGACAACGTGAGCCAAAGCATAACCCTGAAATCTGGGACAGGCAAGGAAAACTTTCTCCCTAATGTTTCCACAGTCACAACAGGCTTTGCAAGATGCCCATACACTTAAACACATGCAGGCAATACACTCATAAACATAAAAACAAAAATTGGGTGGGGTTGGATGGGGGAAGGGAAAGGGAAATATGCCTGAACTGAATTGAAAAATTATGTATGAAATACACAAAGCATCAATAAAAATAAATAAATAAATAAATTTATTGTGACTATAGTACTTAAAAAAATTAGTAAACAATTCCAAAAGGAAAGTTTTTTAATGAAAGCTTGCTAAATTAGTCACTGAATATTTATTTGCATCTATATTTATTTCATGTTTTCTGCTTATGTTTATTGGGTCTTCATTTTACGTTAAAGCTTACAGTTATTTTTTAATCCCACGAATACATTTTTTATTCTGAAAATTTAATTTATTTAGTATTTCTATTACTCCTTGAATTTATCATAGTAGAAATTATACATTTTTAATTTCATTTCTGATATTAGAATGTAAAGTCATGTTACATTTGTATTGCACTCTGTACTCCATGGTCTCATGCTCTTCTCCACCTGAGCTGACCATGCCCCAGCCAGGAATCTCCAGGCTGATGCTTGGACAGTTCTCTTTAGCCTCTCCCATTGAGAGAACAGTCTTCTCTACTTCACATGTTGGTGGCCTGGAGGGCCTCCTCCCAACCATTAACCACAAGCAAACTAGGTTAGCAATCTGGTCAATCTTCTAATTCACTGGCCCTGACACTAGAAACCCATGCCTCTATATGCACAAAAATAACAGATCTGGGAATTGGATGAGATGATGGTAATGGAGAATTCACTTTACTGCATTCTGAGAGACACTTCTATAAACAAAATGCCATTATCTCCCAGAGCCAATCCCAGACACCAGTCTCACACCCCTGTATGCTGTCGCCCTGCCTAGCATTATGTGCTTAGGCTATGAATTACTCCCTCAGGAGTGGGGTTAGAGGAACTTCCTGACTTCCACATTATGCTCTGAGGCTTGCTAGCTGAAAATTAGCCCCCAATTCAAACTGGATCTTCCCACAGCATTCCAGTGATGATAAAACAAAGTTTCAACAACATGGTGACTGAAGCAGCACATACTTATTCTATCACTGTGGTTATACTAATTAAAGACTTAAAGTATGGCACAGTCCTCACTGAAATATAATTACATATCAGGACATTGGTAGCTCCTTTGCTTTCCTGGGTTGTGGAGATTTCTTGCATTCCTTGGTTGGCGGACTTAAACTTCAACTTCAAAGCCAGCAGGAGTGGGGTCCATCTTGCTCTATTTGTTTTTGCTTTCCTTGTTCTACTTGCTCTTCTCACTCTTCATTCTCTGACCACAAGTTGGAAATTTCCTCTGTTTTTACGTGATTAAGTTAGATATGCCACCATTTTCCTGGACAATCACTCCTCTCAGCATCTGTAGACTGTTGCTTGCCTGTGCATCTGTGTGCTTACCTCCTTGCCTGCCAAATAAGTTTAACCTGCTCCCAGAAGCTAACCTTAGCAACAGCTTAATAAGTGACCTGGGCCAATGAGATTTCACCCAGTCATTAGCAGCTGGCACATCTGTGGAATGAGCAGAGCAGATCACATATATACCCTTACCTTCTCTTGAATAAACAAGTCTGCAGCATCTCACAATCTGATTGCTTTCACCCAACTTCAGGTGTCTGTGTGGTGACTCCACATCTCTCACACCCACTTCTCAGCCATGACCTGAACCCCCCTGGCTGGACCGGGTGAGGTAGCAACAAGCATCTGTCCTCCAAATTACTAAGTTGTAAAGTCCCTTTAGCTATGGAAGGTAACATTTTTCACAGAGTCCAAGAATCATATTTACTTATTTCCAAGGACTTTTCTGCCAACTTCAGTAACAAATATGTTATTCATGTGGGTTTTTATATAAAAACTTAGAGTATATTGACTGATGGGTATTCTCAAAAATAATGGGAGCCATTAAAAAGTCTTCACACATATTATTTTGTCTTTAGCCAGGCGTGGTGGCACACACCTTTAATTCTAGCTCTCAGAGGCAGAGGCAGGCGGATCTCTGTGACTTCAAGGCTAGCCTGGTCTACAAGAGTGAGTTCCAGGCCAGCTGGGACTATAGGGAGACCCTATCTTAAAAGGACAAAAAGTCAGTTGTAATTCTGATGGGTTTCCCTTTGTATTTCTACACCTCATCTGCCTGGAAATACTGTGCAGCAGTGGCAGCCATATGTCTGTATATCCCAAATTTAATTGGCTATTAGCTCTCTCCTTGGAGGAATAACCCACGGCTGATGCTACAAGCTTACATCCTCTAATTGTTAGGAGATGTTATAAACCACACGAAGACCCTGTCATACTTAACAGAAGAAAATGTAATTCGTGGATTAACATACTATCCAAACATCTGTGTCTATACCTAAGTAACCTACCATAACAATTAGTAATGTTTAAATACCTATATATCTAATTGCGCGTGCTTCATTAGTAGGATCAAAAGGCTATATATTATACTGTTTAAATACCTATATATCTAATCGCATGTGCTTCATTAGTAGGATTGAAAGGTTATGCCTGGACAAGCTGGCAGCCCATGAAAGAAAACAGCCAGAATTGACTAGAGACCAAGACAACAGTTCCAGAGAAAGTAGACTGTTTTGCTTCTCATCCACCTGTGCCCCTTTTCTAAGCCTAGGGAACAATCTGTGGAAGAGGGGGCGCGGTAGAATGTAAGGGCTGCGATTGTGGTGAATGGTGAAACTACAACAATATAGACTGGACACTCATTTGATCAACTTGATTGAACATACAAGCCCCCCCTGCTGGATGGTTTTACATGAAGGATGCTTGTACTCACAAATTATCACTTATTGTTAAAAAAATGAAAACAAAGCAAAACAAAACAAAAAAACAGAAAGGTGCAGAAAAGTTACGGCAGAATGCATGATCTGGGATGGGTAGGGGTGGGGTGTGGGGAAGGGAAGGGGTTATATGCCTGAACTGAATTGGAAAATGATGTATGAAATACACAAAGCATCAATAAAAAGAAAAAAAAAAGGACAAAAAAATTATAAATGATTATGTGTAGTGGTTTGATTGAGCAATGTCCCCGATATTTTCATGCATTTAAATAATTGGGCTCCAGTAGCTGGTAATGTTTGGGGAGATTATGTAACCTTTAAGAGGAAGTGCTTGGCCTGGGGAATTAAGTCACTGGGGGATGACTCTGAGTTCTTATAATCTCACATTCTGTTCTTGCTCTCTGCTTCCTCTGTGAAGATGGAAAATGTGATCCAAAAATACTTACTTCTGCCACCATTCTACACCTTCTCCAAAATGAAAACTTTTCCCTCTGTAACGATGGGCTAAATAATGCATTTTTCCTTAAGTTGCTCTTGGTAGCAGCATTTTATCACAGCAGCTGAAAGAAACTAATGCATTACCATAAAAATAAAAAAAGGATAAATGTTTTTAGGCAATGTGACTGAAACAGTTCGTGCTCTGTTGTATATTATGATATGCTCTTGTTGAAGCACTAACTCTGTGTTTTAAAAGTTTAGATGCACTTGGCTGTGTTCTCAGATATGATTATAAGGAAAGTAGTTCCTGGAAAATAGTTGATCTCCAGATAAAGATGAATTTTAAACTTGCAAGACACTCCATGTAAATTCTAAAGTATAAGTTGTTTTTTTAGAGCTAAGCTATATGGGACATACTATCCATCAATAGTCCTAACAAAAACACTTCATTGCTCTTTGCATGCAACATGTAGATATTGCTGTAAAGTCGGTGCCAACTTAAAAATGTACCTTACACAACTTCTGCATATATTTTCTTGAATTGACAGTGAAGTTATATTACTGTGTTACATGAGACTATGTTTGTTTCCTCTTCTTACCTTCCAGTATTGATAATGGTGTCATTTTTCCCATGCAAATTACAGATTTTGATGTTTGCATATGACATAATCATTGTCAGGAGAAATATGCCAGATGATGATTTGATTCAGAAGTTGATGTTTACCAGTACTTTTTCTAGCAACCTTGGGGCAAACCTCCACACAGACCTTACCTGTTTACCATTTTTGTGAATGGGTTTTTTTTGTTAGGTTTTTTTTTTCCAGTGCAGTACAGCAGATGTTTGAAAGTTTACTAAAGTTAAGATTCCTACTCAATTACTAAAATGTCCTTAAATGACAAAACTATCATTCAACATTGAAGCATTTTTTTAATGCACAGAAAATTTTCTGTTACACAGTAGCGAGTGTAACCAAATATGGTGGAAGTGGTCAGATTTCTTGCACAAAATAAATTATTTCAAATCTACTGTTCATAGTGTATGGGTCCACACATGATGAGAGTGATGTGATTGCCAAAAGCTAGCAAAAGGATTTGAGAAGGATTGGAGAGATGGCTCAGGGGCTAAGAGCACTGGATGCTATTAAAGAAGACCTGGGTTAAATCTGAGCATACATATGAAGGCTAAAACCCATCCTTAACTCTATTCCGAGGGTTCTGAAATACTCTTCTATCTTCCATGGGCACTGCGCTTCATGGGTGCATTTACACACATGGAGGTATAACACTCATACACATAAAATAAAAATAATAAAGAATGAAAGAAAATTGTTTGAGTGGAGGAAGATTTCACAAACACTGTAAGAAGCAGAGAAGGTGGATGACCCCAAAGTAACAGTTTTCGATACTGCTGGGAATTTTCTCATATGAACTCACAGCAATGGTGACGCCATGCACAAGTCCCAGTAAACTCTGGCCAGACAAAATTCCAACATAGATGTGGGGAACTGCTGGTACTGAGGAGTGGGCAGGGAGAGTAGTTTGGTTCCATGTTCCCTAGCACAAATGACAGAATATGTGAATTCCCAGGGTGGTGGTTGGGGGGGGGGGCTGTGGGAGGTTGCCCAGGGAAAAGCAGTTATAAAGGCAATTAACACTGATTGAAAATTTATGTATGAAACACATAAAAATTCAATAAAAATAAGTTACAATGAAAGGAAAAAAGAATTGGGTGGGTACGAGAAGTAAGCAGATTTAAAAATGATAAATCAGGCTAAATGTCTCATTATGGTACTATTTTATATTTCTTTTTTTAAATTTTATTTATTTCTGTATGTGTATCAATGTACTGTCTGCATGCAGGTTTGTGCACCTGTGCCGTGCAATGCCGCGGAGGTCAGAAGAGCGTGTCGGATTCCCCTGGAACTGGAGTTCTCCTTGAATTGGAGTTTCATACGGTTCCCGACCACCATGTGGGTGCTGGGGATCGAACCTGGGTCCTCTGTAAGAGCAGTCGGCGCTCTTAACCGCTAGGCCATGTCTCCAGCCCTATTTTATATTTCTTATCCGTGAAAAACTTGTCAAATTCTCCTGGGTCTTTCTCTCTCCATACTTTTTAATAGTTATCTGAACAATTCTTACCCTTTACTTTCTCCTGAAAAAAAAAATTATTTCATATTTAGGAAATAATAGTTTTTTTGTAAATCTAAAATCAAAGCTCTTGTTTCATTAACTGGTGTCATATAGGGACCAACCTTTCCGTCTGGTTATGGGTATCTTTTTTTTATGATATTTTTTTTTCCTCAAAATGTTGCTATAATTTTAAAATGGGGCCCACTCTGAAAGCAAGTTAAATGATGGGATGACCACAAGTAGATATCATTCACTCATCTTAAAAGTTGTCAGTTAATCTTCCGGTGGACCTATGTATAATCCTCTGTTTCAGCTTCTTCAGTGAGAGAAGTTGTAGACTATTTACCAGTGATTTCTATCTGAACATGATGGACAACAGATTTTTAAGATTTATAACAGATGCTTTGAAACAATCTTTTGAATTCTAACTACAATAGCATCTATTTTTTATAAATCCACTCCTGTTTTTGAGACTTTCTATGACTACAATATTTCCAGTCCTGCTGAAAGTTTGAGCAGGCTGACAACTTGACTGACTATCATCCATATTCTATATTCAAAAGTTTCATTGACATGTTTCATGTACTTTATCCTTAACTGCTTTTCTTGGTGCTTATGTGTTTATGACATTTTAAAATCCTTAAGTGACAGAGAATGTGTTTATAGAAGCATGTGTTCAATTCACCATGTTTAATTCACTCTGTCTGCTTTCTATCAATTCCTCATTATGAGAACTTCTCCCTAATGGTTGTCTTCATTGGCCTACAAAGCTCTTCATTTCTCCCTTATTACAGAGTCATGAAGTTTTCATCTCCAAGGAAATGGACAGAGATGCTGTGTGATTTTGTTGAGTTCCACAGCATTGGCTAACATATTCAGGGATTACTAGTGTTTCTAAGTCACCAAAAGAGAAAGTTTGTCTAAATGATCCAAGAAAGCATTCTTACATGTTCTCCAGGAAAAATCACTTTACTCTATCTGTCTATAAGGGCTTAAAGATGCCAATTTAAATTTTTGTAACACATACACAATTTCTCCAGGGAACTCTGCTTTCTCCAATCAACTTTTGTTGAATCCTTTTTTGTGCTTTTCCCCCAATGGTCTCTTAATGTTTTCATCTTTCTTTTACACGCTGAAAATTTTGGTGTTGCTGTTTTACAGGAATACAGAAGTATTAATAATAGATGATGTAATTAAGAAGTAAATTTTTAAATGAGTGTTGGAGAATGAATGAAGGAAAAACAAACGAATGCATTAACTTAAAATATGGCTAAATAATTCCTTCCAGAAAAGTAATGATTATTGTTCATAAAATTACACTGTGAAAGTTCTAGACAAAGAGTATTTAAGTGCATAATTGCTAAAACAACAACAACAAAACAAATTTCTGCTTATGTCCAATGTAAATTTGTTTAATAGAGGTTACATGAGTATCTGGAAAACAAACCATCAAAGAAGAGATTATTTTGTACTATTTTTTAAATTTTTATTTATTTATTTATTTTTATGTATATGATTGTTTTGTCTGCATGTATGTAAGTGTACCATGTGCAATGCCTGCAGAAGCCAGAAGAGGGAGCTGGATCCTCTGAAACTGGAGCTCTGAATAGCTGTGAGCCACCAAGTGGATGTTGGGAATGAAACCTTGTTCCTCTACAAGAACAGCCAGTGATTTTGATCACTAAGCCATCTTTCTAGTACCATTTTGTATTAAGTTTAACAGGGATAATTTTTTGAATTCTAGCACTGATAGTAAAATGAAGAACAATGAAAGTAAAAACAGAAATGTATTTCTATTTTAATGATTTATTTTTAAAATCTTAATAAAATTTCACATTCATACTATGATAAACACATAAGAATTTATTGACTTTCTTTCAATATATTTACAAACTTTTGAAGTACTTCATGACTGAAGAAAAAGCAGCTCAAAAAAGTAATGACTAGATGGTCTGTACTAGAAAATTGAATCTAAAATTACAATACATAGAATAAGTTCCATAGTTGGACAGTTATATTAGCCTAATCAGAATTTAATTCCAACATCTGTTAAAATTTTTACTGTTATCATACTGGTAAATAGGAAAAGAAAAAAAAATAAATGTAATATGAACATACTAGCAATTATATTCCATGGGGTGTTGGGGTGGAAGGGTATTCAAAACGCTAGGAAAATCCGTATAGTATTTTTTTTATTTTCCACCACAACTTGAAGGGAGATTTCCAGACTGTACCCTGTACCCTTCTCACCCCTTCTTATGCCTTAATATTTTCATTAATTTTCTTTATCATGGCTTATTACCTGACATATTTATCAATAATGTGTATTTGCACATAAAATATCCTCATTAAGATTATAAAGTTGATATCACAATAATCTCATTCAATAGTATTTCTAATTTGTCTTTGGTAACATAAAGTTTAGAATTTCCAAGCTGAGGATTAGAGAACCTTTTGTTTTTCAGACAGGAAATACCTATTATCATTCTGAAATACTCAGGTCCCATGGAATGCACATTGAAAATGATGGATTAGATGCTTCTCTGAGGTACATTCAAGTGTTAATATTAAATGATTTCATCATTTCCTTGAAATATTGCCCCTTCTTGTGCTTTGGTTGGGTGTGCTGCAGTGCCTTATTAAACAGCAGATGCCTAGGTGTCCTGCTGTCATCCAGGGAGCAAGTTTATTTTGTAGCAAATGACAATTCCAGATGGTGAACGGAATGCTGTCTTACAAGCTGCTGATGAAATGGCTGAGGAAGTGGTGTAAGGCATCAACAGATAGCCCAAATTTCATTTAGATAGGTTTCTAACACAATGTCTTACATACTCAGATACTTTGGAACTCAATGCCAGGATTTAGAGCTATGTCCATCACATTTATTGAGGTCATGATTTGTCATTCAGCTCTATGAAATTGTTACATTAGACTACTAGCTTAGTTACTGACTTTGTAAGGATTCGTGGTCTTGTTTCACAAAATAAAAACTGCCATAAAGAGTTTACAAATGAATGTGTGACCTTCAGTTTAGGTATCCTCAAATGCAGCATTTATATGCTTGAATTATAGCTAAGAACAATGTACTTTCATATCTCATTTATTTTTAGATAGGCTTCTAAGTGATTATTCATTAACTTCCATTTGAATTGATTCTTGTCATTTTAAGAAGCTGAATAACATTATTGTTGTATTTCTGCTTATCTGAAAGCAACTATGATGTTATAATGCAAATCTCTTAATGGGTTCTAGAATCAATCCACCACTTACTTTCAGACTCTTTAACTACTGTATATGAGTGGAAAGTATGTAAATATATAAAATTAAAGGAGGAAAATGTTAATTCTTAAGCATAAAGAAAAGACTGAGAGAAAGATGCAGGATAGTAATGGCAGAGTGTATGATCTGGGATGGGGTGGGGGGAAGGGAAAGGGGAATATGTCTAAACTGAACTGAGAAATGGTGTCTGAAATACACAAAACATAAAAAAAGCGTTATTCAAAATAAATAAATAAATAAAAAAGAATGGAGGTGCCAGCGAGGCAAGGCAGACCTGCCTTGACCCTTGGGGGACTCACCACCCACCCCCAGAAGTACCAGCTCAGACTCCAGGCAGCACCTCAGAGTCAGTGAGGTGCCAGTGAGGCAAGGATGATACCCCTTGGCCCTTGGGGTGCTTGCCACCTGCCCCTGGAAGCCCTAGCTTGGACTCCAGACAGGAGCCCATAGTCAGTGTGGTGCCAGTGAGGCAAGGCAGACCTGCCTTGACTTTTGGGGGTCTACTGGAGCATGGGCCAAAGTAGCAACCCAACCCAGCCCTCAAGCCCCCATCCTGGTGGAGCTCTGGTGCAGAGGACCTAACAGGCAGAGCATTGGTGATCATAGTCTGTGCAGCCAACTTTGAGGTGCGAGAACTCAAAGAAACAAAGAAAGTCAAATACACATGACAAAGACACAAAGAAAAAACAACATGGGAAAAGCTCATAATAAATCCACACTGAACTCTACCAACCCTACACAAGATCGCTACAATGAGATCTCCAAGGAAAGAAGCCAAGACACTGACCTTAGAGGAACAACTATAGACATATTGAAAGAAATTAGAGAACTAAGGGAAGAGAATGAAAAACTGAAGAGAGTCTTAGAGGGAGATATTGACAAATAGAAGAAAGAACTAAGGGGAGAGATAGAAAAACTCAAGAAGGAACTAGAGGGAGAAAATGACAAACTCCAGAAGGAAGTGGAAACACTGAAAAGATGCCAGGCCAAAATGAATAAAAAACGAAAATGACCAATGAATCAAGGAGATATAAGATGAGAATGACAGGCTCCAGAGGGAAGTGAAAAATTTAAAGAAATCACAGGATAAAATGAAAAAGGAAATTTAACATTCATCCAACCACCTAGAAAGGAAGGGAAAAAGCCTCAGAAGCAGAATGGAAGAAGCAGAAAAAAGAATATCAGACACACAGGACAATATGGAGCAACTAGAAAGCTCAAGTAAAGAGTATGAAAAAATTTTAAAAACACAAGAGTGGGACAACCAGGAAATTTGGGACACTATGTAAAAACCAAACTTCCACATCATAGGGATAGAGGAAGGAGAAGAATCCTAAGACAGCACTATTGAGCAGATCTTCAACAGGATAATAGAAGAAAATTTCCCCAAACTGAAAAACGGCAAACCCATACAAATACAAGAAGCACATAGAACACCAAATAGACAGGACCAGAGAATAAACTTTCCATGCCATATAATTATTAAAACACTAGATGCTCAAAACAAAGCCAAAATACTGAAAGCCAAAAGGGAAAAACAACAAGTTACATGTAAGCGGAAACCTATCAGAATCACAGATGGCTTCTCAGTGCAAACTATGAAAGCTTGAAGAGTGTGGACCAAAGTATTTCCAGTACTAAATGACTTCAGATGCCCAGACTGCTATACCCAGCAAAAATGTCAATTATAGTCAAAGGAGAAAGAAAAATCGTTCACAACATAAACAAGATGAAAGCACACATGTCTTAGAAACCAACACTTCAGAAAATCCTCAAAGCAATCCAAAGAACAGAGGAAAGAAGCAATTACCCTAAGCAATTAAAGAGAGCAATCAAGAAAATCATAACAGAGTAAATATAAACATAGACCAAGAATGCAAAGAAAAAATAAGGTAAAAGGAAGCAACACACATCTCTCAATAATAACCTTAAATACTAATGGTATAAACTCCCCAATCAAAAGGCATAGACTGGGATAATGGATTAGGAAAGTGAACCCTTCTATATGCTGTCTACAAGAAACTCATCTCACCCTCAAGGACAGACCCCACCTTAGAGTGAAAAGATGGAAAAATATTCCAAGCAAATGGTACCAAGAAACAAGCTGGAGTCCATATTCTAATATCAGACAAAATAGATCTCAAAGTAAAATTAATCAAAAGAGATAAAGAGGGCCAATACATCCTTGTCAAAGGAACAATAAACCATGAAGACTTCACAATCCTAAATGTCTATTCACCAAACTCTGGTGCACCTAAATTTATAAACACAAATCTGCAGGACCGCAAGACACAGATTAATACTAACACACTAACTTCAACACACCCACTGAGTCCCTTGGATAGATCAACAGGACAAAAAAATAAACAGAGAGATATCAAAACTGAACAATACAATATACCAAATGGATCTCACAGACATCTACAGAATATCCCACCCAAATACCAGGGAATATACTTTCTACTCAGCACCTCACGGAACATTCTCCAAAATTGAACACATACTGGGGCACAAAAGGAACCTCAACAAATACAAAAGGATAGATGTTATTTCATGCATTCTATCAGACCACAGTGCAATAAAGCTCAAAATGAACACCAGAATAAGTCCAACTAGCTATAGGAACACATGGAGACTAAACAACACAATCCTGAATAACAAATGGGTCAGGGAAGAAATAAAGAGTGAAATAAAAGTATTCATGGAACTGAACAAAAAAGACAGTACAACACAATAAACCCTGTGGAATACTTTAAAACCAATCTTGAGATGGAAATTTATAGCCCTAAATGATCACATAAAAAAAAAAAAAAAACAGAAAAGGAACAAATAAACGATCTAACACTGCAGCTAAAAAAAACTTGAGAGACAACAACAAATGAACCCTAAACCCAACATACAGGAAGAAATAACAAAAATCAGAGCAGAAATCAATGAGATAGAAACAAAGAAAACAATACATAAAATCAACAAATCCAAAAGCTGGTTCTTTGAAAAAATTAAGCAATAGACAGACCTCTGGCCCAGTGAACAAAAATTAAAGAGAGAGAGAGAGAGAGAGAGAGAGAGAGAGAGAGAGAGAGAGAGAGAGAGAGAGAGAGAGAGAAAATCCAAATCAAGTATTTGTAATACTTCAAAAATCTGTACTCCATTAAATTTGAAAACCTAAGAGAAATGGATGAATATCTGAAATCCAGGGAACCAACAAAGCTCAACCAAGAAGAAATTCACAGTTTAAACAGACCCATAATATTTGAGGAAACTGAAAATGTAATTAAGAACCTCCCAACTAAGAAAAGCCATGGTCCAGATGGTTTCATGGCAGAATTCTATAAAACATTAAAGAGGTCCTACAACCACTACTACTGAAAATGTTTAGAAGGATTCAAACAGAAGGAATTTTCTGAAATCACTCTAATATCAAAACAAGCAAAGATGCAAGCAAAAAAGAAAGCTATAGACCCATCTCACTAATGAACATAGATGTAAAAATATTCAACAAAATACTTGCAAATCACATACAGACACACATCAAAAAGATAATCCATCATGATCAAGTTGGATTCATACCATAGATGCAGGGATGGTTCAACATACATAAATCAATAAATATCATAAAATACATAAATGGGCTGAAAGACAAAACCATATGCTCATCTCTATTGATGCAGAAAACACCTTTGACAAGATCCAGCATCCCTTCATGTTTAAAGTCCTAGAGGGACTAGGACTGAAAGGAACATTCCTCAACATGACCAAAGCCATATATAGCAAACCCAGTGCCAACAACATCCTAAATGGAGAAAAATTGGAACCATTTCCCTTAAAGGTGGGAACCCAGCAAGGCTGCCTCTTATCACCACTCTCTTCAACAGAGTGCTTGAAAGACTTGCTAGGGCAAAAAGAAAAGAGACAGAAATTAAAGGAGTACTAATCAGAAAAGAAGAAAATAAGCTATCCATTTTTAAAGATGATATGATAGTTTAACTAAAAGATGCTAAAACTCTACCAGAAAATTAAGAGTTTTAGTAAAGTGTGGGGCTATAAAATTTACCTAGAAAAATGAGTAGCCTTTTTTTACACCAACAATAAGCAAGTGGAGAAGGAATATAAAAAGAACTTCCCACTCACAATAGCTTCAAAAACAATAAGATACCTGGGAACAAACCTAACCAAAGATACCACAGAACCCTACAACAAAAATTTTAAACCCCTGAAGAAGGAGATTGAAAATGTCATCAAAATATGGAAAGATTTCCCAGGCTCAAGGATTTGATAAATCAGTATAGTAAAAATGTCCATTTTACCCAAATTGATATACAGATTCAATGCAATCCCAATCAAAATCCCTTATGAACTTCTTCACAGACTTGGGGAAAAAATCCTTAAATTCATATGGAAAAACAAAAACCCTAAATAGCTAAAGCAACCCTGAGTGAAAAATGCAATATGGGGGGATTTCCCTACCAGACTTCAAACTATATTACAGGGCCATAGTCTTAAAGACAGCCTGGTCCTGGCACAAATACAGACCCATTGACCAATGGAACAAAATTGTAGATCCAAACTTGAGCTCATATATTTTCAGCCACTTCATATTTGACAAAGGGGCAAAAAACCCTCAATGGAGGAAGGATAACATTTTCAGCAAATGGTGCTGGCAATATTGGATCAGCATTTGTAGAAGAACAAAATAATATATTTACCACTCACCCTGTACAAAAATTAACTCCAAGTGGATCAAAGATCTTAATGTGAAGCCTGACACCCTGAAGCTGATAGAAGAAAAAGTCGGCAACAACCTACAAGGCATAGGCATAAGAAAAGACTTTCTAAACCAGAGAGTAGCTGCACAGTAACTAAGGTCAACAGTTGACAAATGGGACCTCATAAAACCCAAAAGCTTATTGTGTACAGTGAAAGAAACAATCAAGGAAGTGAAGAGAAAACCCATAGAGTGGGAGGAAATCTTTACCAGTGATACAACTGACAGAGCATTAATGTCAAGAATATATAACCTCAAAAAACAAAGAAGAAGACAAATGATCTACTCAAAAGATGGAGTAAAGAGCTGAACAGAGACTTCACCAGTGAGGAATTAAAGATGGCTGAGAATCATCTTAAAAAATATTCAATATCATTAATAATTAAGGAAATGCAAATTAAAACCACTGTCACATATCATCTCACTCCAATACAGGTAGCTAAGATCAAGAAACAAAAGACAACAGATGCTGTACAGATTGTGGGGAAAGGGGAACACTAATCCATTGCTGGTGGGAATGAAAACTTGTACAACCACTATGGAAAGCAGTGTGGAGAACCCTTAAAAGACTCAGAATGAGCCTACCACCTGACCCAGTCATACTACTCCTGGGTATATACCCCAAAGACTTATCCTACGGCAAAGGTACATGCACACCCATGCTTATTGCAGCTCTCTTCACAATAGTGAAGAGCTGGAACCAACCCAAATGCCCCTCAAAAGATGAATGGGTGACAAAAATGTGGTACATCTTCACAATGGAGTACTATTCAGCGGTAAAGAAAGATGCCATTATGAACTCTGCAGGTAAATGAATGGAGCACAAAGCCATTATGCCGAGTGATGTAACACAGTCCCAGAAAAATAAATGGAGAATGGTTTCCCTCATTTGTGGATGCTAACACCAAATCTCCCAGATGAAAGGCAAGCTGAATAAGATTATTGCTATATTTCTGTTTATCTGAAAGCAACTATATTGTTATAATATGAATCTCTCAACAGGCTCTAGAATCCACATACCAATTATTTTCAGTCTCTGTAATTATTGTACATGGCTGGAGAGTATGTATCCATATTTTAGAGTAACATAAAATTAATTGAGGAAAATGTGAATTCCTAAGCATAAAAAAAGACTGAAAGATGCAGTACAGTTATGGCAGAATGCATGATCTGGTTTGTGGTGGGGTGGGGTGGTTTGGGGGGAAGGGAAAGGGGAATATGCTTGAACTGAATTGAAAAATGATGTGTGAAATACACAAAACATCAATAAAAAAGAATTATATGTCAATTTATTTCAGTATTTATTTATTTGTCAATTTATATGTCAATTTATTTCAATTATATGTCAGTTTTATTATTACTGTATACAGCTAAAGTTATAGACAATGGATAACTGAATATATATNTGTAGAACAAGAAGTAACCATATTAAAATTAAAAAAATAAAAGTATTAATTTTCAATTTTTGCCATTATGAAATAAATATCACAGCAATGCCATAATTATGGATGTTCTATCTATTTGCTTCACAAGAACACAACTTTAAAGTTGTCTCACAAAACCCACTTCTCATAAAAGACTTGTATATGAAATGCCCGTGCCATCACTAACCATTTGTGTTCCATGTATTCACTAAAATTTATATTTCTAATTTACAACATGTGTGTATACAGTTTCATATACATGTGAAAATGAGCTCAGCTATTCTACCACTTAAACAGAAAATATTTAAAAGTTATCAGAACATCCGTGTTAGTTATGGATGTAATTTGGATTTGAAATATTTCAGGAAGCCTCATATCTTCATGTTTTCAACTGCTGTGCTATGGAGATGAGATTAAGTCAATCAGGTAAACTGATCTATCAATAATGTAATAGATGAACAGCGATATGGAACCTTATTGGAGGAAGTTCCTGAGGGTAGGCCATTGAAGCAATTATGTTGTCTCAAGGATTATCTGTCTTTCTCTGATTCTCCACTGCCATAAGGTAAATAGCTTTTCCACTGCAACACTCTTCTAGGCACATGGGAATGTTGATGGCTTTTAGGAGTTTCCTGGTGGAGTTTTTGGTGCACCTTAGGTAAACTATAATGTCATCTGCAAAAAAGGATAGTTTGACTTCCTCTTTTACAATTAGTACTCCTGTAATTTCCTTTACTTGCCTTATTGCTCATGTGAGCATTTTAAGCACTATATTGAAAAGGAGTGAGGGTAGGGGATAGCCTTGCCAGGTTCCTAACTTTAAGGGGAACAATTCTAGTGATCTTCTGTACAGCGAAGGAAACAATCAAAGAAGTGAAGAGAAAACCCAAAGAGTAGGAAGAAACCTTCATCAGTGATACAACTGATAGAACATTAACATACAGAGTGAGTAAATTACTCAAAAAACAAAGGAGGAAGAAAACAATGACCCACTCAGAAGATGGAGTAAAGAGCTGAACAGAGACTTCACAAATGAAGAAGCAAAGACGGCTGAGAAACATCATCAAAAAGTGTTCAACATGGATAATAATTAAGGAAATGCAAATTAAAACCACCTTAAGATTTCATTGTACTCCAGTAAGACTAGCTATGAGCAAGAAAACAAAGGATACCAAATGCTGGAAAGGTTGTATGAAAAGGGGAACACTCATCTACTGCTGGTGGGAATGCAAATTCCTATGGAAAGCATGTGGAGAACTCTTGAGAAAATGAAAATGAGCCTTCCATCTAACCCAGTAATACCACTCCTGGGTATATACCCACAAGACTCATCCTATTGCAGAGATACATACACGTCAATGTTTATTGTAGCTCTCTTCACAATAGTGAAGAGCTGGAATCAAACCAAGAGTCCCTCAGCTAATGAGTGGATAGAGAAAATGTGGTACATCTATACAATGGAATTCTATGCAGTGGTAAAGATGACATGTACTTTGAAGGTAAATGGATGGAACTAGAAGCCATTATGGTAAGTGAAGCAACACAGTCCCAGAAAAACGAATGACATATTCTGTCCCTCATTAGTGGATGCTAGTGCCAATTCTCTCTTAAAAGGCAAGCTGAATAATACCGTCTTATTTCTTTGTTTTTTAGTAAATATTATACATGACGTTACTCATCAACTTTAGAAAAGTAAAATAACATTGTTTCTTGGGGCTGAAGAGATGGCCGAGCGGTTGAGAGCGACCGCTCTTGCTGAGGACCCGGGTTCGATCCCCAGCACCCACATGGCGGCTGAGAACCGTCTGAAACTCCAATTCCAGGAGAACTCCAGTTCCAGGGGAATCCGACACCCTCTTCTGACCTCCGCAGCATTGCACGACACGGGTGCACAAACTTGCAGGCAGACAGTACATTCATACACATACAGAAATAAATAAAAAAAAAAAGAAGAAAAATAAAATAACATTGTTTCTTTACCTGCATACAATGCTACTATCAAAATGTAAAACTCTAAACATGATTTGGAATTAACGTAGAGTTTATTTTCAGAGGTCATAATTTTGGTGTATCTGTGGGATCCATATAGGCATATTTTGGAATGATATAAATTTGAAGGAACAATAACACCAAAAAAAGATTGGGTCAAAGAACTGATTGAAACTGTAAACTTATGCCCAAAACAGTAAACTTCAGCATCAAAAAATTTTTAAAAAGACTGAGAAAAAGATGAAAGACATATATGGCAGAGTGCATGAGCTGTGCCAGGGAGGAGGCAAGGAAAGGAAATTGCATAAACTTTATTAAGAAATTTTGTATGAAACACACAAAACTTTAGTAAAAAAAAGAACTCATAAAATTTAACAAAAAAAGAAGAAATAGAAATTTTCACCATAGGCTGCAGAATTTGCGAAGGAACTGTCAGGGGTTCACAATTCTTGCATGGATCTTCATCATAGACCTGCTTGAAGAGATGGAAGTTATCAATCCAGAAGAAAGCCATGTTTGTTTAATAAGTTAGGCTAGAAAGGGACATCTCAATTTTTTTATGTGCTGTTTTTCATCTGAGTCTTTAAACTCTTCCTCCTTCTACTCAAGAAGAGTGAACTGTAGAATTGCATGACCAGCCAATGGCAGGCATTAATAGGGGCTACCTTAAAGAGGACTTATCAAAGTATTTTCTTACTCTAAACAATTTAGGTAATTATAACTTGGACTGCTTGACAAGTGTTTTTTTTTGAAGAGAAAATCAGAGTGGCATAAATGATGCCTTCATGTCCTGAGTCTAAGAAAATACAAAAATACCAGAAGAAAAGAAAAGTAAAGAAAAGAAAGAAAAAAGAAAAGCAGGGCATGGTGGCTGTGGTCGAGCACACCTTTAATCCCAGCACTTGGGAGGCAGAGGCAGGCAGACCTCTGTGAGTTCAAGGCCAGCCTGTTCTACAGAGAGAGCTCCAGGCCATCTTGGAATAATGTGAGACCCTGTCTCAAAAATATCAAAACAAAAGAATAGAAAATAATATGGAGAGAAGTATTAAATATCAATATTATTTAGGCAAATTTTCATCCTCATAGAAATATATTACTTGAAATGTTAATAGAGAATTTGATTAGCACAATTCTAAGTGGGAAGAATAAATGGCCCCTTATTCAAGGGAAACATATTTAATTCCAAATAGAAACACATAAAAATATAGACACTATATAGGAGCATATATCTTTTTTTTTTTATTGATGCTTTGTGCATTTCATACATCATTTTCCAATTCAGGTCAGGCATATTTCCCTTTCCCTTCCCCCCTACCCCCATCCCATCCCAGGTCATGCATTCTGCCACAATTGTCCTGCATCTTTCTCTCAGTTTTCTTTTCCTTTTCAATTTTTAGCTATAAGTGATGATCCATGAGTACAAGCATCCTTCATATGAAACCAATTTGCAGGCTGTTGTGCCCAAACCCCCACAGTCCCACCATCCAACGGGGGGTAAGGGGTTGTATGTTCAATCAAGTTGATCAAATAAGTGTCCAGACTACATTGCTGTAGTTTCACCATTCACCCCAATCGCAGCCCTTACATTCTACCACGCCCCCTCTTCCACAGATTGTACCCTAGGCTTAGAAAAGGGGCACAGGTGGATGAGAAGCAAAACAGTCCACTCTCTCTGGAGCTGTTGTCTTGGACTCTGGTCAATTCTGGCTGTTTCCTTTCATGGGCTGACAGTTTGTCCAGGAATAACCTTTCGATCCTACTAATGAAGCACAAGCAATTAGATATATAGGTATTTAAACAGCACTAATAGTTATGGTAGGTTACTTTGGCATAGACACATATGTTTGGATGATATGTTAATCCATGAATTACATTTTTACCCCCTGATAAATATAACAGGGTCTTACTGTGGCTTATGACATCTCCTAACCTGTAGAGGATGTAGGCTTGTGGCATCAGCCATGGGTTATTCCTCCAAGGAGAGAGCCAACAGCCAATTAGATTTGGGATATACAGGCACATGGCTGCCTCTGCTGCACAGTATTTCCAGGCAGGTGA
>VZQC01012550.1:1509417-1555327 GCA_009823505.1 Rhizomys pruinosus
ATATATATACATATATATATATATGTTAAGACAGAAGAGAGAAGAATCACTAAAGTGATGAGTGTGTGTGTGTGGGTCTGTGTGTGTGCATGTGAGAGAGAGAGAATATGTTTTTCTGTGTGCATTCATTTTCATAATTGCACAAATGCAGTCAAGATGTGGTACCCATTCTTCATTCAAAGTAACCCACAGGCTTGCAAATACCTGAGATTAAATGAAACATCTCTGTTCATTCTTTCTGTTTTCTTTCCCACCCTTCATGGTTTATTGCAAAAATCCCTTTAATTATCAAATTGTACAGTCTACACTATTTCCATGTCTACTTCCTGAGATATATGAAAATCCATGAAGATAAAACATTGTATTTACTTAACATATACAACTGTATTTTAGCATTTGATTGCCACATCAAGGTAACTACTACAGGTTCCCACTATTTATTTGCCACCTGAGTCAACTTATATTAATGCAGGAATTTTCTATCAATAATAAATTCCTCTTGTCCATAGTGTCAAATGAATAATAGGTATAAGAAAAAGATGTGATTTTTCTCATAGGAACTTAAGGCAATGGAGAAAGCATGGACAAGACCCTTGAAAACTCACAAAAACTAGCATAGGACTGGGACAATGGGCAGGAGGTCAAACTTTGCTGAGGAACTACTGGCAGGTGATTACTAATGGGTGAGGAGTAGTTGATTTTCTTTAAGAGAGAGATGCTAGATAGGCTGACTAGACTCCAGTGGATGACTCACATAGAAGGACATCTGGGTATACAAACACTATATGACAAAATGAGTGAAAACTTGTGGGCAGGCTATTAGGGGTGCAGATAGGCAAGAGGAGACTAAGCATGATTAAATGTACAAAAATCTTTTAAAAATCAATAAAATATATTAAAAGAAAGAATGTTGCTAATAACTTCATTTCAAATTCATGCTGAAATTTTTCCTAATATTATTAGTTCTCCTTGCAGCAGCATCAATTTGTAAGTATGAGCCTATAATTAACGGCAATTGCTAAAATACATGTACCAATGTTGACTATATTAAGATGTCCTTGATCTGCCTATTAAGCAATGGTTGTGAAGAAACATAGATTTAGGAAGTCTTATGAAGTCCATGATGGATTAACAAGGCCAGAGAGTGTCAGCCTACTCCTTCCCCATCTTAGAGACAAATGGAGAGTGGAGAGCTACATAGAACTTGACACTGAGCACAAGAAAGACTACTTTGAATACTGGATACAGAATTGACTTTTCCTTTGGACAAGGTTTGCAATGTTCCTAACATAGGGGAACAAATAAAAGTGATAGATTCCTGTCCACTGGAAGATAAAGCTTGACTCTCAATAGGCCATGCCATTTCTATCCTGCCACGTCACCTTTTCCTTGAGTCAAATGAAGGGCAGAATTTTAATACATTCTACATTACATAAATTACCATACTGTGTTTTGCTATTTTGACCTTTTCAGCATTCCTTCTATAATTTGATTGGGCAGCTATTATACTTGCTTTCTGTTTACAACATTTAACCTGAAGAGAAGAGAGATATTGAGCCAAACAAGCAAAATACTAAAATAACACAGACTTAATTAGAGGCATAATGTATTGCAAGTCAGGGGACCAAAATGCCAAAAAGCCTGGAACTGCCTTATGAATTTCTTGATTGACAGAGGCATCAAGAAGAGTGAAAGTAATAGGTAAAGTAAGGACAACTATAGCAATTATTGACATCATTTAAAGGTCATTTACATTAAAATTCCCTTTGGTATATTAGATGCTATAATAAAAACTGTTTCTGAAATAAAATCACAATCGAGAAATGTGCAATGTGCCAAACTTGATAATAGCATTGTTCAGATAAATATGATTTAGCAAAGTAAATCCATCAGGTGTCATAACAAACTGCAGAAAATACACAACTCATTTGTTTAGGATTTTCTTATAAATAAATACAATGCATGTTTCAAACAGCTTACACTCTCTAGCTGAGATTGCAGACAACAGATGTGTACTGACACAGATCCATAGAACTGAGTGATTTTATTTGGAGCATTCAGAAACCTGAATGAAGAAAGAGACAGCAGAATTGATTGAGGACTGAACTCTGCCAGTCCATGCAGCAGAAAGATTAAAACACAATAAAGCCATGACTGTTTGTATGGTGGTACTTTCCGTGATCTCTATGAGTTTGATGTATGGGATACCGTGTGGGAAGAAGGAGAAGAAAGACAGTGAATACTGAAATCTTAGAAAAGGTTAGGCAGAGCATAGTTGGGAAATAAAGTAATAAAAGGACCGTGAAATGAGTACCTACAATACAGAGCCACAATAAGAAATGTGGGGATGTGAAGCATGAGGGTCAGCAGATTTTGATTTCGAGAGGAGAGAAAAAAGACAAGCCAAAGAATACATGCATCACTCCTGAAGGACAATTTGAAACCTAAGCTAATTTTAAGAACACCTTCAATCCATCCAAAGTCATAATCATATTCTGTCTTAATAAATTAGATAACAGATATTTTGAACTTAAATTTTCTATGATCCACTGGATATCTAATCACTACCATTGTGAAACAATGAGCCTAACTTCATGAATATGAAACGATAAAATTACATCCTAAATAATGTATTCCTGCCAATGTAGTTAAATTAGCATTACTTTTCAAATTAGGTTTCTGTCTAGTCTTACAACTGTGGCCAACTGATTGGTTTTGGATTTCTTTGATTTATCACACTTTTAAAACGTTAATTTATGATTCTTAGGAAAATTTATGTAGCATATGCTTTAGAAAAAATGAAAAGTTCAAAATAAGGTATGAAGCTAAATAATTGATATAGTCTATATCTGAGAGTTACTAAACGTTTGTAAACCTCTGAGAATAGTCAAAATATATTTCGCTTTTAATATTATGTCATTATTATAGTACAGGTTCACTCTAAAATTTTTCTATCCATCAAAAAACAAGAACAACAAAAATATATTTCTTTAAACATTAAATTATGGGGCTGGAGAGATGGCCTAGCGGTTAAGAGCGCCAACCGCTCTTACAGAGGACCCGGGTTCGATCCCCAGCACCCACATGGCGGCCGAGAACCGTCTAAAACTCCAATTCCAGGAGAACTCCAGTTCCAGGGGAATCCGAGACCCTCTTCTGACCTCCGCGGCGTTGCACGACACGGGTGCACAGACTTGCATGCAGACAGTACATTCATACACATACAATAAATAAATAAAATTAATAAAAAAATTAAAAAAAATAATCAAATCTTAGGGCTGCTATTTTTTTCTTTCATTTTGACATATGGCTAGAATTAAAGAACATTTGAAAATTGGACTTCCTCTAGTAGTAGAATGTAGTCTTATATTACAGGGCTTTTGTGCTGTGTTTGCTAAAAATCCTTGACAAGGAACAAGTCATTATGAATCTACTTCTATATTTGCATATGATTATTCTAGAACTACTGCAAGTACAATTTACATGTAACTCCCTGCTTCTCTCTAACTTTATCAAAATGGAACTTTTATAAAATTAGACATATTTTTCAAAGGTCGACATATAGTTTTTCCAAGATAAATTTCTAAATGCTTGCTTATCTCCAGTGATCACTAAAAGGGATAAAATCTTGAATGTAGCAAATAGTAAAGAAACAAGTCATAAATAGTTAAAGCTAATGGAGAGAGAGAAAATGAGAGAGAAAGAACAAATGGAAGAAGAGGAAGAGAAAACTAATAATGAAAATGGATCTGGACAGCATTGAAGATTTTAAAAAATGCCTTTAGATTATATACTTAATTTGAGTATAATAACTAATGATAAGCATCAGTGAATCATCCCACAGAAGGAACTTATATGCAAAAGCTACATTCTATGTCATACAAAACATATGCTCATATTACATATGTATAATATACATAATATATACAATGAAATAGTTATAGAACATCAATCTATTTTTAAAGAAGAGACTACAAAATAAATTTCCAGNGCCTGAATGTCAAAAATAAATAAATAAGCTGGGCATGGTGGTGCACGTCTTTAGTCCTAGCACTCAGGAGGCAGAGGCAGGTGGATCTTTGTGAGTTCAAGGCCAGCCTGGTCTACAGAGTGAGTTCCAGTATAGCTGGGGCTACAGGGAGACCCTCTCTCAAAACAGACATAAATAAATAAATAAATAAATCCCATAGTGAGACACAGAATATGCCACTCACTTTGATATAAGTGATTCTAGGTAGTGATTCCTGTTTTAATTTGGAATCCCATAATAGATATTGACATATGTGTGTACATGAGCCTTAATACATATAATTTATTATTTTCATTCTTAAAATAGTCCATCAAAATTAACCATCAGATTCATAGATAGAATTAGCCATTATATAAGTTTATTCAAGCATTCTCTAATTCTGAAAACTTGCTATTACTTATAGAAACAGGGGACCTATTCTGTGTACATATTTTTCCTTTCTTACTTTTAAGAAATAATGGCTCTTATTTCCCTCATGTCCCATGAAAGCTGGGGTCAATAAGCATACCTCATAGGCCAAATATGTACAGCAATCTGTTTTTATTACTTCATGAGACACCAATGTATTTGACATTTAAAAAATGATTGATTAAAAATATGATGTGTGGAAAGGAGATGAAATCAAGTATCATTGGAGCAGAGTTGTTTAAATATTTTGTATGATTACATTCATTTTAAAACCTAGTGGAGCCAAATAGTGTGACAGACTATATGTTCCTCTCACTGAAATTTTAGAACAGTGCTTTTTAAAAGAAATGTGAATTCCTAAGCATATAAAAAAAGACTGGGCTGGAGAGATGGCCTAGTGGTTAAGAGTGCCGACTGCTCTTGCAGAGGACCCGGGTTCGATCCCCAGCACCCACATGGTGGCTGAGAACCATCTGAAATTCCAATTCCAGGAAAACTCCAGTTCCAGGGGAATCCGAGACCCTCTCCTGACCTCTGCGGCATTGCACGACACGGGTGTGCAAACCTATATGCAGACAGTACATTCATACACATACAGAAATAAATAAAAATTAAAAAAAAAAGAGCTGGGCGTGGTGGTGCATGCCTTTAATCCTAGCACTCGGGAGGCAGAGGCAGGCGGATCTTTGTAAGTTCAAGGCCAGCCTGATCTACAGAGTGAGCTCCAGGACAGCTGGGGCTACAGGGAGACCCTGTCTCAAAAAGACCAAAAATAATAATAATAATAATAATAATAATTAAAAAAAGAGACTGAGAGAAAGATGCAGGACAGTTATGGCAGAATGCATAACCTGGGGTGGGGTGGGGTGGGGCGGGGGGAAGGGAAAGGGGAATATGCCTGAACTGAATTGAAAAATGATGTCTGAAATACACAAAACATCAATAAAAATTAAAAAAGAGTGGCAAGGAATGCATAGTAAGTAGAAACCAATTATTAACTAATTTAAGCTAATTAAATTATTTCAGCAATATAGACACAGCAAGAATAGAAATTTTCTTTGGGTTTTGAAGCTAAGAGCCTCAGGTACTTTGTTGTTTTGTTGCTTGTTCTGCCTGGGTCATGCATAATAATGACAGGACATTGTCCATATAAAAGTGATTCAGCTTTGGGGGTACTTTGAACAATGCTAAGAACTTTTTTTTTATAATTTTTTTATTTATATCTGTATGTGCATGAATGTACTGTCTGAACAATGCTAAGAACTTTTTGCATGAAGAAAGAAATACTAATTTTTAAAACATTAAACAGAGAAAATTCAATTTTAAGAATAAACTGAGATTCATGAAACCCAAAACTCTGAAGGTGATAGAAGAAAAAGTTGGCAGCAACCTACAAGACATAGGCATAGGAAAAGACTGTTTAAATCAGAAAACAGCTGCACAGGAAACAAGGTGGACAATTGACAAGTGGAACCTTGTAAAACTCAAAAGCTTCTGTACAGCAAAAGAAATAATCAGGGAAGTGAAGAGAAAACCCAGAGTGGGAAGAAATCTTCACTGCTGATACATCTGACAAAGCACTAACTTCCAGAATATATAAACTACTCAAAAAACAAACAAAAAGAAAACAAATGACTCACTCAAAAGATGGAGTAAAGAGCTGAACAGAGACATCACAAGTGAGGAAATAGAGATGGCAAAGAAACATCTTTAAAAGTGCTCAACAGGGGCTGGAGAGATGGCCTAGCGGTTATGAGCACCGACTGCTCTTACAAAGAAACCAGGTTCAATCCCCACACCCACATGGCGGCCGAGAGCCGTCGAAACTCCAATTCCAAGGAGAACTCCGCTCAGGGGAATACCGAGACCCTCTTCTGACCTCACCGCAGCATTGCACGACACGGTGCACAGACTTGCATGCAGGCAGTACATTCATACACATACAGAAATAAATAAAAATTAATAAAAAAATAAGAAAATAAAAAAAAAAAAAAAAAAAAAATAAAAAAAAAAAAAAAAGGAAGCAAATCAAAACACTTTAAAGATATCATCTCACTCCGAATCAGGAAAACAAATGATACTAAAATGCTGGAGAGGTTGTGGGAAAGGAGAAAACACTCATCAACTGCTGGTGGGAAAGCAAACTCCATACAACAATTATGGAAAACAGTGTGGGAGAACCCTTAAAAACCTCCCCCCCACAGAAAAAGGAGAAATATGATGATTGACGAGGTCACTCTGCAACTGTAAATTGGAGGACAACAATTATGAGAGAATAAGTCTCTTATAAAACCGGTAAAACGGCCTTCTTTAATTGATTAATAGACATAAAGAACTGTGAAAAGGATTATTCTCTGTTCAGAACCAAATATAATACTAAAAATCCCTTAAGCTATGCCACTTAAGCAAAGTACAAATACAAGGAGCTCTGACAACAGCAATGGATTATTCTACCAGGGAGATGTTGGCCAGGGGATCCAAGCCCCCACAAAAGTAAAGGCTCCTTCCTCTAACTGGGATAACCTGCAAGAAGACAGGCGATAAGACCCTGCTGCCGAGAGACCTGTCGTTAACATGGGAAAGATGTATTGAGACACACACATGCAAGTGTTACAGATGGCCTCCGAAACACCGGAGAGTGTTACCAAAGGCCACAAACCAATAAAGCAAATAACGGGTCTCCTTGACGTCAAGCAAGACTCCACCGTCAGCAACCAGCTACACCTCACCTGCCTGGAAATACTGTGCAGCAGGCAGCCATATGTCTGTATATCAAATCTAATTGGCTATTGCTCTCTCCTTGGGAGAATAACCCATGGCTGATGCCACAAAGCTTACATACCTCTACAGTTTAGGAGATATTATAAGCCACAGTAAGACCCTGTCATATTTAACAGGGGGGAAAATTGTAATTCATGGATTAACATATCCAAACATGTGTCTATGCTAAAGTAACCTACCATAACTATTAGTGCTGCTTAAATACCTATATATCTAATTGCTTGTTCTTCATTAGTAGGATCGAAAGGTTATTCCTGGACAAACTGTCAGCCCATGAAAGGAAACAGCCAGAATTGACCAGAGTCCAAGTCAACAGCTCCAGAGAGAGTGGACTGTTTTACCTCTCATCCACCTGTGCCCCTTTTCTAAGCCTAGGGAACAACCTGCGGAAGAGGGGGCGTGGTAGAATGTAAGGGCTGCGATTGGGGTGAATGGTGAAACTACAGCAATGTAGTCTGGACACTCATTTGATCAACTTGATTGAACAAACAACCTGTCACCCCCCACTGGATGGTGGGGCTGTAGGTGTTTGGGCACAACAGCCTGCAGATAGGTTTTGCATGAAGGATGCTTGTACTCATGGATTATCACTTATAGCTAAAAATGAAAAAAAAACTGAGAGAAAGATGCAGGACAGTTATGGCAGAATGCATGATCTGGGATGGGATGGGGGTGGGGGGGAAGGGAAAGGGAAATGTGCCTGAACTGAATTGGAAAATAATGTGTGAAATGCACAAAGCATCAATAAAAAAATAAATAAATAAAAATAAAAAAATAAAAAAATAAACTCAAAATGAGCCTACCACCTGACCCAGGCATACCATTCCTGGGTATATAGCCACAATACACATCTTATCACAAAGATACATGTACAGCCATGTTTATTGCAGCTCTCTTCACAATAATGAAGAACTGGAACCAACCCAAGTGCCCCTCAACTGATGAGTGGATAGAGAAAATGTGGCACATCTACACAATGGAGTTCTATGAAGCAGTAAAAAAAGATGATATGAAATTTGAAGATAAATGGATGGAACTAGCAGATGTTAAGTGAAGTAACACAGTCCCAGAAAAAGAAAAGACAAATGGTATCCTTCATCTGTGGATGCTAGCACCAAGTACTTATTTGTAAGGCAAATTGAGCAACATTAATATTATATTCCTCACGATCTGAACATAACCGTGCTCTTATATTATGAATCTCCAGACAGGTCCTAGAACTAACCTACCATTTGTTTTCAGACTATGGATTTTTGGTATATGATGGTGGGCATGTATACATATTTTAGAGTAACATAAAGTTAAAAGGGAAAAAGACGAATCAAGAAATATAATATGTAAAATAAAAAACTGTTTTCAGAAGATACAATTTTAGTATAGGTGTGATGTATCAAGCTTGTGTAACAGCCTTTCTGGGTGCTTAATGACCATACTTAATACCCATACCAATTTGGCTGAGGGACCTAAGGGATATCTTTGTTCCTTGCCCTCAGAGGTCAACTAAGTCTCAGGGAACTGTGAATGGGGCCTCTCCTGAAATATCCTGCAAATGTAAGTCACCAGTCTTCCTGTGTAGGGAGGTCTAGGAGATCCACAAATGAGACTTCAGCCAATGTCCTATAAAGAGGAAAGTCTTCTCATGCTTCAAAAGAGAAGCCTGGTCTAGCAAGACCTAACAGTGTCCTTGAGTGGATGGAACTGATGGTTGAAAAGCCAAAAGGAGCCAGGGCTCCCCCCCACATGCAAAAAAAAAGCCCAAGTGACACTTGAGGACCAGATCCTCAAGTGATCTTGAGAAAACAAAAGCCTTGGTTAATCTGGGCTAACTGTGTGGCCTTAAGCATCCAAAAGGAAAGTATAATCAGAAATAAATAATCAGTAAGGTCTGAGAAATTGTACTTCAGATACAAAATTTGAGAATCCTCCAAACCTTCAATGCCAGATGGGGACTACTGAGATATCCAGCTTGTGGTCTGAGCGGCTACTGGGATTTCAGCCTCTTCAGAGTGTAGACTGCCATTGTTGGACTACCCATGCAGTGTCATGGAGGCCAGTGCAGGAAGATTAAGACAGCACACATGCTTGCTGGACCTCATTTGGGTGACTATGGCGGGGGAGGGACCCCTGTGTGGAGCACGGGGGCAGGATTGATGGTTGTTTGGGTTTGCCAAGGAGGAACCTGCAAGCACTTGGGGAAAACATGACATCTTTTGGTAAAAAAAAAAAAAAAAAAAGAGAGTAATAGATTTCACTCTAGTTTTTCATACCATTTAAGCATTATGTATCTCTCCTTTCACAACCCCCAGAATATGCCCCACTGTTTCCTTAGTTAAAGTTTCCCCCATTTCCCCATTTCTCTCAATAACATCTGTCTCCTACTCTTCCCTTCTCTTGAGTTCCATATTCCCCTTTCTATTTTCCTAGTTCCTGTGTTAACATCAGGATATATATTCACATCTAGCAATTTAGAGCAAAGATGCACATAAAGAAAGAAAACATAGACTTCTTGTTTTCCTGAGTCATTGCTACTTCAGATAGTAAGCTTCCAGTTCCATACATTTACCTGCAAATTTCATAACTTTGTTTTTCTTTACCATTGAGTAGAACTTCTTGTATTAATGTACCTTATTCTCCTGTTCATTCTTCAGTTGATGAGCAGTCCTAATTGGAATTAAGGCCCAATCAATAAGAGGGAAATCATGAGTGCCACAATAAACATAGCTAAGTGCACATATCTGGAGAGGTCATAGACTATAAAATAACCTGCATATGTTCCTTCCCTAGACCAACATAAGAAATTACTGCATTTGAAATATGTATTTATAGATAAGTATACCTCTCACCACTCATCAAAGAAGTTTCTTTTTGAGACATATCGAGGCTATTACAAAGATCCATTAACAACTAAATGTGGAAAATAATTGACTGTGAGACACACATCCATAAATTATATATCTACGATGCAACCTCTATGCCAAAGTCTGAGGAAAGACGGAAGAATATGGGGTAAAGAATGTAAGAACCAGATGAACAAGAAATCTGTGCTATTTCATGCATTCTAGTAATGATGAAGAAGCTGCAACAACGAAATCTCCACAGTATGGTAGTCTAATTAGATATACCAAATGAAAAAAAATAGTTGAGATACCAACTTCATTGGGGAAATTTCATAAGGTTCCATGTCAATATGAAGAGCTGAAGCCAATCAATGGATCCTCAAGGGGGGAGAATTAGTTTTCTTCAGCAACTATCTCCTGGAGATGACTTCTAATCACCACTGGTCAACCCTAAACACAGGTACACATCAACATCACTAAATAGACTCAGTGAATTATATATATATATATAATATATATATATATATATTATATATATATATTATGATATATTTTAAATGTATGTTAAAGTCACAATAATGACAAGAAATCGAGAGGTAGTTGGGTGTACATTGGAGTCACTGAGAGGGGTACTTGGAGGTGTGGAAATAATGTAAATACAGTACTCCTGCATGATATCTCAAGAACAAAGGAAGTAAAAAGTAGGCACGTGCAGATGTTTTACAAATGCAAAGTGCTTTCATTAAAATAGGTGTCTATTCACCTTTTCCAAGTGTAATTGGTAGTCCACTAACTTCTTGAAATAAAACTTAATCCAAAATGCTAAAGGAAGTTATATAAGTACAGTGTGGAAGACTGATATATTGATAGTGTAACTACAGCAATATGTTTTATAAAGTAATTATTCTTTAATTAACGAAAGAACAATAATTGCTTATAGTGGTTTCATAGCATAAAGGAGAAAATTTCTGTGTCAGTTTCGACCTCACCACCCCTATACCCCACATGAATTATTCACAGCACACATACACCCCCTAACATGGTTCTAAATATTGAGTTTGCTTTTTCATACATAGCGGACCTCCCAGCTTGTTTGGCAAAACACCTTGCATAGCATCCATTCTAACTGGTGTCATGATTATGAATTCCTGACATTATAAAAAAAAAATCCATGCCTTTCCATGTTCTTCCTAGATGAGTTGTGAATAGTATCTTGAATAGTTTTAAACTGTAAAAATTTCGTTCTGTTCTAAAAATAAAGACATGATAACTGAGTCATCTCAAATTGTGAATGTGAGCTTTAAATTTGGCCACAGAAGAAAATCACTTAAAGAATTATTTTCATAGTGGCACTGAAGAATTAAGTTACTGTGTAACAAATGCGAGTCCTGAGTAGAAAGGAAGAAGAGTTATTGGCTTTAAATGATGTGACTCAAGAGACATCAGCATATTAAGACATTAAATCTAGTCATCAGATTTATTTCCAAAACATGGAAATGTTGGTGCATTCTTCAAATTGCTAATTTTTAGTTAAATTTTCATGATATAAATGTGAGGAAACTTGTACATACATACCTGCACAAAATAGAAGTATATGATGAACTTTTTTACTGATATGGATGCTATGAACTTAAACTATCTTGCTCATATCTTCTTCTGGCATATTCATATTCTATTGGTTTATTCCCAAAGGTGAGGTAGTTAAAACATTTGGCTACTCATTTCCATCTGATTTATAATAGAAACGTCATTGTTTGAGAAAATGTTTTCTATTTCATAGATATTAAATGGAAAATAGGTATGTTTTCCCCAGAGATAATATTCTTTAACATTGAATTGTCTATATAGGCTTGATACAAATAAAATTAAGAAAATATAACAAATATATACATTTTGCTTTTATATGAATGAAAACTTTTCGATAAACAATTTAAAGTCATAAAAAATCAAGGTGGATAAATGATTGAGGAAATAACCCAACATCTGGTCTCCATATGCACCCTTTACCACCAAGTGCATGTACACACAGGTTTGTATACACATGTATATACCACACACATAGACACACAATATTTTTTATTGAATGTGCATTTCACATTATATATTTTCATCATATTTCGACCCACTCTCATGTCCACACTTCTCCATAGCCTTCCTGCCGGATTTCATGCATGTTGTCATGTGTGTTAAGGCTTTTCTTGTCAAGTTTGTGTCCCTGTATTTCCTTTAGTATGTGTATTCCCTGAAGCCTGATCACCCTATTTGATGTCATTCCCTTAAAGAAGACCAACTCTCCCTCATCCAGCATGGATCAACAACTCAAAAGTGTCTGTTTTTGTTTAATAGCTTTTAGTTATACAGTAGACTAAAACATTTCTCTCTGGTTTTTCATACTATCTAACCATCTCTCTTCTCATTCCTCTGTATAACTTCCTTCCTCCCTCCCAAGTTGAAGTACCCCACTTTTTTTGGGGGGGGGGGGAGCAGAGACATTGCTCAGTGGTTAAGAGCACTGTGTAGTCTTGCAGAGGATCAAAATTTGGTTCCCAGCACCTACATGCTGGCTAAAAGCCATCTGTAACTCCAGTCCTAGGGATCCAATGCCCTTTTGTGACTTCTGCAAGCAGTGCATGACATAGGCACACATACGTACATAGAGGCAATTCACTCATACACATAAAATAAAAAATAACTAAAATGTTTGAACTACCCCAAAATTCCCATCCTCCCCTTGATAACACTTGGCTCCTACTATCCTCCTCTCTCAGGCTCTTTCTTCCCCTTTACTTCCCTTGGTTCATATCTATTTCCTTGGCTCTTGCGGTTACATGAAGATATAAACTTTCATATGAGGATTTGGAGATAAGACCCTCAAATAAAGTTGGATATATGTTGCTTGTTTTTCTGATTCTTTGTTACTTCATTTATCATAACTTAGTATGTTATATACATTATTTCACTTACTGTATATAATTTATCAATCACTTAAATTTGAATTCATATGTATCATATGAAACAATGATCAAGATTCGTTTTTAATACAGTCATCAAACTGTTTCGGCAACATTTGTAAGCCTTTCTTTTTTCTATTGAATTGCTGCTGCGGCTTTTTTTGAAAACCACTGTGATCTATGATCAATAACTTTTGTTTCGTCTATTTTTCTATAAATACAAAATTATTTTGTATATTGAACTTTTATGGCAGTTATTGAAATAATTTCCAGGAGTACTTAAGTTCTTTTTTATTTATCACAAATTATTTTACTTTAATTTTATTTGTACCTTTTTATAAATCTTTTCTATTCTTGGTATTTTGTTGGAGGCTATGCTGACTTCATAATCATTTTATGAAATTCAAATTTTAGCAATATTGAATCTTACAACATTATCTTATGCTACTTACTTAGATACCTTTAATTTTCTCAGCATTTTTTGTTTGGTTTTAATCATTTTTATGTTTCAGTTCATTAATCCAAATTTGTCACCAAATTTCCCAAATGGTACATTGTTAGTGATAGTATTTATCTTGGGTCCTTATCACAACAACAGTAGTTCAAGACGAATATTTCTTTAGAAAGAAACATTATGTACCCTGAGCTGAAAACTTACTATGCATATTTTTATTTTTATGCTTTGTTTTAGAATTTATATATTTTATTTCATTTTTCCTAAATTTTTATTGAGCTTTTGTGCATTTCATACAACATTTCTTTTTTTTTAATTTTTATTTATTTTTCTCTATGTGTATGAATGTACTGTCTGCATGCAAGTCTGTGCACCCGTGTCGTGCAATGCCGCGGAGGTCAGAAGAGGGTGTCGGATTCCCCTGGAACTGGAGTTCTCCTGGAATTGGAGTTTCAGACGGTTCTCAGCTGCCATGTGGGTGCTGGGGATCGAACCCGGGTCCTCTGCAAGAGCGGTCGGCACTCTTAACCGCTAGGCCATCTATCCAGCCCCCACAACATTTCTTAATCAGACTTGATGACAACTACTTTTAGTTGCTAAGCCATCTTGCTGGTCCCTAAACATTTATTTAAATTGATTATCTAATCTATTTTATTTCTATAATGATCGTATAACATGAAAGTATTTATAATAAAGCCTATGTTATTTACACTTAATGCTACTTAATAGACCAAGGCAAATACATCTAAGAGGTTCTCATTTTAGTTTTATTTTCCTATAATGGAATTTTTAAAGAATGAAATCTACTTCACAATTTTGTGCAGTTACCCAAATTACAACTTATGTAAAATGATGAAAGTATTTTCTCACCATACTAAGTATTCAGTAATTCCATACTTTTATTAATTATTTCATCAGTGACCAAATTTGAACTGTTAGGTTTAACAAAGTTCCTATTCCTTTCTATTACCAACTTTACCTACTGAGCAACACACTATCTTTCACTTGCCTGTTAAGCACCTGGACTGAAGACGCCAATATAATGATAATGATTTACAATATGGAGATGATCTGGACAAATGACTTCTACTGAACTTTGCACCTCAAAAGTTAAATTAATCTTCAGTTTTTATGATCTAGACAAACTCACTGAACCATTTGCTCCTCTTGTGACCTGGCTGAATAATCTTAATCTTTCATGCCTGTTCCTTGCCCTGGACCCAAAATATGAATGTATCTACTTATCTTTTACATACCAAATCAATTCACACAACACTTATCTCATTAAAAACAAAAAAGGAGAACTTACAAATGTCCGTGCTGTGTGTCTTAGGTCAGTAGGGCTCAGGAGAGACATGATCTTCTGATAAAATAGTTCCATTTTTACTTCCCCATTTCATACTGGACGTGCTGCTCCAATAAGAGAGCTAGTCCTCAGCCACCATGTGGGTGCTGGGGACTCCAGTTCCAGGGGAATCCTCCGTGACCTCCGTGGCATTGCACGACACGGGTGCACAAACCTGCATGCATACAGTACATTCATACACATACAAAAAAATAAAAAAATAATAAAATAAAAAATTTGAAAAAAGAGAGCTAGTCCTTGTTTCAGAGAACAGTTTGGAGAGCGGAAGGAACAGGTCTTCAGCCGTTTCATTCCACTCTTGGCTTAAAATTTGATTCTAGGAATCAGGCTCTTTTTATTTAAGTGTCACCATATTTTGGTTTCACATAGTAAATGTGGCACAATATTAGCATCTATTATTTGTAACTTTCATTTCAGTAAAATGCCTATAATTTCTTCTGGTGAAAAATCCTCATTGCATAGGACTTCTGTTTCCGCAGAGTTACTGGTTGTAGGGAAAGAAGGCAAAAATTTCAGCCGGGCGTGGTGGCGCACACCTTCAATCCTAGCACTTGGGAGGCAGAGGCAGGCTGATCTTTGTGAGTTCAAGGCCAGCCTGGTCTACAGAGTGAGTTCCAGGACAGCTTGGACTACAGGGAGACCCTGTCTCAAAAAGACCAAAAACAAAACAAAACAAAAAGGCAAAAATTTCAGACAGTAACTCAGGCATGATGAGAAAGTTTAGTATATTCCTCCCCCCTTTCTCCCCTCTGTCTCTCACTCTCTTTCTCTTTCTCTCTTGCTCTCACTCTCTCTCTCTGTTTCTCTTTCACACACATTACAGAAATTAATTTTCAAAAATGAAACACAAAAATCTGGGTTTTTCAAACTTTTCTCTGTTTTTAGTTGCTTTTCTCAAGCAATGCTTAATACAGTGGTTCACATTTATCCATGTCTTAGATGCAATATCATTCCATGAAAAGTGGATGGCTGGGGGCTGGAGAGATGGCCTAGCGGTTAAGAGCGCCTACTGCTCTTACAGAGTACCCGGGTTCGATCCCCAGCACCCACATGGCAGCTGAGAACCGTCTGTAACTCCAATTCCAGGAGAACTCCAGTTCCAGGGGAATCCGACACCCTCTTCTGACCTCTGCGGCATTGCACAACACGGGCGAGCGGACCTACATGCAGACAGTACATTCAAATAAATAAATAAATAAATAAATAAATAAATAAATAAATAAAATTTAAAAAAAAGAAAAGTGGATGGCTGACTATTTTACTCATACATTTGTCCTCTGACAAGATTTGATTTTCCTAATGCCTTTCAAGGCAGTCTAAGCACAAGTTATACTCCAGTAACAGCCTATTTACTGATAATGTCAACATTTTGTGTCATTCCATCTGTAAGCCTCGGGTATTTCCCTCTTCTGTCAATTGGTCAAAAGTTAGCGTCCATAAGGACATAGTTGTGAGTAGAAAGATAAACACTGAATAAACAGAAGTAAGTGATGAGGGAGCCTGGGCCATCTGTTCTTTTAAATTACTTGTGCTTTCTGGATCTTCTTCAGCCCACTCCTAAATGTGTCACTTTCATCAAATATTCAGTTACTGTACCACCTGCCTAACCTTATGACTAAATTAAAAATAACTCAGCTCATTGGAGCCAGTTCTAGTTACATAATTTCTTGGTATTTCTTAGTGCTTGGACAGATGCAGTTAAAATGAATTATTGGCAAATGAAGACAAAATAATATTTTATAGCTAGGTATACAGTTGAGGGGTCACCGTTTTAATAGCAAATACATGGTCTTGGATTCAATCCCCATTACTACAATTATTAATTAATTATTAAATAATTATTCTATAATTTCCATGTGGTGGGTGATTATCTCCCCTCGTAGGTTCGTCTTTTTTGCAGAACCCTATATGATTATAAAATATCCTAAGGTTGAATACAGCAAACACAAGATTGTTGTAGCATAGCTGGACCTATGTAAAAGTGAATATAATATCAGAAAATCTTCACTAAAGAATGGGATTCTGAGCATCCTTAGAAAGTAATAGAACAGAGAATTTAGTGATCAATGGTTTAAGGTTATTTCTAACAGGATGTTCATTTTCTATCCATGGAATTTCATTAAGTATGTTGGATCTTTGTTAGTATTATATAATGATATCAGTCACTACACATCTTTATTTTTATATTTTTAATATAAGATAATGATTTTTAAAATTTTTACACATATTTGCTGTATTTTTGCTAATATTTTAGCAAAATAGTTCCCTCTCTCCAACTGGTCCCTTTCCTCACTATATTCCATGCATAGTACAAACTGTACAGTGTTTATCTTTCTGGATTACTTTGCTTAATATGAACATTTCCCACTTCCATCCATTTTCTTCCAAATGACATAATTTATTTTCTCCTTTATGAATAAAGAATTATCTAACACACATGTATCTGTAGTACATATATTTTTTCTCAATATTATCTATATAGTTATGCATATATATCACATTTTATTTACCCATTTTCCACTGATAGGCATCTAGATTACATATTTTGCTACTTGAATGGTAATATAATAATCATAGATGTTCTACTATTTGTTTCTTTTCTATTTTTAATTAAACAACAATAAAGTAAGAAATAATGGAATACAAATATGAAAGAATGAAGTCAAATTATCTCTATTATTAGATAATATTATCCTATACTTAAAAGACACTAAAACCTCCACCAGAAAACTCTTAATCTTATAAACATTTATCAAAGTAAAAGACTTTACATCCCAATGCAAAAATCTTTAGTTTTCTTATACGCCAGTAAAAAATCAAAACAAAAAAAAAACAAACAAAAAACAAACAAACAAAAAAAAACATGCTGAGAAAGAAACACAGAAAACAATCCAGTTTATAACAGCCTCAAAGAATAAGATTCCTAGAAGTAAAACACAAATATGGGAACATTGTTTTGTTACTTTTCTTGTTGTTGTGACAAAATGTCTGACGAAGAAAATCTTAAAGGATAAAGTATTTATTTTAGCTTACAGCTTAAGAAGTGATAGAGAGGGGCTGGAGAGATGGCCTAGCGGTTAAGAGCGCCGACCTCTCTTACAGAGGACCCAGGTTCGATCCCCAGCACCCACATGGCGGCTGAGAACCGTCTGAAACTCCAATTCCAGGATAACTCCAGTTCCAGGGGAATCCAACGCCCTCTTCTGACCTCCGCGGCATTGCACGACACGGGTGCACAAACCTGCATGCAGACAGTACATTCATACACATACAGAAATAAATAAAACAAAAAAAATTAAAAAAAAAAGAAGTAATAGAGTGTCTATCACGGTGGACAAGGCAAGGTGGCAGAAGCATGAAGCTCCTAGTCACTTTCTGTGGATAAGGAGGAAGCAGCAGAGAATAGACAGAAAGTTGGGATACACTAAAACCTCAAAGACCACTTCCTCCAGTGAGGCTCCACCTCCAGTGGTTCCACAACTTTCCAAAACAGTATCACTATCTGGGGACCTAGTGTTCAGGACACATAAGCTTATGGAAAACATTTCACAATAGATCCCTCTAAATGAAAAAGTTTAAGCATTTGTGTAAGAAGTTGAAAAAACATTAAATAGATCACCTATGTCCATGGTCGGACAAAGTCAATACTGTGAAAATGGCTATATTACTAAAGTGTTTTACCAACTCAGTGTAGTCCTCAACAAAATGTGTTTTTAATTTCATGCAGTATAGTTTGGAATTATCCAGATCTGTGAGCCTAAAAACTTCATTAATCTGTCAATCCCATGGATTTATTATAATCTGGTTGCAATATTTTCATCATTATCCTTACTAAGACCATAAGATGCTTTTTGAGATGACATTCATGCAGTTTATTTTGCAGATCAGATCTGTAATTAGACCTTTGATATAGTTAAAACAAGACTTTATCCTATAACAATGGGAAGATACATGGCTTTTTAAAGTATCTCAAAGAGAGTCTTTCAGGGGAGGTTCTGAGAGAGACTCTCTTTAGCACCAGCAGGCCTGGAAATCACTATGTAGAAAAAGTTGGCCTCCACCTCAAAGAGATGTGTTTGCTTTTGCCTCCTGGATTAAAAATGTGTGCCACTGTGTCCAGCTATGCCATTGAGGTTCATTGATCATGGATATGTAGCTCAGTTGTAAAGAACATTCCTGGAGTGTTCCAAGCCCTGAGTTCAAATCCTGGTACCCAAAATGAAAAAAAAAAAAATAAGAAAATCATAAACATTGGATTTGACAACCTACCTTAGGGTGACAATATTTATAAATCTCAATTCAATGAAAATTTGTATCATACTATCAAATAAATTATTTTTGAACTGACTAACTCTATTTGCTTTATATTTATACCTTAAATGAAAATGTAACAGTGTGATGTGACTGTATTAAAAAGGCTATTGACATCTTATCATATGGAATATCACCTTTTTCATTCACAGTAAATCTCTGTCTAAAGTTTTATGTCAAAATGAAATTCTAGAGCCTACCTTTCTCAGGTATTTCAGGCCATGAGCCTTTGCAAATGTGGCATTAACTAAGCCTTGCCTGCTCCCATTATATTGCTGTAAAACATTCCATTTATCATGTAAGGAATGAAAATGAATGCACAGAAAGAAAGGAGAAAAGACCAATAAAAATTTTGTCACCAAGCTGGCTCCAAACTTCACTCAGTACCTTATTTAATAGGTGCTATAACTCCCAACAGAGTAGAAATGACTGAGACAGGTCTTTGTCCCATTCCAGGAGAAGTGAGATATTCCCCATTGTCCACAAGATTAGTGATGAGATGAAGAATTTGATGTTGATAGATCAGACAACACGGGAGAAAAGCAGAAATTAGAAACTCTATATGGCACATAAGCTGAGTCTAATAGCATGAATTAAAAGCATAAAAATAAATTATGAGTGTTGTACAAATTACATTTTCATTTTGTGTTTTTTATTGTTCTGTGAGATGACTCTAGACATATATGTATAAATTGTAGTAGTTGGTATCATTTTCTTCAGATATAGAATATAACAGAAAATTTCAGACATTTTCTTTAGAGAAATATTTTCATTGTTTTATAGTGTAAGCAATCATGAGCATCTATTTTGTCCCTTTAAACATAAAATGCATATGATATCATTTAACATACTTATTTAACATGTAAGAAAACTGAGGTGGTGAGAAGCAAAATATCAGAACTATGTTCACATTTCTGGGTTGCAAGAAGTTAAAGAAGTACCTTTACTATCAGTAATCTTAAATTTAATAAGTCACCACAGGGCTCCAGAAAATAGAGACATTGTTAAATCTGTCTCAACTTTGTATTATGTGCTACATTTTACTATTGTTAGTTCCTTCTTTACAATTGCTAATTTGGTATACTTGATCTACTAAAAATAAGACAGTTAATTTTGGTAGCATACACTGGTAGGCTGTGGTGGAGAAGCAAGTGCAGGAGAACCAGCACTTGGAGACTAGCATGGGCTATTCCTTTCATGGTGGCGCACGCCTTTAATCCTAGCACTGGGGAGGCAAAGGCAGGCGATCTCTGTGAGTTCAAGGCCAGCCTGGTCTACAGAGTGAGTTTTGGTCTCAAAAAGACCAAAAAAAGAAAAAAAACAAAAAAAAAAAAAAAGTAGGGAGGAGAGTAGGCATGAAAAGGACAGAGTGAGTTCCAGGACAGCTGGGGCTACAGGGAGACCTGTCTCAAAAAGAACCAAAAAAAAAAAAAAAGTAGGGGAGGAGAGTAGGCATGAAAAGGCTTAAACAGGGTCAGAGTGAAAGGATGGAGAAATTAGGGATTAGAAGAGAAAATTAAAAAATACCTGAGGGCCAGGCGTGGTGGCTCACGCCTTTAATCCTAGCACTTGGGAGGCAGAGGCAGGCGGATCTCTGTGAGTTGAAGCCCAGCCTGGTCTACAAAGTGAGTTCCAGGCCAGCTGGGGCTACATGGTAAGATCTTATTTCAAAATAAAAAAAAAAAAAAAAAAATACCTGAGGATGCACAAATAAAACTTACTATTAAAAATGCAATCTGAAAATCAATTAAGTAAATAAAAATAAAATGGTCTTAGAATGGAGGTTCCCGTCATGGGTGGTTAATGCTGCACTCAGAAGTCTTAGGCTATTAGACAAGCTCTAGGCGGGGAATTCCTCCAGGTCTGCTGGCCAGAGAAGTCTCAGAGCCCCGCCCCCCCCCTCCAAAGCATACAGGCTAATATCACTGTTCTTAATTGCCTACTAAAACTTGATGGCAATACACTATTACTAGGGACACATGGCTCAGCAATTAAGAGCACTGGGTGCTCTTGCAGAGGATCCATCTTCAGTTCCCAGCACCCACTAGATAGCTAACAATCGTGGGTAACTCCATTTCCTGTAAATCCAATGCCTTTCTGGGGCCTTCATGGACATTGTACAACACAGGTACACTTACATATATTAGAAAAACACTCATATACACTAAATAAAAATAAACAAAATATTTTTCTTAGTTTTTTTGAACTTTTGTACATTTCATACAACATATCTTAATCAAATTTAGACCTGTTCCCCCAACCATGCCCCCCTCACCAGAATTCATGCATTCTGCCATACATGTTAAGTCCCGTCTTGCATCTTTTTCTCAGTCTTTTTTTTAACTTTTTTGATACAAAAGTTTACAGTTGTGGTCAGTTCTTTGAACAAGTCTTTATGTCATTGTTGTTCCCTTTAATTTTGTGTTACTCCAAAATCTGAATATACATATATATATATATATAATATATATAATATTCCATACATATACCAAAATTACAAGCTTTTAGGTCAATTCCAAAACAAGTTTAGAGTGGAACTCTTCACCAGTGACCCATCTGACAAATGTTTAATATCCAGAAGTCACTTTTGTATGTTTAGGGGTTCACATTTTTTTCTTTCGATCTCATATTACTGTAAAATATGAATATATGCCCTTTGCCCATATACATTAATTACCATATCTGCTGAAAGTAAGTGGTAAGTTAATTCTAGGCATCATTAAGATATTCACATTATAACATCACAGTTGCTTTCAGATAGAAAGAAATATAATATTAACATTGTTCAGCCTTTCTTTCAATTGGGGGATTTGGTGCCAGCACCCACAAATGAGGGAAACCATTCCCCATTTGTTTTTTTGGGACTGTGCTACTTCACTTAGCATAATGGCTTCAAGTTCCATCCATTTACGTGCAAAGCTCATTATGTTATCTTTCCTGGGTACATACTCACAAGAGTCATCCTACTGCAGTGATACATGCACATCTATGTTTACCACAGCTCTTTTCACAATAAGGAAGAGTTAGAACCAAACTAAATGCCCCTCAACTCACGAGCGGATAACAAAAATGTCATGCATCTACACAATGGAGTTCTATGCAGCAGTAAAGAAACAAAATAGTTTTACAGGCCTGATTACTAAAGATAGCACATATTTGGGTTGCAGAGCATTGAGAAATAAAGTGGGATCTGAGCTGGATGGTCCTTTACTGTTAGTTAGCATTGACTATTCAGGAAAGTGCTATGCAGCCTGCTGAGGGCCAACAACTCATCAAGGGGCTCACTCGGCTGTAGGCTCTGTGTGCTACAATATCATCCTGCCAGGCAGTGTCTGCCCACTGGTGCTAAAGTGGCATGGCTCTTTTCAGTATAACAACTGCATTGTGATTAGATTTGAGCCTCATTCTACCAGAGGAAATTTACCCTGAATACTACGAAGGTGGTCAAAACTTATAGATGAGGAGGGCATTGATTGGCCCAAGGAGGGAACACACAGCCATTATCTCCCTAAATGAACTTTTTAAGCTGTCTTCTAAATATTTATGTTTATACTCATATATTAATGTGACTCTCAGCCTGGGGCAAGGAAACTTCTTTATTGCAAATGGTGAGAATAATTCCTGGTGAGTGCACCTCCTTAAAGATGATATCTGGTTTTGTTTTGATTTTTTAGTCTTTGTGTGTGTGTGTGTGTGTGTGTGTGTGTGTGTGTGTGTTTGTGTGTGTGTGTTATTGAGACAGAGATTTCCTGAGCCCAGGTGGCCTGGAACTAGTTATATAGACCAGGCTGGCCTTGAATTCAGAGATCCCAAGTGCTGGGATTAAAGGTGGTCACCACCATGCTTCCTTAAACATGACATTTATATCTCTCCTCCCTTGCACCAAGGATCATGGCAGAAGAGAGGATTGAAAAAATTCAAGAGCCAGAGAACTTGGAAGAGTGTCATAAAACACTGTTATTGAGGGATGACATTGACAATGCAGCCTTCATGTACAGCAGCTATGGAAATCTGAGTGAGACTGGGATCTCCAATTTTCCACCAGGAATAAAGGGCTTGACCAGGAGGACCCATTCCCTCCTCAGGAGCTAATGACTGTTAATGCATGGAACTGCCAATAAAGAAGAAAACATAATTTAAAAATAACACATTATATATTTTCCTTTTTGTTTTTGAGAATTTCATACATGAGTATTGTATTTGTGCTTTTCCATCCTTCCCAGTCATCCTGCCACCTTTCCTGTGTCCCACCCACTCCCTTCCAATTACTTGTCCTCTTCTTTGATTATTATTATTGTCATATATACATATATATATATATATATATATATATATATATAACATATATACATATTATATTGCACACTGAGTCCAATTAGTGGTACAGGTATTCACTTGGTTTAGGTCTGCTACTTGGGATTAGATAAAATTATAGCATTTTCAAAAGCAAAGTGTTCCAATGAAAAAGACAAAACCCTAGGAAGCTGCAACCCAGACTTTACTCGTAAAGGATTCCTATTAATAGAAACCACAGAAAAATATAGCAACTCATAATGCCTAAGAGGAAGGAGTCTCTATAAATTTCCATAATGATTAATGAATTGGTTTTCCTGCATTAGTAGAAAGATCTAGATACAAAGAGTGCTCTGTGATCGCAATATATCTGCATTAAGAGTTTACAAAGAGACATTTAATTATGGAATATGTATAGCAGAAGCAGGTAGACCTGGGATTTAAATATTGCAGTGGCTTGATAATTATGAGACCTTGGAAAGGTTACTGAATATTTCTGGTCTCAGTTTTCTTGTATGAGAAATGGAAATACTTGTGTCAATGAGAATTAACATTTTCATTAGTAAGTTGGTGGTTCCAAATTTCTCAACAGCTGGCATCTCTGAGCTTTAATTTTACTGTTTTACATTTCTATGTCGTTTTTTATTAGATTACAAAATGTAGATATTTCATTCACTTCACAGTCAGTCTTCACACATTCTCTTAACCCTAAGAAGGTTAACTTAAAGTGATACCTAATTAAACTGAAATTGCTAAATACTCACATGAATAAAACCCTTATTTTCATGATGAGTCACTGACTAAAAACGAAGAGCTGTTTAAAGTTGTGTAAAAACACTGATTAATTGTCTTTCAAAAATTAGAGTCCAGGGATATTTAAACCCTACATTTCAGCAGCAAAGGATTTGATGCAAACTACCAAGTCATTTTATAATTAAGAATAGGATTTTAAAAAAAGCTTTCGACTATGAGAAAGAGAGAACAGGACACAGGAGAATGACCCTATTCCCCATTTTTTCAACAGCATGTGCAGTGTGGTGCTGTGAATTGAACAAACAAAATCACATATGGAGAGAGGCAACAGCTGTCTCCATAAAGTCTGTGGCCTCCTGCTGCCCTGCATCCTAGAGGCAGAAGGATGGGTTGATGGCTGCCCACCATGCTATACTTTATTGCTTCATTGACTGTGTTGCAAATTCTGGCAACAATTTACCAGCTCACAAAGAAATTATTTGATTTACTCAACTTCCTTTGCTACCATTTCAGATGTCTTGAATGTCCTTGGTTAAATGGTGCCCTTGTAAAATTGCAAGGCAAAAAATAAACTGTTTTCCCCTAAACCAAATAGATATAGTACTGTGATGTGAAATTACTGAAAAAAAATGTGATTTGGGGAAATCACAGTTCCTTGTTTAGTATGTATTGTGCATGCCCTACAGCCTTCCCTAACCAATAGCTCCCAATTTCATTTAAATTGTAATGATTTCCTTTAAGGACAATTAAGTTGCCTAAGAGCATTGCATGCATACTAATGTGTCAGAGGCAAGGCTCCTGTTGAAGAGAGTAATAACTGTTTATTAATATGATAATTAAGTGTTAACGCTTAGCAACCTAATGATATCTGTTAAATAACTTACAATTTGGAGTCAAATCCTGGCAAATGGAATTCTATTAAAAATAATAAAATGCAGCAAATATAAAAATAAATGATGCTAATCTGCCATTAAATTACAAATATTTTCTGATTTGCATCTCATATGAAAGAATCTCCTATTCTCGTTTATAGCAACTATGCAAAGCCAGTGAAATTATCCACGGCCATTTCAGATTGCTATACTTCTGGATGTTCACACATATTCAAACTGAAGAAATAATAAAAAGTGGAGATGAAGATGAGTCTCATTTTAGAATATCTTTTTTAAAGCTATCCATTTGAATGTATGCATACACTGAATTTTCCATTGAAATCTAAATAAAGAAAACTATTCATCATGTATTATTCAAAATTTTAACAAATTCTATTGAATGCTAATTCTCCAGTCTCACCATTTTTACAAATAATGGAAAGCTCCAATCTTTCCTGTATTATTTGAAGTTTCCTTGTTTTAGTATTCATTTTTAAATGTTAGAAGTGAGTGTTCTCAGTTATTCATTATTATTGGTTTTATTCAGATTTATACGTGGTTATATGACAAGAATGCATGTTTATTCTTTCTTTTATTGATTTTAGAATTTCATACACTCTATTTTGAGTTTTCCAATGAACACTCCCCCTCTCCCCTTCTCCACCTCCACTTTTCTACTCATCCCACACACACGTCATGTTGTCTCTTATTATGTGTCCTTTTTTAAAGGCCTATTGATTTGAATATGTGTTTCCAAGGTGCTCTGGGGTGTGCCTCTATACCTTGGAGTCTGATCAATCTGCAAAGCATTGCACCAGGAAGAAAAACTGATTTTTCCTCTGCAGGATGCTCATAGGGAAAGGGGAGGCACCTGTACCATACCATCTCCTCTATAGGCCCTGGAGATGGAAAAAGCTAATGTCTGTAGATGAATACAGGGAAACTGTAGTCTGGACATCACAAGGTAGTTGCTCATATGAACCTACAGCCCATTTTACAGTATGCACAAGACCTGTGCAAACCCAAGTCAGAAAGAGGCTCAAAATGGGTAATGGAGGTGAGCAGAAAGCTTCAGCCCTAGCTGAGGATCTACTGAAAACTGAAAAATGCTAGGAGAAGGAGAGTCAGCTTTCTTGTGGATCCTTTCTTAATTAACATTAGCTCAACCAATGGTAAATGCTACATAAAAAATACAAATCATCAGTGTTCATACACAGCTAATAGGAGGATTTGCTCTTCAAGGGTGGTGGCACACACCTATAAATTTAATCCATACACCTTTCCTACATTGATGTGCAACTTCTTAGGGTCCTCAAATTACGTCCTAGATTGAAATGAGGTACAACATTTTATCAATTGGGTAATATTTTTTATTCTCAATTGTGCAGACTAAACACATCAATAAAATGAGGATACTATCCCAACAAATGTTGTATTCCTAAAATCCCATTGTTTTCTTATAGACTCTTTGCTATAAGCTTTATTCACACTCTGATATCCTCCTGGATCAACTGACTGACTAGAATTCTCTGAAGAAGATGAAATATTTGCTGAAGTTCTAGCAACAGAGAAGCAGAGCTGAATATATCAGAAAAAAAAGGAATCACGTTTATATATAGTAACTAAACTAAAAAGGAGAACTAGAAATATTCATGGGATTTAATCACGAAGAATTATTTTATGACCTATAAATGGTCAATATTCTTAGAAAATCAAGAACTATCAGGCTTCAGTGAACTGAATTTTGAATTGTGATAAATTAAAAGGCAAAATCTCAAAGCTAAAGGCTAATTTACATGAAGTTTTTCGTACAAAATGAAGGAATATGGGGAGAAATACAGAACTAAAAAACTAACGATACTTTTGCTTAATATGAAAGTTGTTAAATTCACTGAGAAGAATGGCTAAAAAATTAGTTAAAAGAGTAAGAAGTTACAAAACAATTAACCTGAGGTATCAGAAGATAGACAGTGACTACTACTCAAATGTATCTGCAGATCTAATGTAACTGACATGATAATAACCAATGACTTTTTGAACAGAAATAGTACAAATATCCTGAAATCATATGGGTTCACAAAGACTAGGAAGATAACGATAAAAAATGTTGAGCGAGAAAAAAAAATTCTGAAAGACTCAAAAAAAAAAAAAAAAGAAAAGAAAAAGAAAAGGAAAAACAGAACCTAGATACCACATCTGTCTTTATACAAGCATCTGGATTTAGACAAAGGCAACAACAGCATGCAATGGAGAAAAGGTATTCCTTAACAAATATGCTGATGAAATCAGAAATACATGTGCATAAGAATGAAATAGGATCTTTTCCTCTTAGAGGACATAAAAATTAACTCTATTTGGATGAAAGACATAAATCATAAAATTAAAACTATGAAATTAACATAAGAAGACACAGAAAAACATTTCTAGTCATTATAGTACATGCTGAGATTTTTACAAAGGCTTCCAAAACACAGACAGTGCAAGTAAAACAGACAGTCAGATCAAATCACAGTAAGTTTCTTCACAGCAAACGAAATAGTCAACAGAATTAGGAGATAAATAAAAGTGGGGTCAAATATTTTCAAATGTTCCATACAACAAGAAGTTCATATCGTAATACATGAGAGACTAAAAAAAGCTTAATATAAAACACACCCAAAAGTTTGTCCAAAGAACTAAAAGATATTCTCAAAATTAAATATACACATGCCCCCAAATCCTTAAAACATACACTGTCTTACAAGTCATCAGAGCATGCAAATAAAAAAAAAAAAAAAAAAAAAAAAAAAAAAAAAAAAAAAAAAAAAAAAAAAAAAAAAAAAAAAAAAAAAAAAAAAAACGTGTTGTGGAGAATGCAGAGGAAAGGGAACACTTGAATATTGCTTGAACACAAAATGTTATAAGTCATTATGGAAAACGTAGCGATTCCTTTAAAAAACTAAAAAATAAAACCACAATATGACTAAGCAATTCCACTACTGGTTATAAATCATTGTATTGTGTTTGTTAGACCATTTTTTCACAATAGCTACAATGTATAATCAAACCAGATGTCCTAGCATAAATGGATAAAAAATATGAGATATATTTGCACATTAGGAAACAATTCAGAAATACAAACAAAAGAATGAATTCCTATCATTTGTACCAGCAAGGATGAATCAAGAGGCCATTATGCTATGTGAAGTAAGTCAGACTCAGAAAAACAAATACCACATGTTCTCACTCATTTGTAAAATTAAGTCAGTCTTGTAGAAAAACAGAATGGAATAGTTGTCATTAGAGACTTGGAAATGCTTGGAGAAAAGAGATTAAAAAAATCTGATAATGGTCACTGAAATATCCTTAGTACAGTAGAATAACCATTGCTTATAACAATTCATTTTTATATTCAAAGCAGATAATCATTAATGGCTAACAGTATAAAAATGCTTATTAGCCTGACTTGATTGTTACATTTTATAGAAATGTTTTATATTACTATAATATAAATTTCACAAAAGAGGAAGCAAGATCCCTGATCGGGACATAGGAGAAGGTTCAGTATAAAGGAGGCATTGTCCTTAAATTCTACCCCAGAGCCTTTTGTTTCTGAGGCGGAAAGTAGAAAACCTTTGTTGTGCTCTGTGAAAGCAAGATCTCACACTGCTTTGACTCAAATTTCTCAATGGAATAAAAGCCTGAGACTGATTTCAACCAATTACATATTTGGTGTATCTTTCTTCAAAATATTAAGCAGTTGAATTTTCAAAATACAGACTTGCAGTTCAGCTGTCATTATGCTTAGTTAGTCTGCAGACCTCTCAACCTTGAAGTTTGTACTGATATCATTAGTGTTTGGAATTTTCAGCTCCTGGCCCAAGTTATTGTCTTGGGTCTCTCTTAAGATCTCTAGGGTAGTAAAGAATTCTTTACTATTTGGCCCCAGGTTCATCCCTTTGGCTTCTGATCAGAATCCTACTGACACTCTGTCTGCCTCCCTGCAAGCTTGGCTGATACCCCTAATGGAACTAGAGAAGTTTTTTCTCATGGTTAACACTTCTAGTCAGACAGGGGCAGAAGTTTTGCTCCCTCTTTTAAAGCATGCCAGGCATTCTGTTTTCCTTTCTCTGACTGACTTTAGCTTTTTATGTGTTATCTTTTATAGTAAGAAATAATGAAGAAAAATCAGGTAGAAAAAAAGAGAATTGCTTTTGCTGGAAATGCTTGTTAGCTATTTATGTTGAGAAGTTCAGAATTTCCATTAATTTTCTAAGAACTTAGAAATCATTTGTTATTTAATGCATGCCTCCTGAACAACGAGTAAGGGAAAAGAATACAAATCTCTAGGACTAGAGAAAAATGCTTTTATTAAGTTTGTATTTAAATAATTTCTTATTTGATTTCATGTTTCAGCAGAATATAATTTGGGTATAGGTTAACCATGTGGAACTAGTAAAAGGAATTGTTTGCAAGGAGAATTATGAAGTGTCCTCTTTTATTTTCTTTTCAAATTTTTCAGCTAGGGGAAAAGCTAGAAATTCCGGCCTGAGTGGAGATATTGCACAGCATTCATAGTTTTAGGTGTGGGCCAAATGGACAAGCTTATGTTGATGAATTAGGTTTTGCTGTACATCTAAGACAAGATTTAGGAAATTTATCCAACAGGTAAATTCATTAAGAGATTCCAAGTATGATGAAGATAGTTCTCCCTTGATTCCAGATGTCTGTGTTGTGTTTGTTGTATTGCTGCTTGATCATGTTTCTTAATAGGAGTTGGCTCCAGAGAGCTTACAAAAATTGTGTGTGCTCTCCAGGCCAGTGAGGTACAGAGATCATAAGATAAACCAAAAGTCTTTAATCTCCTAGAACTTTGAATGCTTTACTTCATTTTTAAATTTCAATTCCTTGTTTTTAATAAAATTTATACAAGTACTGTATTTAGGTCATCTCTGCCCCTCCTTTCCAATGCCCCTTGACTTACTAGCAAATTCATGACCTCTTCCATATTATTATTGTTACATATATGTATGTAGGTGTGCATATTTATGTATGTGTATGTGCAATGAGTCCATTTAGTATTCCTTATATGTACATGTGTCTCTGTAGGATACTGACTTTCCATCTCTTAGCAGCCTGCAAGCCTTTCATCTAAGGGTTAGACCTTGTGAAATTTACCCCATCCATGTTGACATGTTAGCTGATGTGGTCATCATGCAAGTCATGTTTAGGCAACTATATGGTTTAGGCTTCATAGGAGAGTAGCTCTGTCATTTCCAGAAGAAAACACTATCTAGCAGCATGCATCCTGGTCCTCAGGCTCTGACAGCCTTTCTGCTTCCCTTTCTGTAATGTCGCCTGGGCCTCGGCTGTAAGAGCTCCATTGATGGTGTACCAACTGGGGTTAGAAATCACAGTTGCATATTCTCTGCATTTTTAATTGATATAGATTTCCATATTTGCCTCTGTCTGCTGAAAAAAGAAGCTTTTTTGAGAAGGAATGAAAAGGAATGAGAGCTACACTTATCTGTGGTTGATAGGGGATGAGTGGTTTACTTATCTGTGGCTATAAGGATAAGTATTAGAGTTATTATTAGAAATCATGTTGTTTGTAGAAAATGATGATGGAGGTTAGAGAAGGAACTCTAAAGAGAAGATAGTAGGACAGAGGAGTTATGAAGGGGAAAATAAAAGAAAATCAGAGGAAGGACTGGGGAATTTAAAACTGTTAAGAATGGCCAAGCGTGGTGCCATACACCTTTAATCCAAGCACTCAGGATACAGACACAGGTGGATCTCTGTGAGTTCAAGACTAGCCTGGTCCACAGAACTAGCTACGGACTAGCTGGGACTAAAGGGAGACCCTGTCTCAAAAAATGTTAACACTAGGGAAGCAGAATACAGAGGTAGGAGAAAAGAGAGATAAATAACACTGAGGATATTTGAAAAAGACATAGAGAAGCATTTTTTAACCTCACTTAAACATACAAACACACACAAACACATACACATGCACACACATAAAATGTAGTTATAACATTATGCCATACTGGATGATAATCAGCTTCCAAATAGCAATAGGCTAATAATATCCCCAATGACAGCCTATGAAACCTTTTACAAAGATGTTGAGCAAGGGGTGTCCAAGAGTCTCCCAAAATAATATAAGCCATTTCCATTGCTCTGGTTTGCCTCCAAGAGCTTTAAGATCAGGCTCTATTTGTTTATTTGTTGTTGTTGTTGTTTTAATTTTTGTTTGAGACAGGTTTCCATAGATCCAGCACATTCCTTGTTTTGGTTATATAGCAGATGATTACCTTGAACTCTTGGTTTTCCTGTCTCCACCTACCGGATTTGCAAGTGGTGTTAAAGATAAAAGCCAGTGCTTCATGTACAAGAAACACTGTAACCACTGAGCAACATCCAATCAGAACTTTTTTATTTTTAAAAAGGAATAAAAAATATTAAGCTATTGATCTTTTTTTATTGATGCTTTGTGTATTTCATACATCATTTTCCAATTCAGTTCAGGTATATTTCCCCTTCCCTTCCCCCCACCCCACCCCACCTCATCCCAGATCATGCATTCTGCCATAACTGTCCTGCATTTTTCTCTCAGTTTTTTTTTCCATTTTTTAGCAATAAGTGATAATTTATGAGTACAAGCAACCTTCATGTAAAACCAATTTACAAGCAGTTAGTTGTGTCCAAACCCACACAGCTCCTTGGTCCCACCATCCAGCGGGGGGGGAGAAGGCTTATATGTTCAATCAAGTTGATCAAATGAGTGTCCAGACTATGTTGCTGTAGTTTCACCATTCACCCCAATCACAGCCCTTACATTCTACCATGCCCCTCTTCCGTAGATTTTTCCCTAGGCTTAGAAAAGGGGCACAGGTGGACGAGAAGCAAAACAGTCTACTTTCTCTGGAGCTGTTGTCTTGGACTCTGGTCAGTTCTGGCTGTTTTCTTTCATGGGCTGACAGTTTGTCTAGGAATAACCTTTCGATTCTACTAATGAAACACAAGCAATTAGATATATAGGTATTTAAACATTACTAATTGTTATCGTAGGTTACTTTGGTATAGACACAGATGTTTGGATGGTATGTTAATCTATGAATTACATTTTTTTCTGTTGAATATGACAGGGTCTTACTGTGGCTTATAACATCTCCTGACCATTAGAGGGTGTAAGCTTGTGGCATCAAAAGACATAAAATCATGTGTTTATATTTCCTCCCTTATGTTCAGTTACGTTATCAATTAAAGTGAAATTTTATAATGGGCCAGAAAGATCATTGTTATCAGTAGAGAAAGTGTTTAATTGATATTTTGAAAGAATAGTCAATTAGAAATGGAATAAGGAAAAATGCAATTAGTGTTACATAGCAGTGGATTACATACATGAAATATAGGCATACAAAAACAAGTAGAGTTTTTCCCTCCCCCAACTCATCTCTTTGATCTTCAGAATTCTTAGTGTTAAAAAGGGAACACATGCGGTCTGGAGAGATGGCCTAGCAGTTAAGAGCATAGACTGCTCTTGCAGAGGATCCGGGTTTGATCCCCAGCACCCACATGGTGGCTTAGAACCGTCTTTAACTCCAGTTCCAGGGGAATCTGACACTCTCTTCTGACCTGTGCGGCATTGCACAACAGGGGTGCACAGACCCTCATGCAGACAGTACACATTCATACACATAAAAAATAAATAAAATTTAAAAAATTTAAAAAAGGAACACATAGGGGCTGGAGAGATGGCCTAGTGGTTGGGAGCTCCGACTACTCTTGCAGAGGACCTGGGTTCGATCCCCAGCACGCACATAACAGCTGAGAACCTTCTTTAACTCCAGTTCCAGGGGAATCGGACCTCCGCTGAATTGCACAACACGGGTGCACGGACCTTCATGCAGACAGTACATTCATACACATAAAAATAAATAAATAAATAAATAAATAAATAAATAAAATTTTAAATAAAGGAACACATGCTCATTTCCTCTTTCTCTCTCTCTCTCTCTCTCTCTCTCTCTCTCTCTCTCTCTCTCTCCTCTCTCCTTTGGTAATCATTAAAATCTCTGATACAGAATAGTCATGAAAGTATCTCTTTGCTATATGCTAGTCGTAATTCCATTTAAAGTGAAAGATATTCTCACTACCTCACAGGCAGAAGATGAAAGTGTGGAGACATTGTCAATGAATAGGGAAAGAATAGATCAAATTTATAAGGAACTGCCTTAGCACCATTCCCGAAGCATAGCTGGATTCCACACTCAGAAGTTAGTTCGGCCCCACCCTAATAATTTGGATAGTTCTCTGGGAATAGGGAGAAAACTCAATGGTGAACAACCAAAAATTTTATTATTTTGCTCATGTTCTGGTACCAAAACCAAAACTAAACCTGAAACCTTAATGTAGCATTGTAGTCCAAGCTCATAAATGTAGAATTATCTGAATCCATTATACTAAATATGAAAATTAATAAAAAATTCAAGAAACATAGAACAACTAAACCACTTAGAAATTTAATATGACCTTTTACTAAATTAAAATGTAATTCAAAATTGAAACTATATAAATACAGTATGAGAGGGCCATGAACTAAATGAGAGCCAATTTATCCTTCAAAGGTTTAGAGAAGGATGAAGCTGGAAGTCAGCATCTAGTGCAGAGAGGCAGAGTTAAAAACTGGTCCTGAAAATAAAAGGACCAACCGAAGGTGCAAAAACAGCAATGTGAACGTTCTGTGCCAGGCTCATGCCATGTCACACATGCACTGTGTAGGAATTCACACACACACACACACACACACACACACACACAGAGCTTAAATTCTGCCAAAATTGCCAGTGACTTTTCTGTAAGGATTTTAAATAGTAAAAATAAAATTAATGTCCCCCCAAATTACAGATTATTGCTAATGCCCTTGGTCAATGTAAAGAATTAAACAGTATACTCTATTTGCTACAGACATTACACATTTGGGTTGTGGAACATGGAGAAATCAACTGGATCTGTGATGGAAATTTCTTCCTTTCCAGATAGTCAGGAGTCTGCTATGAAAACTACTGGAGAGGAAAGTTATCAATGAGCCTACACTACAATATCAATCTGCCTGAAAGAAAAGTATGCCCACTGGTACAATAGTGGCACAACTTTTATTACCAACCACTTTCTAATTGGATTATGGAGCTAGTTAAATAGGAGAGAAATAGGAGAACAGGTTCTGTAAACCTGGTCAAGAGTCTGTGTTGTAGGAGAATATTGGGCCCTAATGAAGTACTTTCTACTGTTGTTTTTGCTAAAAGGTCATGGTGCCAAAGTGCCATCTCAATATTTACATTTATACTCATAAATCTGGCATCCCCAGCCTTCATCAAGAGAATATATTAAATGGGGGCTTAGTAATAGGAGGTACAGATAAGGGTTAGAATATGAATACAATCAAACTATATTGTATGAGTCTCAAAAGTTTTATAAAAATGTAAAATGCATATTAAATAAATTTGGCTAAAATGTTTCTTTTTGTAGGAGGGAGAAGTTAATGTAGAGATTCATAACTGGTAAAAATAAGGAGAATAAGTCACTTCTGAGTGTTCCATTCTAAAGGAGACATCTGATTCATACCACACAGAGCTCAGGAAACATAGAGAAGAAGGAATAAAAAAGAATATAGGAATCAGAGCTTTGGATGACTGTTGCAAAGTGCTGTGATAAGATATGACTACTGTATTGATGAAATCACTGAAGCTATGGTTGCATACACATAACTTGAACAAGATTGAGCCCTGACCCAAGATGGGTGCTAGTCACTGGAATACTGTGGATAACTGTTATGTACTGAGGGAAAGGATGGCATTTTCATCAGTGATATAGCCACTGCTAAGTTGCCCATGTGCATGCAGTATATTAAATTCAGTCAGTCCAAAGCCAAAAGAGGATGAGAGAGGATATTTGGGGGTGAAAATAACAAAGGACTATAACATATAATAAACTGTAAGAGAATTTTTAAAAATGAAAGAAAAGTATCCTAATGAAGCATTTCTAATGGGAACCTTGTGAGTAATATCCCTTCCATTCTGGAAATTTAAGAATCTCTGCTTGACTGTCCATCAGTTCACATGCCTATCAACCTAAATTTTCCTTATTTATTGGACTCATCAAATTTCTCCTTCAAATGTGGTAAATTATCCTGTCTTTACAACAAATGAAGAAACCCTTACCATCTTCTCAGTTCCTACTAAAACAAATGGTCAACTAAAGATTTGTAAGCAGATCTATAAAGACCTAAGGTGGCATATATGGTAACAGTCAAGACAGCAAAACAAAAGTTGATTATCCAATAGTTAATTGAAAAACAGATATTAAAAATCTAAAATAGGGGGCTGGAGAGAGCCTAGCGGTTAAGAACACCGAATGCTCTTGCAGAGGTCCCGGGTTCGATCCCCAGTACCCTCATGGTGGCTAAGAACCATCTGTAACTCCAATTCCAGGAGAACTCCAGTTCCAGGGGAATCTGAGACCCTCTTCTGACCTCCGCGGCATTGCACGACACGGGTGCACAGACCTACACGCAGACAGTACACTCATACAAATACAAAAATAAATAAAATTAAATAAAAAAATAAAAATAAATAAAAATCTATGATTATTGGGGATAGAGAAATAGCTTAGCGAACTACAACACTGTGCACTGAAGACCCAAATTTTGTTCCCCACACTGCATTACACATCTCCAAATCACCTGTAACTCCAATTCTAAGGGAACAAATGCCCAATTCTGGGCTCTTCAACCATTTATTCGAGAGAGAGAGAGAGAGAGAGAGAGAGAGAGAGAGAGAGAGAGAGCTAAAAAGTAAACTGAGTTTTTAAAAAAATATTCTTATTTGTATGAATGTAGTCCCTACGTGTAAGTGCACATATGTTGAATAATGCTCAGAGAATGTCAGTTGTGTCTCAATGCATCAGACATCTCCCTGTGCACTTATTTGGCTGATGGCCATGTTGGCCATTCTTAAAATATTTAAATTACTCAGTAATATTCCTAGGGGATGTAGACAAACATCCATTTTTCCATAGGGAAGCAATGACAGAACAAAGTATGATAATGCCAAAGTCCAACATGGTAAATCAATGAGATTACTGGGGTTAATTACAGGAATATAGTTGAAGAGTTCCATTCAGGAACAGAAATGACTTAAACATAGGTGCATCAACTGGACATGGGTAACTTTTCACAGATGTAGGAAACCTGGCATGTATTACACAGCTGGCAAGAACATGGGCAGATTGGAGAGTCTCTTTTCCAGGTTAAGTAATCTGCATCTTTCAAGGAGCTTGACTGCTCTCTGCTTTTTTTCTGGGAGCTTCTCTACCCAGTCTCTTCCTGGCAACTCGTCTTCTCTTGAGACTCAGCAGTCCTTACTACTTATATTTGCTTGAGGAGGGCAGAAGCTAGTGAAGATAGTGTCCAAGACTTTCTGAAGTTACTGAGTTGTTTACTTCCTGAGTATTAAAAAGCTTCCCTGCAGGATGGAATGTTTCACTGGACTTTAGGCCATGATGATTCCTTCCTTTTAAGCTTCCTGTGTCTTAAGGAGCTTCCTTACAGGAGGAAGTGTTTCACACCCCCTTCTTAACTCCCTGCATTCGTTTAAAGGAATTTCTCTTCAAGATGTAATGTTTTATCTTTGAGGAAATTGCTACACAACCTGTTGAGGCTTACCTGTTTAGACAGTTTGGCTAGTATCTGTATCTTTCAAGCAGGTTGGCTGGTCTGAGCCTCCTCTAGAAAGCTAGTCTATTCTGAGAATGCATCTCAGAATCCTTATTATTTATATAAGCTTGAGGATGAGGATCCTAGTGAAGCTGGTACTTTCAAGGATTGTCTGAAGCTACTGAATTGTTTAGTTCCTAAGATTTAAAGTACTTCCTTTCAGGATGGAATGTTTTACCTTCCTTCAGACAATCCTGCAACTTAATGTTTCCCCCCAAGAATTGTGGGTTTCCAGAAATTTCAAAGGAAGCTTTCCAAAGGGGGAAAAATTGATTACTGTGTTCCTAGATCATTTGCTTTGTCTGAAGGTTCATTTGGAAAAGGGACACCCTGTCTACAACATACAATGCTACTGCAAATATTTACTAGGTCAGAAATTTGAATGGCACCTTACATTGTGCCAAATGCATACTAGAAGTGCACCAAAAGAAATTTGATGCTGGTGTTTTTACCTAGTTCTGACAAATATTAGCGCCATTTTATTATTGTTTTCACAGGTATTTTAGTTTCATTTTGCCTTATTCCCCACTTATTTCAGCGTAATATTATAATAAATAGGATCGCTTAACTTCTGTTTTTCTATTTAATTTTTTAAGAATAAGTAAAAAGTAATGAACACAAGCATCCTTCATGTAAAACCAATTTGCAAGCAGCTATGCCCAAGCCCACACAGCCCAAGACTCCCACCATCCAGTTGGAGGGGCTTGTATGTACAATCATGTTGATCAAATAAGTGTCCTGTCTATATTGCTATAGTTTCACAATTCACCCCAATCACAGCCCTTACATTCTACCATGCCTCCTCTTCCGCAGATTGTTCCCTAGGCTTTAGAAAAGGGGCACAAGTGGGCAAGAATCAAAACAGTCTGCTTTCTCTGGAGATGTCGTTTTGGATTCTGGTCAGTCCAGGCTGTTTCCTTTCATGGCTTAGCAGTTTATCCAGGAATATCCTTTCAATCCTACTAATGAGGCACAAGCAATTAGATATACAGGCATTTAAAGAGTACTAATTGTTATGATAGGTTACTTTGGTATAGACACAGATGTTTGGATGGTATGCTAAGCCATGAACTATAGCTTTTCTGTAAAAGATGACAAGGTCTTACTGTGGCTTATAACATCTCCTAACCACTAGAGGAGGTAAGCTTGTGGCATCAGCCATGAATTATTCCTCCAAGGAGAGAGCTATTATTTGGAATATACAGACAAATGACTGCCACTGCTGCACAGTATTTCCAGGCCAGTGAGGTGTAGCTGGTGCTGACGGAGTAGTCTTGCTTGACTCAAGGAGACTGATATTTGCTTTATTGGTTTAGTGGCCTTTGGTAACACTCTTTGACCTTCCAGAGACCAACTGTATACTTGCAAGCGTGGTCTCAATACATCTCTCCCATGCTAACACCAGGTCTTCAACAGTAGGGCCTTACCACCTCTCTTGTTGCAGCTATCCCAGTTTAGAGGCAAGAAACCTTTACATTTTGGGGGAGCTTGGATCCCCTGGCCAACATCTCCTTGGCAGAATAATCCATTGCTGATATCAGAGCTCTCCTGTATTAATATATTTTGCTTAATTGCACAGCTTATAAAGATTTTAGTATTATATTTGGCTCCGAATAGAGAATAATCCTTTCACAATTCCTATGTCTATTAGTCAATTAAAGAAAGCAGTTATACCAGTTTTATAAGAGATTACTTCTGTAACAGTTGACTCTAATTTACAGTTAGGGAATGACTTCATTACCATCATGGTTTTCTTTGTTCTATGAACGAGAGGTAAGAAAGTCTCTCATGTTAAAACTTTGTGGCACCTGGAAGGTAAAGTTCATTAGGTCTCATTATAAACAGTTGTTACAAATAGGATCCACAGAGATGTTTGATGTCTGTAGCAGTCTGAGGTTTTACTTGCTTTTAATATTCAGATGGGTCAATTTCTCTGCTGGTATTTCTTGGTACATCCTGCACATTTCAAAGCTGTATCTTTTCTTTCTCAGCCATTAAGTTGGTGACATTTGACCTGTGGGAACATGCAAATATTTTCCCATAGTTAGTTTTAAGATTTAAATTGAAAAATTTGCAAAAGTTTTAATATATAACTGTATCCCCCCTTTTTTATTTTAGGTTTTTATTTTTTGACACATGAATCTCAAAAAGACAGTTGTAGTAAACATACCTATAGGCAGGAATCAAGGTGTAAATTTTCATTAAATTTACCCAAGCTGTTTATCATTACTGCTGTTAATTTTGGAAGCAAACTTAATCTTTAAGTTAAATTATCCTACAGGTAAAAGAAAATATTACAAGATGATACTGTACAACACAAAAATTATAGAGAACATTTGTATACATTAATCCCAAAGTTTTTGTTATACAAATTTTAAGTAAAATAAATGTGGACAATTTATGTTTCCTATTAGCTTAAATGTATTACCATTTCTATTAAAACCTTTTAACCAATGTTATTTAATATAGACATTTTTACTTTTACTAAGTCCTAAAATGCCATATGTAGACAAAGTCTGGGCAAATTTGGATACCTGTTAAACTCACATCAATTAAATATACATTAGTCGAATATAGGCCCATATCCCCCTCCCAACCCTTAACTTCTATTTTTATTGCCACACTTAGGACTCTCTTTCCTTGTTTATTACTATAAACTTGCTTTCTAAGACAAAATCCTTAAAATAATACATAACAGTAACTAATTAATGATGGTTAAATAATTTATCAGTAAGAGAAATTTGAAGTCAGTGGTTGAAATTTAGTGTGCACAGGAGCTGCTACTACAGTTTGTTGAAGAACACAGGCCAGCTCCAGAGGCTGCTTAGTCCCTATAGTATTTCTTTCATTCATCTCATTTCTTACTTCTGTATTTGGAATCAGACCTTGCATGTGAATTGTTGAGAAATTAAAATATCTTTGTCTGTCTCTGAGTCAGCTATTTCTGGTTGAGCCATTTATTACATCTTAAACTATTAATGGAGTTTAATATCCTCATCTTTACTCTTACTTTAATTCAAAGGGAAGAGAGTTCTGCTGCAGGAGACACAATTAATGCACTCATTACTATAAATATGATGAAGGTAGAACATTTTATGTTACCATAACTCCTATAAGGTCCTTGCTGGTAGGTTCAACAGAAAGCTTAACAGAATATTTATGCTGTGTCCAATTTCACAGCTGTAAACTGTAAAATAAAGCATACAGTATTTGCCTAGTGATGGTGCTATGATATGATGATTCAGTACACAGTAATAGACAAGAATGGATTCAGAAGGTAAAAGATGCAGTCAAGCCACCATGTCACTTTCTTGTATAAGGAATCTCTGAAACCAAAGTCATTTAACTTTTAATTTGTTGTTTGCTATTCAAAATCCATTGTGCTTGTTTAATAAATAACAACTGAAAATAAGTGGTACATTTTTGGCATATGATGGAGGGTATACATGCCTCTAAGTTCTCTATGATTTTTCTGTTGTACAGTATCATTTTGTAGCATTCTCTTTTACCTGTACAACAGAAAAATCATAGAGAACATTTGTATGTGCCAAACCCAAAGTTATTGTTATACAGATTTTATTTATTTTATTTTTTCCCTTTTTTAAATTTCTTTTTATTTTTATTGATGCTTTGTATATTTCATACATCATTTTCCAATTCAGTCAGGTATACAGATTTTAAGTAAAACAAATGTGGACAATAATTTATATTTCCAATTAACTAAGGTGCATTACCGTTTTTATCAGAACCTTTAAACCAATGTGCAGGACATTTCAAGAGATGCTCCCATGGTAGTCCCCAGAGACTTAGTTGACCTTTGAGGGCAAGGAACAAAGTTATCCCTTTGGTCCCTTGGCCAAATTAGTATGGGTATGGGCGTTAAGTATGGTCGCTAAGCACCCAGCCTGATACATTGCACCTATATTAAAATTGTATCTTTTGAAAACAAACTTTTTAAATATATTTCTTGATTTACATTTTTCCATTTTAATTTTATATTACTCAAAAAGAGGCATGTATACCCTCCATCATATGCTTTATTTTACAGTTTACAGCTTCCCAAGTTAACGACATATAGTCACCCAAAGTAGTTTGGGTGAATTTGATGAAATCTGCACATTGACTCCTGCCTGTAGGTACGTGTACTATAAATGCCTTTTTGAGACTCATGGGTCAAAAAACAAAATACTAAAATAAAAAGGGGGGATACAGATATATGTGAAATCTTTTTGTCAAAAACTTTGCAATTCAAATCTTAAAACTAACTATGGGAAAAGATTTGTATGTTCCCACAGGTCAAAACGTCACCAACTTAATGGCTAAGAAAGAAAAGACACAGCTTTGCATTGTGTAGGATGTACCAGGAAGTGCCAGCAGAAAGGTTGGCCTGTCTGAACATTGAAAGGAACAAAAGCATCAGACTGCTACAGGCATCAAACCCTTCTGTGGATCCTACTTGTAACAACTATTTATAATGACTCCTAATGAATCTTACCTTCTAGGTGCCACAAAGTTTTAATAGGAGAGATTTTCTTACCTCTCCTTCATAGAACAAGGAGGAATACGATGATGATGAGGTGGTTCTCTAACTGTAAATTGGAGCCAACTGCCATAGAGGTAATCTCTTATAAAACGTAAAACCACCTTCTTTAATTGACTAATTGACATAGGAACTGTGAAAAGGATTATTCTCTATTCAGAACCAAATATAATACTAAAGTCTCCTTAAGCTGTGCACTTAAGAAAAATATATTAATACAGGAGCTCTGACATCAGCAATGGATTATTCTACCAAGGAGATGTTGGCCAGGGGATCCAAGCCCCCACAAAAGGTAAACTTGCCTCTAAACTGGGATACCTGCAAGAAGAGAGGCGATAAGGCCCTGCTGTCAAAGACCTGATGTTAACATGGGAAAGATGTATTGAGACCACACATGCAAGTGTACAGATAGTTTCTGGAATACCAGAGAGTGTTACCAAAGACCACTAAACCAATAAAGCAAATATAGGTCTCCTTGAGTCAAGCAAGACTCCTCTGTCAGCACCAGCTACACCTCACCTGCCTGGAAATACTGTGCAGCAGTGGCAGCCATATGCCTGTATATCCCAAATCTAATTGGCTAGTAGCTCTCTCCTTGGAGGAATAAGCCATGGGTGATGCCACAAGATTACATCCTCTAGTGGTTAGGAGATGTTATAAGCCACAGTAAGCCCTGTCACATTTTACAAGAAAAAAATGTAATTCATAGATTAACATACCATCCAAATATCTGTGTCTGTATTAGTCGGGGTTCTCTAAAGAAACAAGTAACAGGACGAATATATAGCTATATACAATTTATTGATTTGCTCACGTGACAGAGTTCAAGGAGTCCAATAGTAGCCATGCCACACTGGAGAGGCTGAGAATCCAGGGAACTGCTCAGTCCTCAAGACTGGATGTCTCGGTAGTCCCAATCTGGTGCTGAAGGCCTGGATGGATTCCAGGAGATCTGCCAGTCTCAGTACATGCTGGGATCCAAAGGATTGATCACAGCAGCAAGGCAAACTCACCAGATGAGAGAGGCAAGCTGCAGAGAAAAAGAGACCAACTCCTTCTGCCATGGCCTTTTATACTGCCTGCCGGCAGAAGGTAATGCCCACATTTGGGGTGGGCCATCCGGGTTGAGGTGGTCCAATCTGAACATCCTTTTTCTCTTATTTGTTCCTTAGTCCAGTCAAGTTGACACACAGGATTAACCATCACAGTGTCTATACCAAAGTAACCTACTATAAAAATTAGTACTGTTTAAATACCTATATATCTAAATGCCTGTGCTTCATTAGTAGGACTGAAAGGTTATTCCTGGACAAACTGTCAGCCCATGAAAGGAAACAGCCAGAATTGACCAGAGTCCAAAATGACAGCTCCAGAGAAAGTAGACTGTTTTGCTTCTCGTCCACCTGTGCCCCTTTTCTAAGCCTAGGGAACAATCTGCGGAAGAGCGGGCATGTTAGAATGTAAGGGCTGTGATTGGGGTGAATGGTGAAACTACAGCAATATAGACTGGACACTTATTTTATCAACTTGATTGAATATACAAGCCCCCCAGCTGGATGGTAGGACCCTTGGGCTGTGTGGGTTTGGGCACAGCTGCTTGCAAATTGGCTTTACATGAAGGATGTTTGTACTCATAAATTATTACTTATTGTTAAAAATAAAAAATAAATAAATAAAATATTTAAAAAAAAAGAAATGTCCTGCAAATGTGGGTCACCAGTGTGTTCTGTTCAGGGAGTTCTTGGAGATCAACTAATGGGACTTCAGCTACTGTCCAGTCTATAAAGAAGAAAGTCTGCTCATGTTTCAGAGAAGGAAGCCTGGTCTACCAAGACCTGATTTTGTCCTCAAGTGGATGTAACTAGTAAATGAAAAGCTAAAAGGAGCAGGCTTCCACCCACCCACTCCCCACCCTGCACAAAATTTAAAAAAAGATACCCCAGAGGACAAGATCCTCCACTGACCTCAAGAAAACAAAAAACCTTGGTTAATCTGGGTTAACTGTGTGGCCTTAAGCATCCAAAAGGAAAGTAAAACCAGAAATAAATAATCAGTAATATCAGAGAAATTGTACTTCAGATATAAAACTTTGGATCTTAGTAAAAAGACAAAAAGAAAAAAGAGAGAGCACTGTTGTTTGTCCTGTCTTCAATTCTTGCATCTATTCTGTGGCTGCCACCACTTTTGCCACTCTTTTTTTTTTTCTAATTAAATTAGTTTTTATTGATGCTTTGTGCATTTCATACATTTTTTCCAATTCAGTTCAGGCTTATTTCCCTTTCCCTCCCCCCCACCCCCACCCCATCCCAGATCATGCATTCTGCCATAACAGTCCTGCATCTTTCTCTCAGTTTTTTTTTTTTTTTCATTTGTAGCTATAATGGATAATCCATGAGTAGCAAGCAATCCTTCATGCAAAACATATCTGCAGGATGTTGTGCCCAAACACCTCTACAGCCCACCGACCGATCCAGTGGGGGTGACAGGTGGTTTGTTCAATCAAGATCAAATGAGTGTCCAGAAAATGAGTGTCCAGACTACATTGCTGTCGTTTTCACCATTCACCAATCGCAGCCCTTACCATTCTACCACGCCCCCGGCTTCCGCATAGTTTTTCCATAGGCTTAGAAAGGGGCACAAGGTGGATGAGAGGTAAAACATCGCCAACTCGCTCTGGAGCTGTTGACGTGGACTCTGGTCAATTCTAGATGTTTGTATAATCATTCTTTCAAATGGGGCGTGACAGTGTTTGTCCAGGGAAATAAGCCTTTTGAACCTACTAATGAAGAACAAGCAATTAGATATATAGTATGACAGGTCTTACTGTGGGCTTATACAGTCTCCGAACCTGTAGAGGAGGTAAAGCTTGTGGGCATCAGCCATGGGTTATTATTTCATCACCAAGGGAGAGCCAATAGCCAATTTAGGATATTGGATATAAACAGGCACATGGCTGCCTCCACTGCACAGTATTTCCGCATGTGAGGTGTATCTGGTGCTGGCGGTGGGGTCTTGCTTGACTTGGGGAGACCCATATTTGCTTTAATTGGTTTGGTGGCCTTTGGTAACACTCTCGGCATTCCAGAGGCGCAGTCTGTACACTTGCATTTGTGGGCTCAATACATCCCCTCCCATGTTAACATGCAGGTCCATTCGGCAGCAGGGTCTTTTGCCTCTCCTCCTGTAGGTATCCCAACTTAGAGGCAAGGAAGCCTTACCTTTTGTGGGGCCCCGGATCCCCTGGCCAACATCCACCTTGGGTGTAAAACAATCCATTGTTGATTCAGAGCTCCTGTATTAATATATTTTGCCTGAGTGCATAGCCCTAGGACTTTAGTATTATATTTGGTTCTGAACAGAGAGATGTCCTTCACAGTTCCCATGTCTAGTAATCAATTAAAGAAAGCAGTTTTAATGTATACCGGTTTTAATAAGAGATTACCTCTATAATGGTTGTGTCCAATTTACAGTTGGGGAACGACCGCATCATCATCGTCATGATGTTCCTCACGTGTTCTATGGGGGGAATGGCAAGAAAGTCTCTCATATATCAGAACGTTGTGGGGCACGAGAAGTAGTGTTCAAATTAGGACTCATTATAACTAGTGTTACATGTAGGATCCCAGAGGGGTTCGATGTTTATGGCAAATCTGAGGCTTTTCTTCCTTTCAATGTGTCAGAACGGGTCGCATTTCCGTTGCCACCGTTTTTGTGGTACAAATCCTACTCAATGAAAACCCTGTAGCTTTTTTTTCTCAGACCGTTAAGTTGGTAGAACGTTGTGGTTCCTGTTGGAAAAACAAATCTCTTCCCATAGTTTGAAGTTTTAAGATTTGCCTTGCAAGGTTTTTGAAGGTTGCATGTCGTTCTGAACCCCCCACCATTTTTTGGGTATCGTAATGCATCCGCCCAGCAAGACAGTGTATTATCCATGACTATCGGGTGGAGTCAAGGCAAGATTTCATCAATGCCACCCCCTGTTGTTTTGGGTGGACTCTCTCATGCATGAGGGAAAGCGGTGATGGAAGCACACTTAATTTTTGCTTTAAATCATCATAAAGAGAATGCGACAAGGTGATACTGTCCAACAGGGAAATTATAGAGAATATTTGGATGTGTCAATCCCAAAGTTCTTGCTCTACAGATTGTATGTAAAGCAAATGTGGGCAACAGCGCAGTATAGCTCCATTTAATTCAGATCATTACCATTTTTATCAGATTCTGTAACCAATGTTGTTTAATATAGGCACGTTTACTTATACTAAATCCTAAAGGCGGACCAATTTTGTCCTGTAAGGACATTTACTAGGCCGAAACTGGGTACAATGCGGACTCACTACAATTAAATATGCTTTAATTGAATATACACCCGTGACCCTCTCCCACCCATCCCCCCTTTCCAATTCATTCACCATTGATCGTCCATTTTGATGCCGTCTTTCCTGTTGTTCTTTTAGTAAATGCATGGGGCCCTTTCCATGAGAAATATTTATATTGGGGTTGTTGGTACTAGCATCAACATATAAGGGACACCATTTGCGTTTGTTTTTCTGGGA